>PVJD01001629.1:131865-238308 GCA_004026545.1 Mormoops blainvillei
GGGGGGGGGGGGGGGGGGGGGGGGGGGCCACCTGCGATTCATTTGCTCCATGCTGGGTCTGTAAAGTCCGCATTGGCTCTTAAACACAGTTTTCATTGGCACATAGGGAGTGCTGTCCCTAAGATCCTCCCATCCCGGTGCGGTGGCTGTGGAGCAGAGGTCTCAAACTCAAGTGCCCACAGGGGCCAAGTGGCCAGGGGACGTAAGACGAAGACAACCCAGTCGACCCTGCAGGGACCTGGGAACGGATGTCCAGCCATCAGCCGTAGGGATTCGGGCATGCCAGCCCTGCCTTGCCAGGGCAGGGGGTGTGAATTCTCAGAGTAGCTGAAAATGTGGGGAGAGGGAGAGACTCCCTGGGTTTACACACTGGGTATTGTGTCAAACGGGAAAAAAATGCTAAGCACGGTGTAGTTAAATAAGCCTCCTCTCCAGGCCAGCTTGCCAGCTCTTCCGTGCGTGCCCTCACCAGCATAGAAGGGAAGTGCCAGCCTAGTTCCTTTATCCCTCGATGTCCCAGCAGAAGTTTCAGTGATGGTGGAAGTACACGCACCATCCAATACGGGAGCCGCTGGCCAACATGTGGCCAGTGAGCATTTAAAATCAGATTAAGGAGCTGAATTCTGAAGTTTATTTCATTTTAAGTAATTGAATTATATAGATAACTACATGTGGCTAATTGCTATAATATTAACGTGACTGTAAGATTTTTTTTAACCCTGGGATGTACCATAGAGCTCAGCTGCTCTGGGGAGGGGGTGATAAATTATACCTAAGATCATCACATGTCCGTTAAGAGTATGTGAAAATATGAAAAGAAAGAAAACATGAAATAATGAGCAGAAGAGGTTCAAGTGTAAGGCAGTTATATACTGGCTTGACGGTGGTCACTCAGCACCCCACCCCACCCCAGTTTTTTCCAGCAGTCTCCAAAGAGTTTCTCTCCTGGGGTCTCCATTTGGTGTTCCTTGCAGTAAAACAAATTCACATTTCTATAGCACCTAGTGTGTGCCAGGCACTGTCCTAGACACCTGCTCGCTTTTCCTCACCTCTGCTCTGTGAAAAAGGCCCCCTCATTATCTCCATGTACCTACCCACCAGACCTCTGAGGGATTATGTCATTGGCTCGGGGTCCCAGAGCCGGATGCAAACCCTGGCGGTCAGATCCCTGGCCCGGGCTCTCGCTGGGGCCGGCACAACACACTCACAGGTTTTGCCATGTCCGCACACCCCTACATCAGCAGGACCGGTGCGCGCTGCGTGTGGCTTCTGTGGGGCGCCTAGCATCACTCTGAGCTCCTGGTTGCAAAGTGACAGAAATCCGACCCCTCCAGTTGAAACTGCAAAGTCCAGGTGTCAGTTTCCTGTGGCCGCTCTAACAGATTACCGCACACTTGGTGGCTTAGACCAACACAAATGTATTCTCTTACCGTCCTGGAAGCCAGAACTCCGAACTCGGTTTCCCTGCACTTCATTGTTGGCGGGCTGGCTTCTTCTAGAGGCTCTGAGGGGAAATCAGTCCTTTGCCTGTTCGGCTTCTTGTATTTCTTGGCTTGTGGCCTCTTCCTCCGTCTTCAAAGTGCATCACCCCAGTCTCCTTATCCTCTCTGTCATCATTAGCCCTCTGCCTCTAATTTACAGGACCCTTGTCATTATATTTGTGGCCACCTGGAGAATCCAGGAAAATCTCCCCACCTCACGATCTCTAACTTAATCACATCTGCCAAGTCCCTTTTGCCGTATAAGTTTCCAGGGATTAGGATGTGGACATCTTTATTCTGCCGGCCAGGGTCAGGGTGGCCTTACGGTCCCCTGGTTATGGCTGAACCAGGGGACCGAACAATGCGACCCCTCTCCCCAGCTCCCAGAGAGCGCCCCTGTCCGAGAAGCTCCAACCAGAGCCCCAGGCCTGCTTCCCAGTGATCCGGCTTAGACCACGTGCTCTCCCTTGAAGCAATCACCTTGACCAGAGGGACACTGGGTCCCTCTGATTGGTTGAACCTGAATTACATGCCCACCTTCGTCATCCCCCTCCCCGTGGTCTTAACTCATGTTTGATAAGGTGTTGCCCCTCAAAGGGAACTGAGAGGATTACAGGGGGTGGCAAGCGGCCTGTCGTTGGAGCCCATCGAAGGGCAGGCCCTGGGGATAGTACCTGGCACGGAGCAAGTGCTCAATAAGTGATGATCACAGACCGTGGGACATAGAGGGGTCTTAGGAAGGGGGTATGTCCAGAAGCCAGTGCTCAAAGAATGCAAGGTTCACGAAGCAGGGGAAGGTGGAAAAGCATTTCAGGCAGAGGAAACACCTGGGATGACATAAAGGTTTGCGCCATGTGCCCTGGTGCAACTGGGGGTGGAGGGGGACAGTCCCACAGTGTGCCTGTCCTCTCGATGTAATGTTAACAGCAGCGCCTTTTACGTGCAGAACTATCTCAGTTTGCATGAGAAATTATATGGTCACCCCCAACCCCCACATTACAGCTACCCCATCTGTTCATAAGGAAACCAAAGGTAAAAGAGGGAATCGTGCTTCACCCAAGTTCAGTGACCATTAGTCGCAAAGCTCAGACTAGAATTCAAGGCTCTGGTCCGCTGCTTGTTCTGCCCCTCATTTATGAAACCACCTCTCAAAGGCAGCATCAGACTGACCGGTTACATTTCTCCCTCTTTTTCTCTTGCCCAATTCTTCATAGGATTGTGACCAAATCCACGTCGACGATGTCTCATCCGATGACAATGGCCAAGATTTAAGGTAGGAGTGTGTTGGCGGGGGAAGGGTCCAGTTTGCCCCGTGGGGTTGGTGGTCTATCTGGCCTCTCACCAGGAGGCGGAGAGCAGGGGCGAGCTGGTTATCAGGATCAGACCCATCTGCCTGCGGCCAGAACCAGGACCTGCGTTTCTCTGAGCTCAGGAACCCCGCCCCGCACCCTGCAGCCTCTCCCACATCCCCTCAAGTCATTGCAGCTGAGATTCTGCAAAGTCTCTGCGACCCACTATATGGCTTTTTGCCTCTGCTGACTCATTATACATGCGTATTATAAAAAACTCAACCACTCCTGACCTTGACTCTCAGAATACCACCATTAAGAGTTTGGTATACGTTCTTCAAAGGTTTGATTGCATTCATTCACATGCATATATTATTTAATATAAAAGTTAATACAGTTGATATTCAAAAATATTCCCTGAATGATTAAGTGGTGTGCCTGTCTGGCTTCTGGGGAAAAACACTCCTAGGACATGGATTCCAGAAATCAGGTACCCAAGCCCTCAAAATGAGACAGCTTTCAGAAGAATTAGCTAGAATGTTCCAAACGTGCCCCTAGGGAAACTTTACAAAAAACGGAACCGTAGTTAATTTGTGCTTATCCAAAATTATCACAATTCAACGCCTCCAGGCCTATCAGCAGTGTTATTAGACCAAACAGCACCTTGCCTCTGGGGCCAGTCATAACTTCACTTAGTGTTTGCTTCCTCGGTACATGTCTTCCAACCACTTCAGAAAAAGAAATCAAAGCTTCACACTCCGGAGCCCTGCGTGTCTTTTCAAAGCCCTGCACCCTTAGAAGTGATAGGTGGGAAGGGCGGCTGCTTCATTTCAATGAGTCCTTCAGAATACCCCTCTGCCACCAAGACTGGCAAGAAGCGAGGCTCCGGTGCCAGCTGGCACGTCTCAATTTATGGAGCAAATAAACCCTCGGTCAAGGTGGACCGTGTCCTTCCCATGAAGTCGTCTCTGGTGACCCCTCTCCCTGTCACAGCAGGAGCAGCCATGGTTCCAGCTTTGGTTCTGGTTTGTTGTCGTTGTTGTTGTTGTCATCGTTGTTGTTTTATTTTTCCCACTCATGCCCGGGCGATCTCAGCCAGGGAAGTCCATTTTTTAAAGCTTCCCCCACAGCCGGCGAGCTTAGAATACAGGGCAGTGTTTCCCCGAATCCCGTCTCGTGCTGAGCTGTTTGGTTCCTCTCTTCAAGAATTCAGGGTCCAAGGGTGTTTTTCCCCCTCGGAACCAAATTCCCCACTTGTTCTCATTCAAGAAGTATTTATCGAGTACCTACTATGTGCTAGGCACCAAGCACCCAATGTCCCTTGTTTTTTCCCTTCAGTTCACAATAAAAACCAACCTTGGTAACACCCTTACTTCACACCGTGCCCTGTTCCAGATGCTTTGCGTGGATTGATTCATTGCACCTGCGCAGTAACCCTGAGAGGTGGATGCGCCTGTCATCCGCCCCATTTTTCAGTTGGGGAGGGGGAGGCACAGAGGGATCAGATAACGTGCCCAACCTCACACAGCGGGGAAGTAGGGCAGCAGGATTCACGCCCTTCTCTGCCCTCCGCCTCTTGGCAACACATCTAGGCAGCTCCCCAGGGTATCATCTGAGTTCACAGTGTTCTTTTCTCACGAGTGAAATATCTAGGCTTTCTGCGCCACCCGGAGAGCACCATACAGCTGTGTTCTGGGTTCCCGCCGGAAACTTTCGCAATGTCCGGAGCCTCTGATGTGCTGCAGATGAAAGAGGAGGTCCTCAAATTCCTTGCAGCAGGAACCCAGTTTGGTGGCACCAACCTTGACTTCCAAATGGAACAGTTCATCTACCAAAGGAAGAAGGACAGCGTCTATGTTGTAAATCTGAAGGGAACCTGGGAGAAGTTTGGCGGCCGGCTTGCGCCCCTGCTGCCCCTGAAAACCTGGGTCAGTGTTGTGGCCTCCAAGGATACAGGTCGGTGGGCTGTGCTGAAGTTTACTGCTGCCACCAGGGCCATTTCCATTACTGGCAGCTGCTGGCAACTCCCCTCCTGGAACCTCCGCTAACCAGACCCAGACAGCCTTCCAGGAGCCGAGACATCCCGTGGGCACTGATCCCGGGGCCTGCCTACTGTCTCTCCATGTAGCATCTCTCCTCTGCATCGTGTGGACATCGCCATCCCTGCGCGACGACAAGGGAGCTCCCACGGTGCCTCTGACATGGTGGATGCTGGCCCAGGAGGTCCTGCGCACGCGCAGCACCGTCTCTGTGGATGCCCCTGGGAGGGCCTGCCTGGTCACGACTCTATGGGGGCTGAAGGAGGAGCAGGCTGCTGCTCCAAACGCTGTGACCACGGAGGGTCTCAGGGTGGACGGACTGTCCCAGCTCCCGGGTTCACTGCTGCTCGAGGTCGCGGACTAGCCTGCAGGCGCCGACCCCTGCTGGGCCTACCTGGCAGCCTCCCGCTGACGACTGGCCAGCAGCCCCCTCTGCTCAGGCCACTGAACGGGCAGGGACAACCAGTGGTCTTTGAAATTTTTATTTTATAAAATTTATATGAAATTTTTATTGGCTTTAGAGAGAGGGAAGGAGAGCGAGAAACATTGATTTGTCGTTCCACTTATTTATAAATTCATTGGTTGCTTCTTGTACGTGCCCTGACCAGGGATCGAACCCACAATCCTGATGAATTGTGGCTGTCACTGAGTGGTCTTAAGCTGTTCTTTAACAAACTTCTAAACAAAAAATGGAAACAAGGTTGACAGAAAATAAAAAAGATTATCTAGAAAAATGGGAACCTTTAGAGTAGAGAAGGGACCACATGATGATTAAAAGTGTAGGTTCTGGAACCAAGGAGCCGTGATAGTATAAAGTCATATAGCCCCTTCCTCGTCAAGTTAAGAAGGACAGAGTCCTTGATTAATGGCTTCCTGCTCCTATGATTAGATGGCGTCTGCTCCCTTCTTACTACTCGGGTTTATTCCATTTACTTTTAGCCCCTGGTCACCACCACCACCCAAGATGGGAACTGAGAAGGACGTAGAAGCAACACGCCCGTTGTAACACCTTCCATGGGAAAGAGGAAGTTTTTATGCAGACAAGTAGTTAGAACAGTCATGTCGTATTCCCCACCGGCCTTCATACATTGGAGTCATTCAGCACAGAGCAGAGAAGACGCTGAAACCGCCCACACCCCCACCCTCTCAGACTCGCCGCCTTCTGACATTATGGCTTCCTTGCTTCCGATTTCATGCACACTCACACAGATACCTGCGAAGAACAACACAGGTGTTGTGCGTGTGTGTTAGGGAACGGGTGTTTACGCGTTTATAGGGACACATATATATATATACATGTGTATGAGTGTTCTTGTCCATTCATGAGCAAAAATTTAAAGACAATGAAAGAGCAACTTCTGTCAGCCAGTTGGTGTCTCTCTGCTGTGGAGGGAACGCCAGTGTCTATATCTGAGGCCTTTGGGATGAAGTCACAGGGACCAGTGTCTTCCCAACCTGGCTGTCCCAGCGAGCCCCCAAGGCGAATTTATTGTTCAGTTTGAGACCCCGCCCAAGACTTTTTCTGTGGATCCTGCAGGGTTATTGTTCGCACCACCGCATCCCCGCCCCAGGAAGGGTCTTACACCCAGGCTTGGAGGCCTGGCCCCCGCCAGAGTGAGGCTGAGCCCTGGGCTTGGTGGGTGACAGCAGCACTTACATCACGCTGTGCTCCGGCACCCACTTCACACTTTTCAAATTCCTTTTAATCTCTGCTGTAGCAGTTACTGGGGTGGTACTTAAGATACAATTTCCAAGTGTTGTTTCATTTACATTGCATTGCACCTTCTTTAAAAAAAATACATGCCTTTCTTTTTTCACTCTTAAACTCAGAAAACCCAGAAAGAGCAAAATAGTGCAAAGAGAAAAAAATCAGCCAAACCCACACCCGGAGGCACCCACCATACCATATTGACCTGTTTCCTTCCAGGCTTTTCTCTCTGAAGAGACTTGCATATTTATCTTAGAAGCATCTGGTCCTATCGTACATACGGCCCTTGTTACGCTCTGGTGTTTCTTGCAGTGTTAAAGCATAAGCGATACTCACGTGATTTTGCAAACCTACCAAGGCTTCCGGAGAGAGTGGTGTTCTCTGCCAGGCTGGGGTTTCCAAGCTGCTGTAGGTGGGGAATCGCCCCAATCTCCCCTCTGGTTCCCAGCGGCCTCTTTGCTTGTTCATCCTGTGTGATGCCCTGACTCAGTGCGTCCCCAGCCTCCGCAGGTGTAGAACTTCTCAGCCCGGCGTGCCACACTGGGGCCGAGGGTTCTACCTGCAAAGCACCAGCAGTCAACTCTGCCGAATGCAACAAAAAAATTAAAACACAGGATTTCTGTAGCAAAGCATGGAGGTGCTCACAGGATGGGAAGAAAGGGTCAGCAGGCAGGCCCTAGGAGGGGCGGGGGGTGACGCAGGGCAGATTTGGGGATCAGAGTGGTGGCAACCACGGCTTCCTCCTGGACCCTGCCCTCAAGCTGAACCAAATCCAACCTTTTATTTTGGAGTTCTATTCCGTCCACAAATTCTGAAGGAAGAGAGAAAGGCTTTTTCTCGTGTGGCCCCTGCATACAGCGGATAGGGGTGGTCCCCCCCTAGAAAAGGAAACAGACACGCTGTTTCATACCAAAAGAAAGGAAAATGGATGCTGACCAGGCGAGAACCAGAGTTGCCACCATTGTCTGGGAAGCTAACAACAGCTGTGGTCCTGCCCCTCCCAGGACACACAGGCACATGGCATCTTGCACATTCAGAGGGTTGGTGGGCACCCTGAGCCCCACCCATGGTTCCATGGGGCCTGTGGTCTCCCAGTGAAGAGTCTCCCACTCACCCACGTTAACACTGCCTCTTCTCCCTCCCCCGGCCCCTCCCCCCTCCCCAGCACGTACAACTTCTCCACCGATGGCTTCCACAGTTCGGCCCCAGGAGCCAACCTGTGCCTGGGCTCCGGCGTCCACGGCGGCGTGGACTGGATGAGGAAGCTGGCCTTCCGCTACCGGCGGGTCAAGGAGATGTACAACACCTACAAGAACAACGTTGGCGGTGAGTGGGCCGGCAAGCGGCCGGCCACCCTGGTCTCCAGTCTGCCAGTGCCTAGGCCACGTGCACCCCAGACCAAGGGGAATTCATCGAGGAGGGCCCCTGTCACTGAGGTCGCACCTGCTCTGTGCCAGGCACTGTTCTGAGAGGGTGCTAGACATCAGCTCACTCAGTGCCATCCTTGTGATGTCCCCTGGAGGAGGGCACAAGTGTTTCATCACTGTCACTTTGAGGGGGAGGAAGCCGAGGAATAAGGAAGCATCTTGCCCAAGATTAACCATCCCCATGTCTTAATCACACCCCATGGCGTCTCACACCCAGGTCCGTTGACTGCAGGAGTGGAGGGGAGAGCTCCAGGGCCAGCCTGCCTGCTCACCCACCCCACACGGAGAAGCGGGGGAGCAGGTGTGCTGGGGCGGGGGAGGCGACGGGGCTGGAGCCAGCCAGCCAAGGCCATCTGCTCCCCATCCAGGTTAAGCCCCAGGAAGTACCCGGGGCTTCATTCAGGCTGCTTTGCCTTCCCATAAACTGAGGGGAAATTACCCGATGTGTCAACAGGCGGGGAGTTCACGGCTGGCAGGAGGCCAGTGGGCAGCGCCCCCTCCCCCGTGCAGCCTCTGCTGCCTCCCGCCTCCCCCAGCTGTTTCTGCATCCCAGAAGTAGCCTGGCGAGGGCCTGATGGAGACTGAGGAATGTAACCTTTAGCCTGGGGGCCGTGTACTCAGCTAAGAATCACGGTTCTTATTATTAATGAGATTTTTTACAGTTTTATTGTATTAATTATTAAAGAGAGAAATGGGCAGTGGACGGCGACTAGCAGTGTCTACCGCAAATGACATATGAAAAGCCCTGAGAACAAAGGAGCTCGAGGTTTTTCGGGCGGATGGAGAAGGCCAGTGTGGCCGGAGCGAGGGCCCATCGGACGGGATGGGCCGAGAGGCGGCAGTGTCAGATGGCACGGGGCCCGCGGGCCACGGGGAGGAGCTTGGGCCGCTGGCGTCCTCTGTGCGGGCCGTGACGTCTGAGTAGCACAGGCACAAGGCAGCACCTTGCCCCAGCGCATTCACTCTCCCCAACAGACACTGACTCCCGCCAGCCACACGCTCGCCCCTGCTCTAGGGGCTGCCTCTGGGGTGGTGGCTGAGGCCAACTTGGTCCCGTCCCACGCAGAGCCAACAGTCTGGTGGCCGCGGCAGACACCGACCACAAAATCACACAGATAACACTTTCAGTGACAGCTGCGAGACGTGCTATGCAGAAGAGGTGCCCTGTGTCGGGAGACTGTAAAACAGAAGGAACCGGCCAGGACAGACCTTCTGGAGTAAATGACATTTACGATGCGCCTGCAGGATTTAGCAAGGCAAGAAGGGGGAGGTAGGACAAGAAGAGTAGGTCAGGTTAGGGAATGAGGTGTGCAGAGGTCCTGAGGCAGGAACATATTTGGTGTTTCAGGGAACAAAGAGGAGGCCGCTAGGGCTGGAATGGACATCAGGGCAGGACCAAGAGATGAGACTGGCAGTCAGCAGGGGCAGGAGTATGGGCTGTCGAGTCTGAACTTCATCTTACGGGCACTGGTGGCTGGCAGGTGACAGTAAGGCTTAAAAGCACCTGAAAGGGGCTCTGGAGGTCAGCGGTCTGGGGGCCACGTCTGTCACCATTATTTCCTCTCTCCTGTGTGCAAGTCACAAAGCCTCAGTTTCTTTACCCGACTGACCTGATGTCATGTGTCACTTATATCTCACTGTTAAAAAACAAAATAAAAAGAGTGTCCACCTCCAGGGTGCCTGTGAGAATAACATGAAATGTCATGTCCGAAGCACAGGGCCCTGCACACAATAAACACTCAGTGAATGTTAGTCATCATTATTTTTTTATTTTATTTTTGTCTCCATGGTAACAGGGTAGGCTCTGTAATTGAGATGTTTTGTTTATCTCTGTATGTTCAGTGCCTGTCACAATATTGACTGTGCAGAAGGCACTTCTGAATTTTTTGTTGGATGGATGGGTGAATGGGGGATGGATGGATGATGGGTGGATGAATAGATCAATCAGTGGATGGCTTGATTGCTTGACCAGTCAATCCCAAAATAAGATTATGATTACTGGATCAAAGTTGTCCTTGGATGTCATCTGATTTGAAACCTCAAGGTAACTAGACTCCCCGTCCCTAATCCGAACCCCTCCCAGACCTTTCTAAAATGATAGTCACGGCATCTTGATTTCCCTTGTCCATAGGTTTGATAGGAGCCCCCAAAAGAGAGACCTGGCTACAGCTCAGGGCTGAGCTGGAAGCCCTGACCGACCTCTGGCTGACCCACTCCCTGAAGGCACTAAACCTCATCAATTCCCGGTAAGTGGGGGCCCTCGTTTGCCTTCGTGCCACTCGACTTTCTCCCGTTCGAGGGTGGTGGTTCCTCCATTTCCACCTTTGCGGGAATAGGACTCTCCAGGTTCTCACCTGCACACTTTCCAGACATTTGATAAAGCCGAGGTGTGCAAGGCACCCGGGACACCTTGTGCCAGAGCTGCAGTGACTTATCAGGGCCCCACAGACCTAAAGCCCTTTACGCATCGGCCTGGCTTCTCCCCTCCTCCTCCCAGTCACAACATCGCCGTCCGAGGACATCAGAGACCATCTAGTGGGTCCCTAGTGAGCTGAGGTGAGAGGAGGGTCCAGTTCCATCCTAGTTCTCCCCGTAAATTGCCTCTTGCTCTCAAATAAGATCATTTGAGCCAGACAACAAATGACCTCCCTGCAGGAGCATCAACGATCTGGTGACCCAACCCATGAGCAGTTCCAGAAGGGCAGCCCGCGAGCCGCTCTCTGACCTTGACGTGCTTTGTCGGATTTGCGCTTTGTCCCAAAGATTAGGAAAGTTAATCCATTGCTCCAGCTTTCTGGGTTCTATGAAAATATCAGAACTGGCTTGTGCCCTCCAGTCTACCGTAGTGCCCCCCTCCGCCCCCCGCCCCATTGTCCTACCCTCTTGTTGCATAACACTCACTCACGTTACTGACAGGCCCCGGCAGCCATTTCAGTGTGTGGCCCTTGCAACAAACACTCACTTTTTAAATAAGAAAGTAGTCCACCCATCTTACATGTCAACGTGTCAGGCAGCTTTCTGGCTTAAAAGAGAAGAATAGCTGAGCACCCTCACGCCCCGCCCTTCCCTGAAGACGCCTCGGCCAGAGCCCCCAGACCCCACCAGGGTGCTCACCAAACCCAGGCTCACGCCCCAGGGTGAGGAGGCCTAGCTTTGGGGTCCCGTGGCATCCTGCTCTATAGCCTCCTTTGTCCTCAGGCCCAACTGTGTCAACGTGCTGGTCACCACCACTCAACTAATTCCTGCGCTGGCCAAAGTCCTGCTGTATGGGCTGGGCTCCGTGTTTCCCATCGAGAACATCTACAGTGCAACCAAGACAGGTGAGGGGGACCCGGAGCTCGGGTGGTGCAGGGCGGGAGGGTGGAGGCAGTGCCCCGTCCCGGGCATGGCAAGTGGGAGGCAGGCGGCTCAAGGGATGTTCAGGAACTTGTTCATGCACCTGAGCCAGGTCCCCAAAACACCCCCGACAGCCCAGGGGCTTCTGGGGAAATCGGCTAGAGGCGCAGTTTTCCAACAGTTGGGGTAACTTCGAAGCTGCCCTAACCGACACCCCAAACGCAAGGGCTTACAGCAGAGTCAAAGCTTATTTCTCACACTCACGTCGGCGGAGCAGAGGTGAGCGATCCGGGCTGCTGGGGTGACCCTCCTTAGACTCACCCGGGAACCCAGAGTCTCCCCATTTTATTGTCCACCGTCTCCTACGGGTTCATCCTCATGTGTGGGTCAAATCGGAGTCCTGCCACGTCGGCATTCCAGCTTACGGAAAGATGGGAAAGAGGTGGTGTAACCCCCGTCCAACGTCTTAAAGCCAAGACTCAGAAAGGGTGCAAGTTACTTCTGCTCACCTTAGTGTTGTGGCCACAGCTAGTTGCAAGGGAGGCTGGGAAATGTAGTCCATAGTTGAGTGACGGGGAGCACAGGTACAACCTATGGAATTCCGTTGCTAGGGAGGAAAAGGAAAACAGTTCCCACCACAGCATGGTACATAAGGGGCCTTAATTCAGGTGATGCAGTCATCGGATAACCTGGACTTTAACCTTGAACCACATAGAGAGAAAAGTGTTGTTTTCTAATTCTCTTTCGAGGAGAGAGCCCCCATTTAGTGCCCACCTGCTTTAACGCCTCCCCAGCGCTCGTCACCTCCCTTATTAACAAAGAGAGCCAGCCTGAGGCGCAGAGCTTTTATGAAATAAGAGGATTTAGTAACTAGAAATTAATAACATCAGGGCAAGTGATACTGGTATATTTGGGTTTCCTTATGTGTGAGGGAACTGGGCTTTTTAATTCTTATGTCACCAAAAACTAAATACAATATGACTAATGCAAAAACCTGGCTAAGATGCTTTTAATTAGAAACTCTTACCCTTGCTTTTTTTCTAGAGCAAAAACCAATTTCTAGTACTTTAGAAGCATTTTCTTACAGTAGTTTTTGCCTTTACTAAAACTCTAGGTCTGAACATTACGTAAAAGTGCCTTTAGATTTTAAAATCATAGAAAGTCAGGCCCCAGATTCCATTAGACATTATGCAGCAGGACCCCTGTGTTACAGGGACCAAACATCGGAGAAATAGTGGGGCGGCCCTTTCTTCCCACTTGGGGAGCCTGAAGATCCAAAAGCTAGAAGCAGTCAGAGTTGAGATAGGGCAGGAATTTGGTCACCAGCTCCCTGTTTTAACTGAAAAGCCCTGATTTTTTTCAAGTCAGGCTCTGCTCTGATAACACTGCGTAACAGACATCCTGACAGTTTTTATCTCTCATTCTGGGGTTGATTAGTCAGCTGTGGCCCTGCCGGCCTTGACTCCAGGTTCCCGTCTGCCCTGCTCACCTCCTCGCTGTGGGACCGACAGCCTTCCAGGGCCATGTTTTTTCTCATGCCAGATGGCGGATGTGAAAGAGGCCAAGCCGAACCACCTCCACCCATTTCTCATGGCAGGTCCCTAACATGCCATTGGTTAACGCAAGTCACATGGCCAGCCCAACACCAGTGGGGTGGGAAACAGGCTCCACCTCCTCTAGTGGGATGCACTGCAGGGCAGTGCGTCGAAGGACAGGATGTGTATGTAATTCTGTTGACTGAGAACACTGCTTCGACTCAGCCGCTGCTCCCGCAGGGGAGGAAAGAGGCCTGGAGGGAGGAGTGGCCTGCCACTGAGTGGATGCCCACGAGGGCGGGCGGTGTAACAGAAGGGCTCAGGGCTCCTGTGCTTGGCCTGAGGCAGCTGACTTCACCTCTCCCTGCCTCAGCTTCCCAGCCTGTGAAATGGGTGCTTACACCCCTCGAAGCATATGCGTTGGCCAGTGCATATAAACACTGAGCCGTTCCCAGCAGAGCACAAGCGCGCAGCAACGGGAGCTGTGTTATGATTATTATCATTCCTCCTCCTCCTCCTCCTCCTCCTCCGCTCATCTTCAAGTCACTTCACCCACCCTGAACCTCAGTTTCTTTATCTCTAAAATGAGGATTATGTTGATTCCAGTGTGGTAAAGATTGCTGTTAGTTCAAAGAATTAATTTAAGTCAGTGGCTCCCAAGAGGTGGCAGGGTAGGACTGGTTTGTCTCCTAGAGGACGTCTGTGAGCATCTGGGGACATTTTTCATTTTCACAACTGGAAGAGTTGCCACCAGCATCCAGTAGGGAAAGACCAGGGGTGCCGCTAACCCTGTGATGCACAGGACGGCCCCACAGCGAAGACGTGTCCGGCCCAAATGGCCGTAACACTGAGGCTGAGAAGTCCTGCTGTAGGTGAGGCACTTGGCAGAGAGCCTAGGATATAGGGACATCCGAGAGTGGTGGCGCTTGTTATTAGTACTAGTGCTGTTGTTACGGTTACCAAACTTGCTGACCCGATCAGGACAAACTAAGATCTGAATCCAATGCGTCTGGACCCGCGCTGCTGCCCAGACACCAGGAAGAAGGTGGCTGGGAGAGGCGGTCACACACAGGTGGGCCTGTGAATGCCAGCGCCTCTGCTTCCTGACTCTGGGATCCCAGGAATATCGCCTCGCCACTCAGGGCCTCGTGATCCCCTCGGGACAGCGGCACAGACTCCGTAGCCTGCTCCAGACCCCTGCGCTGCCCCTTCTGCTGTGACCCCCCTAGGCAGGCCACCTCACTGCGCTACACCCCTGCGTTGTCACCCGTCACATGGGGAGGACAACAGCGCATACCTCAAAAGTTTGCTGGAGGGTGAAATGATTAATACCCAGCCTTCAGGAGGACGGTGGCCCACAGCAAACTGTGGCTAGGCTAGCGGTCCTTGTTCTCCACACTGTCGCTCTCACCAAGCCTCTTCCCCTCCTCCCCCTCTTTCCCGTGTGCAGGGAAGGAGAGCTGCTTCGAAAGGATAATGCAGAGGTTCGGGCGGAAGGCCGTCTACATCGTGATTGGCGACGGGGTCGAAGAGGAGCAGGGGGCAAAAAAGGTACTTCTCCCATCTCTCAGCTGCCAGTCCTCCTCTCCGGAGCCATCTTGGATTTTTCAGGAGCCCTGTGCATAGATTCCTCCACCTCCCGTGGCCAGCTGGGACCCCCTTCCAGGCTCTTTGCTGGCCGGTCCATTCCCATTTGCACATCGCAGAAGCATCCCGAGCAATTTCCTCCTGCAAATCCCGCTCCGTGCCTTTGGCTGCCGCCCCTGGTAGCCCTGGATTGTTTCGGGGACAAGTGCTCGGGAACCCAGAGACCCCGTCAGGGCAGGCTGGGGGCGGGGGGTAGGTGCACGTGTGTGCGTTTTATTTAATACCTACTGATCATATGTTCCAGGAACCCTTCCCAGTTAATAAAGACAGCATTAAGCTAATGAGAAAGAAAGTCCTGCGTCTGTGATCTCAGGCCCATGAGGAGAGGGACAGGGGCTCTGGCAGCCGCAGCTCTGTTCTTGGAAAAGAAACAGCTGCCAACACCCCGGTCTGGGCCTGTCAGCAGCGTCCCAGGGAGCCTGCCACCCCCACCCCGAGGCCTGGGAAGCGGTTTGGTAATGTCACAGCGCTTAATTGGTGCGACCTGCTTTCCCCCTCCCTGCCCGGCAACAAATTCCAAGGAAATGCAGAAATGTTTAGGGTTTCAGAGGATGAAACCCGTAAGAAGAGAGAAGGGCCTTGGAGGGCTGGGAGGGCAGTTCAGGAGAGGGGAGTTGAAAAGGCTTTGCATATACTGTTCCACCCACCTGGAGGCCCCTCCCCCGACCCAGCCCGCACCCACTCGTCCTTCCTTCCGGGCTCAGCCCCAGCAGCACTTCCCTCACTTCCAGTTCCCAGACCGGCTCCCTGTCCCCTCTACCCTCCAGCCAGGTCAGGCCTGCCGGCGGCTCCCTCCCCGCGCTGTCCTCATTCTTTCCTCAGGACTTTGTCCTCTCTTGTCATGAAAGGAGTACCTGTATGACTGGTGGCTTAATCACAAACCCTCCAGCCGGGGTGTAGGTTCCATTAGCTGAGCACCTACTGTGTGCCGGCGGACAGGGCTCTCACCCCTCACTCAGCTCCCAGGCCGGGGCAGGCAATGAGCACCCAAGGTCGGCGTGCACGTCAGGTGGCGAGCCGAGCTTTGGGGGAAAGTAAAGCAGAGCACGGGAACAGAGGGGACTCGGGTGGGGCGGCAGCGTGCAAGTGTAGGTATGGCCGAGGCAGGCCTCCCTGCCGGGTGGCATCTGAGTAAAGACCGGGATGGCGGGGGACGGGGGTGACGGGGGAGGAGAAATAAACCAAGTGGGTATCAGCTCGAGGGCGTTCCAGGAGAGGAATGGGGAAGTTCAAAGGTCTGAAGGCTGGAGCTTCCTGCAGGGGGCTGACACGGCCACAGAGGGGCCAGGCCAGTGGGCCGCGGCGGGAGGTGAGGTCAGGGAGGCACCCCGGGACCCTGGGAGGACCTCAGCTTTTACTCTGAGCACATGAGGCAGATTGCTTTCACTTTTAAAAATGAATTGGTTTAGAGAGAAGCGTATTAAATAAATACACAAGATATGGCCAAAATCGTGGCATGGATCACGCGAATTATCCCGCGAATTGCCGGAGTTCCAGAAACACCATGCAAGTCGGAGCCTGTCCTATGTGGCGAACCTGCCCGGAGCCCACTTCCGGGGCCCGAGGGCACGTCTAGAGCCCCCGCCCCCTTCCAAGTTCAGGTACAGAGAAAGCCCTGCCCTAAGCAGGCGACAGACGCTGAACTGAGTTTTGCTTCGACCAAAACGGATCGGACAGCAGTTCAAGCCCGTGGCCCAGAGCAGCCCATGCCTGCCTCCCGCTGTCACCCACAGAAGGGCAGGGACACACCTGGGGCCATCACTGCCCTACGCCTGCCCTCTCCCCAGTGGAAGAGGGAGCAAATGCTTTAAAGGACCCCTTTATTATCCTGAAATGAAGTACTAAGGGGTAGTATAATATGTAACTGTCCAGCAGATCAGTATCTAATGACTCTGTTAGAGAAATAAAGGGAAAACCATTTATACCCGCCCCTTAACCACTACTCTTATTACTGCCATTGTCATTTCATTCAGTCCTCCCAACCCCCCTGCAAAGTGGGCGTCATTCCTCGCCATTTTATAGAAGACAGATCTGAGACTCAGAGAGGGTAATTAATTTACTTAAGGGCACACAGCTGGCACGTGCAAACTGAGTGTTTTGCTCCAAACACCTGGCAGGAAGGAGACAGGAGTTTCAAACACTCAGTCTGCACCCCTGAGCTGGTCAGACGACAACGGAGTACACCCAAGAAGAGTGGGGCACACACCCCCACACGCCGACTCCCCTAAAGTCCTTTCTAGCGCCCGAAGCAGCAGCCCAGCCCATTAGGCAGACATGCTGTGCGCCGGCAGCCCTCCCGGCCTGATGGATGGGAGCCATTAGCCCAGGCCGCCGGACACCTGAGCAGCGTGAAATATGGCGACAGGACAAGGGGCTTTGACTGCGCCGGCTGACAGTCTTGTTAATATCTCCATTTTAGCGCGTCATTTGTCTCCACCTCTCCACACGTGATAAATCCACCTGCGCCCTGGAGCCACCGGGCCCGGGATGGGGGCGGCTGAGGCCCTCCCTCCCTCCTTTGCTCATTTCCTCCCAGAAAAATGAATTACACTCTTCAGAGGGGCACGGGATTGGCCGGGCGGCAACCAGAACCCACCCTTGCAGAGAAAGGAAGGCTTGGCCGGGGTGAGGAGGGGGCGGGGGCAGCTGGGACCCCTGGAAGCCATTAAAGAGATGGCATGTGTTGCCCATGGCGGATAGTGGTCTGCTCTCCTTGAGCAAAAGAGAACATTTTAAATGTCGAAGGCTGGTTCTGACAGAGGCTAGCAGTCCACAGTCTGTAAAAAACAAAGAGAAAGATGTGTTCGTTGAGGACTTTGCTCAACAAACTCGCCTTCCCGCTCATCGTCCCGTCTTCCTCTTCTCCCTCCTTCCGTGAATATTTCTCAAGCACCTGTTCCACGCCAGGCGTCACGCAATGCGGCGGCGAGCAAGACAGCCCAAGCTCGGGCCCCCCTCGGGGCTTCGCCCTTGCGATCTGCTGCCCCGACCTCCCCGCGCACGTTTGCACGGTTCCTCCCTGCCCTCTGGGGCCCGCTTCAATGTCACCCCTGCCCCAAGAGGCCTTCCCTGACCCAGCTAGCCAAAACAGAGACCCTCCCGCCAGCTCCTCTCTGGCCCCCTTCTATTTCCTTTGTAGCAATTACCATGAGGGAGATTATCGTGTGTATTTTTCATCCATGGATTATCTGTGACTCCAGTGATGGCTGACAGTGTTACGTGCCTCCCAGTTTGGAAAATGCCCACATGCTCTGCTGACTCGAGTTTACGTCTCGTGCGGCTCTAACGATGGCCACGGCACCCAGGGGTGGGGGCTATAGGGGCGCGGGGCGGGGGTAACCGTGTACCTGGTGTCCTGTGTTCCAGCACAACATGCCCTTCTGGCGGATATCCTGCCACGCCGACCTGGAGGCGCTGAGGCACGCCCTGGAGCTGGAGTATTTATAGCAGAACCCACGGAGCCACCGCCTGCCCTCCAAGGTGCGTCCCCCTACCCAGGCCCCTCGCCTCCCTGCCTCCCACCAGGTGCTGGACGCTGGGCAGTGTCCCAACAGCCAGGAGGACGAGTCCGGTGATCATCTCAGTGGATGTCCTATCAATCCAAATGCGGGTCTTGGGAAGCAGAGCATCCAACCGTGGCTTCAGAATATTTAACTTTGGGGAAAAGGGCTGACACGGAGTCCAGACTTTTCTTCGAGTCTCACAGAACAAAAGCAAGGAATTGCTGATGTGGGGGTGGGCTGGCGAGGAGGAGGGGACAGGCTCAGTTTTTTCTCTTCTTAATTTATGGACTAATCTCATTACTCCGGTATTACGCTCTCACACCTGTGTTGTTGGTTTTCTTAGTCGTTGGTCTGGTTTTGTTTTTTAAGTGGCACGTGGGGTGGTGCACAGTTCTGACTCCGCTCCGGGTTGTGCTTTGGGGGGACAATCATCTCTGAACAATTGGTGAGGGAAGCGATTCGGGGCCGTGGGAAGACTATTGCTTATTTCTGTGTTTAAGGACCTAACCTGACGTCATGTGGACAGTGCACGTGCCTTATGCTGCCGTCTTGTTTTCCAGGACGAGGGGGCCCTGGGGAGGAGGCAGTACTTTGTGGCGGAGAAAAGGCATTAAATAAAACCACGTTTACATTTTGAAGTGGGTTGGGTGTCGCTACTTCATTACCACTCTCGGGGTTTCTGAATCTGTTAGTCCTTCCAGAACCTTTTCAGGTGCAAAGGAATAAAATCTACCTCAAGCTTGCTTAAGCAAAAAAAAAAAAAAGAAGAAGAAGAAGAAAAAAGAAAAGTCTTCAGGCATAGCTGGATCTAGTTGATCAAATGATTCTCTCTTACGTGGTCTTACTTCCGCAGCGGGTTCTTCCCTGTGCGGCAAAGGTGGCTCTGAGAGTCTTTTAGCGAAACCACAGTGATGGAAGGAGAGCACCTGCTGCCCAGGGGTTCCGGAAAAAACCCCAGGACTGTGTCTCACTGGCCACACCTGAGTCACAGGCTCCATGAAGCTGGATTTGGGGTTTGATCCCTCTGACCATAAAGCTGGGGAGAGCTGGTCCCCCAAAGGAATAATCCATGGGCTATTATTAAAAGAATTGGGGAAACATGAGGGTTGAGCTGAAAAATACAAACAACTTCCATTCTAATGATAAGACTTTTTATTTTCCAGTGGGTGAGCCAAGGATCCGAAGGATGGGGCAGGGAGGGATATTTGGAGAAGTTCTGAGAACACGTTGAGTGTTTCTGCTGCCCATACAGTTCCAAGCGGAACCCGGATCCATCTGATTAGATGCTAAATATAAATACAGGCTCCTCCTTCTGTCTATCATATTGGCGAAATGCAGGGTTACCAGTTGGCTGGGGTAGCCCTGTCGGTGGAGATGGGAGATGAGCCCGCAACTGCAGTCTCAGAGCTGGAATCTCTGATGGCGAGGGAACCAGCACCAAGGGTAGGAAAGATGCCCTGCTGGACTTGGAGCTCCCCAGGGCAGGGCCTGTTGGTTTCATCTCTGTGTCCCTAGAACCAAGCACAGAGGGACATGTTTGGAGCCAATCCACGGAGTGGGTGCCGACACAAATTGGAATCCTGTTATAGACGTGCCAGGAAGGGTAGAAGTATAATTGGAATCATAGATGGACATTGGGACAGAGGGATGACCGTGTGGTTAAATAGTTGGGTGGGAGGGTGGGCGGGTGGTGGGTTAGGTGACTGGATGGTGGAGGATTGGAAGGGGACGGCTGGCTGAGTGAAAGGAGGACGATGAGTAAGTGGATGGATCCTTGTGTTGGGATGACGAGGTAGGTGGTTTTGTATAGAGAGATTATGGATGGACCCATGATTGGATGGATGACCGAATAGATGACCAAGCGCTTATATGGTGAGGTGGACGGATGGATGGTTGGGTGAATAGATGATTGTGTGGTTTTTTGGAAAGATAGGTGAGTGAGTGGGTAATTGAGTGGATGGATGTTTGGATGCTAGATGGAGCTTGTTTCCAGCCACAGTTTCCCCCCAAATGACAACACCAGCCCTTCCCGGTCGGCCTCACAGTGCTGGTGCAAAGGCTGAGGGAACCAGTTCTGTGAGTCGGACGGCGACGTTCTTGCCCCATCCCAGGGAGCCTTGCCCCTGCCGAGCCGCCGTTGCCAACGCAGGGCCCTGGTGGTGACAGCAGTTGGGCCAAGGACAATGGGGGAAGTCCCGGCAGGCCTCACAGTGGTTGTGCTGTGGCCGCTCATTCATCCCACCAGGTCAGGCAGGGTCAACCCCTGGCCAGACAGTCTTCTCAACTCTGGACGCAGACGGACAGAGGCCGTCCTACCTCATGGGGCTGACGTTCGTGCACAGGGAGCCTGCTGGAAGGCAGCCAGATTGACTGTGAGACGCAGACTTTCCCACCCACCAGCCATGTCCTGGGAGAAGAAAGTCCCAGCCAGAGCAGGAAACTGGCACACAGCACCCAGCCCTCCACACGCCTGCCCGGCACAGGCTCGCTCTCCCGCCTGAGCACCCCCTGCTGGGCCCCCCCAGGAACTGCCCCGAGGTCAGGAGGAGAGAGAGGGCTGTGTGACCCTCAGCGGGGAGGAGAAGGTGGATCCTAGAGGCTGAAGTCAGCCAACATCAAAAAGACCAATGGAAAGAGGTCCTGAGAGCGCCCCTTCGGAAAAGACCGTGGTATCTGCCCAGCGAAACATTCAGGGCCCGTCAGGTAGCCCCAGGCTTGTCCCGGGGTAATCATGGCAGGTTTTCTTGTTGGCTGGGATTGTAACTTTCAGAGTGCGCAGCATGGCGCTGTGCTGTCACAGATGGAGGCTGCCTTCCTCAGACACTGGCTGCTTGCTGGTCAGGAAGGAGGACGGGGGCGGGGGGAGGGTGCGCTGTAGGGTGATTGGGATAGCGTCGGGTCCCCTTGAGGAGGTGACAGCTGAGTTCAGACCCAGATGAGAAAAACCAGAGAAGGCATTCCAGGGAGAGGCGCGGGAGAGTTCCAGGCAAGCAGGAGAGAGAGAGAAAGGAGGCTGGAGTGGCTGATGGCCAGGACAGAGGCCAGGGGTTAAAGGGCAAGGGCGGGCCAGATCTGATTGGACCCTTTTGGTCATGGATGTCGGATTTTATTGGAGCAGGGATTTTATTCTAAATCCAATGAAGAGACCCCAGAGAGTTTTCAGCGGGAGAGTGGTCTGATGTGACTGACCTTTTAAAAATGCCCCCCGGCCATTGTGGGGAGAATGGCTTGGAGTGGGAAGGTTGGAGGCAGGGTGTCCGGTCACAAGATTCCCCATGAACTTGGGATTTTCTAACTTTACTTTGTAATCTACACACAGTTTACTGCACAAAGTGCAAGTATGCATATTGATGTATTTCTACCTGTGATTACATTTGGGTGAGCTCCACCCAGGAAGACAGAAGACATTTCCAGGCCCCCCAAAAGCTCCCTCTTAGGATTGTGGGCCCTTCCCAGCCTCTGCCCACAGTCTGCCACAGCCCCGATTTCTGTCAGTTTGGCCAGATCTCGTTCATAGAAACGGACCCGGACAGAGAGTTCACCTCTGTGCCAGGGTCCGTTCATTCGTGATGCTTTTGAGACACCTCCAGGTTGTTCCGTGGACCTGCAGTTCATTCTGGGTAAAGGAGAATCTGAGTTGAGAAGCTGGACCGTCCTGCCCAGGACCGTTGAGCTTCTGTGGATGTGAGCTCAGCGCAGGCGGAGCTGTGCTCTCCATTGACCACCAGAGGGCAGTGCCACCCCGCGGCTGCCCGAGCCGCCCTGGAAGGATTCCCGCAGCATCCCCTTCAGGCCCCGCCCAGGCTTCAGTGGTCAATTGACTTGCTGCGGCCACACGGAGATCCCAGTAGAGAGCCAGTGTCTGTGCTGGGAGACAAGCTGTCCCCAGACTCCCTTACAGCCAGGGTCTGAAGCAATTAAGGGCCCGCCCATCAGCTGCGTTCACAGAGGCTGTATTAGGTACTGAGCTAAGTGGGGAGAAAGGTGGCTGTCGGCACAAGGGCATCCAGCTGCAGGTGTGACCAGGGCAGAGCTGATGCGGGGCAGCCCCAGAAGCTGATGCATCTGCTCCTGCAGTCGGCCGCAGCGCTGCTTCGGGATCTGACGGGAGCAGCGCCGCCCCCACCCCCAACCCCACCCCGCACTGGTGACACCACCCCCACCCCCACCCGCACTCCACGCTGGTGACTCTGTCCTGCAGTGTGGCTTCCTTGGTCTTCCTTGGAATTCTGTAAATACTCATAACATGTCAGTCGGAGCCAATCAGGGAAGCAGCCACATCTGGCCCAGGGGTTTGGGGTAAATATTTTATGATGGGACTTGGACCTTACACAGTGGTGGAAGGAGCTGTGGAGGTCAAGGTCTGAAAAGGGGCATCGGGAGTCGACAGCCAGGCAACCTGAGACGCGGTGAGGTACACACAGCCGTCCAGGTGAGCCTGCGGAGGGACACTGGTGAGAAATCGATGTGGAACGATTGCCTCTGCAGCAAAGCCTCCGGGCTGAGCCAGGCGCCGATGTCCAGGAGTCAGGAAGACCTGGACGAAGCAGCACGAAGGACAGCGAGGACCAAGTGGGGCCTGCTGGCACATCGGTGGCTGCCTGCCACCACATCTAGCCACAGTGACCTTGCTAGAGAAGAGGCTGCTGTTTCCTTTTCACCTTCAAAACTCTCAAACAAGTTACTCTTTCGGTCCATTCTAACTCAGAACCACCCGAGGAAAGGGATTCTGGGAAATGTAGTCCCAGTCTAGTCAAATTCACACAGTACAGATTACAAACCATTGGGCTACCAAACCCTTCTGCTCTAACTGACTGAGTGAATGCTGCTCCCTACAGCTGACCCGACTGGCAGAAACTGGACAGTTCTGTCAATCCAAGGCCTTTGGTTTGGACAATTTCCCACCTTGGGATTCTGCACCAGAAATAGGCAGAATCTCACATTTCTAACCTCCCTTGCAGTTACACTGTAAGCATGTGACCTATGCTCAACCAATCAGACCCAGAGGGTACCCAGCCTCAGCCAATCAAATGCATCCAGGTACTTAAGACTCAGCCAATGAGATAACACCCACATGGAAGCTAGCCAATCCAGATACATCCATTTCACCGCCCACCTCAACCCAGGCCTCGCTCTGAGCTCTCAGCCCCACCCCCACCCCGAGCCCTCCATTCTGGCCTCACTGGCCTGCAGTCTTCTGGAAGGGTGCCAGGTCCCCACCTCAGGCCTTTTATACTTGCTCTTCTACCTGGAATGTTCTTCCAACCAGGTCAGTAGCTTTCAGTTCCAGCTGCCCGCGAGGAGCTTCACAAAGTACAGATGTCCAAACCCCAGAGAGACTGATATCATTCTTCAGGGAAGGGGTGGCATCTGGGCATTATGGGTTTGTTTCACATTTTCCCAGGGGCTTCTCATGTTCACAGTTTAGAACCGCTGCCCTGGACATCACAGCTCTGTCCCCACTCTCTTCAGGTTTTTGCTCACAGTGCAGCTGCTCCGAGAGGCCCTCCGTAACCATGCCACCTCCCTCCCTCCCTCCCCTCCCTGCTTAGTTACCTTCAGCACGTCCGTCCGTCCCACCTAGGTTGCATCACATGCACATTCAACTGCTGCCCAATGAGAGTGTCCGATGGGTAAGGACAGAGGCTTCACTTGTTTTTTTCAGTGCTGTCTCCAATGCTTAGCTCATAAAGTGTTTGGAGCCAGTCCCCTGAATGAACGAATGAGTTTGACTCACCTTCTCCCGGGTCCAGCTCCATCTCTGGGAATGCAGTTCTGCACAGGGGCCACCAGGTGGCGAGAGTGCCTGATTGCATTCAAGGTCACCCCTAGACCGCCCTGCCTGGCCATTGCTAAGGGAAAGGAGCAAGGACCGCTGCGACCCCGTTGTGCCCTCCCTCTTTTCCTCACTCATCAATTCAGAGACATTGGGCATCTGAAAACACTCGACCCAGACTGAAGTCAGAGGAAAAAGGCCTCGTAGCCCTGTCTGGATCGTCCAAGTCCTTCCCCTCGAATTGGGCCGCTCATTGGTCCTCGTTGTGCGGCCACCTGGGAGGAGTCCCCGAGCCCCCTCACACAGCTCATGGCTTGCAGTGGAGCACAGGCCTGTTTGTCCTACCAGTGGGACAATCTGCATACCCATCAGCTGGGGACCGTGACTGGCATTGTCCTCTTCCACATCTCAGGGTCATGCTGGACAAGTACCAACATGGAACGACAGCCCAGGCTTTAGGTTACATGAAAAAGGGGACAGAAGAGTGTGTATCAAAAGCTGCCGTTTATGCATAGAAATGGGGAGAAAACGTCCTCTGCCCTGGTGTGTAAATGCAGGCTCTGCAGGGTGTGCGGAAGGGGACCAGGGTGGCCCGAGGGACTGCGCAGGGGGCCCTCTCTGTCTTTGCACAGTTGAGGCATGTGACTGCATCACCTAGGGGAATAAATAAAAGTGAAATGCAACTTCTTTTTTAAAGTTACCATTTCTCTACCACTGATAAGCCACTTCCTTCCTCGGATGTCCTTTCTCCCATGGGAAGCGCAGCTGCAGCAGGAAGGGCCAGAGTCTCGCGGGGCGTGGGGGTGGTCAAAGGTCACAGCGGTGAACAGAGAGCAAACTTTGCTCAGGGGTAAGAGGCTGGGACTGAGGATGAAAGACAACCTGGAGCATAAGGTGCCTGACACAGAAGGGCTCGCCAGGCCCAGAGATGAGAAAAGACCCAGCTCATTGGGGCTGAGAACGGACAGTGGGGTGGCTGCGCCTCTCTTGCCGCCCCGGCCTCTTACCCTCGAACGGGCTGTGCCACCTCCTCCGTGGTCTCCGGGATAAACTAAGGGAAATACAGGGAAGGTGCATGTCTACACCCAATGAAAGGAAACTGAATTATTTTTTTTACTTAAAAAAATGACAAACACCCCATCTTACCAGAAAGAGCAGTTACAAAGGAGTCCAGTTAGAATCTTTCACTAGCTCTCTTGCCTTCGGCGAGTCACTTACTGGACCTATGTCTTCAAGGGCCAGCAGGTCACATCGCCTTCTGTGGTTTGGCTCCTGACCTTGGGAGCAACCAGGGCCACTGGCACAGCCAGCCACACCCCTCTGCCTCGCTCACTCCTCTAAGCCACACCCGCCTCCTTGCTGTTCATCACGCATGTCAACTTCACACATGCCCCAGGCCCTTTGCACTTGCCACTCACTGTCCAGGATGCGCACCCTCTTTATCTTCCCACAGCCAGCTCTTCATTCAGGTCTCAGGCCAAACGTCCCCTCCCAAGAGAGGCTCTTGCATGGTCCCAGTAAGTGAAGCCACCTTCAACCCTTTGTCCTGCTCTAAAACATCCCCATCTTTTACTAGACTTTTCAGGGTAAGCACTTCACGTCTAATCACCGCTTTACACTGGAAACTAATAGCGTGTATCAACTGTAATTGAAATATTTGTGTTTAAATCACCACTCCTTTCGCAGCCCTGGCGGCAAACGGCCCGAGGGCCAACGGCAGCCATTCCCTGCTTTGGAACCGCCTGTAAGCTGCGAAGTGTTTATATTTTTAAATGGTTGAAAAAACTCGAAATAGTATGACCCATGAAAATTAAATGGCCTGGGTGTGCCGAAGTCACATGCTGCCCACGGAGGGAGGGATGAGTTCAGGCCCCCAGCTTTCCCAGAGAAAAGACAATTCCTTCCATTCTTGCTGTTTTCCTGAGACTGATCCAGGATTTCCCGTATTTCACGTCTCCGTCAAAAAAAAAATCAAGGAACTGGATGAGGGGGCCTCATACAGAGCGTGCCCACCACCTGTGCAGACGTCCTTGACCTTTCACGGCTCGGCCTCCTGCGACCGGCCTGCCAACCTGACGTGGCCATCCCGACCAAATGGAAGACTGCAAACTGGAGGACGACCAAGCCATTTTTCCAAAACAGTTTAATTTAAAAAAGGTGAAGACTCTGAAAAACTTGAGGGAGGGGAGGAACCCAAAAGAATATACCGTGAGAGTCCATGGCTCAGTCACAAAGAAACACCATCATCAAAAAAGATATTTAAGTTTAATACAAATTTTATACAAAGAAAATGTGAAAAAATACTTCCATATGCTAAAAGCAATTATGCTTCACAAATAAGGCCAGCTAGGCTATTTTTTTTTTTTTGACAACTGCAATTCACAAATGTTCTTTCTCTCCTGTTTTCTAATACGCTCTTTTTGCTTCTCTAATGTGGGTAACTAGCTGGGCGCTGTACAGTTCGCATCCTCTTACCAACAATGAAGAGAAAGTAAACGAGACTAAAATGTACAACAAAATGTACTGGAATGATATCATACAATTGATTTTCTCATATACATACATCACCTTCGGCTTTGTTCAATGCTTTTTGTTTTACACAACATACAAAATGGAACTACAGCTTACGTAGTGTAACAGACAGCATGACGGAGCGTTTTCTCTCACACTGCCTTGGTTTCATGCTTACATAGAAACGTAAAATTCCATCATATAAATACTACAGACATGCTTCATCCCAGACTCCAGTGTCCTCGGCGTGCGCCTTGCCTGAGTCCTTGCTTCCGAGAAGCGCGGTGTCTCTTTCCAGGTGTGTGTGAGTGTGTTTAAAGAAATCACAATGCAAAGAAAAGATCTCTCTGTTTCAGACCGTGCGACGTGAAACTTTCTCTGTTCTTTTCCTCTGCCATTGAGCTGAGTGGGGCTTGTTTCTGTTTCTCTGCTGTAAACAAGGACATTAGGTTTTCCCTTTTAGGAATAGAGTCATCGTTTAAATCCTGTAAAATAAACCAGCTTCTCCGCGTGTCCTTCTGGTCCAGAGAGCTTGCATTTGATAACCTAGCAACAGAGTATCTGAAAGAGGCCGAGGGCTCGACTTGATGTGCCCACGACAGCACGGGATCTGTGCCGAAACTCATGATCCCACTGTGCCGCGTCCAAACACTTGAATGAACACGGCCCGTGCTCCCCTGGGCAACAAACAGCCCTGGGCCCAGTCCCCATAGCACTGTGTGACAGATGGGCTGACGGACCGTCCCTTCTCCAACACCAAAACACTCCTTTTGTTGTTGGGGGTTTTTTTCATTGCTTTTCTTTTTTTTTTTTATAAGTTAAAGTCAATACAAATATAAAAAGGGGAAGGTACTCTAGGTTTGGTGACATCCACAAATTGTACATTATTTACATCTAAAGCGTAGGTTTCCTGTGGGCCGAACAGTCCTCCGTCAAAGCTAATGCTGGACGTGATGTAGTGTGGACGCCCCGGTGGGAAGGCCGAGTGCACATTGGGAGCGCTCGAGTCTGAAAGCGGTGGTTCTGCCTCACGTTTCTTTGCCATTTCCTGTTTTCCTGGGGTCTGGTTTTTTTTTCCTCCGGGGGGCGGATGGCTTGTGTCGCAACTTGTCCCTAGTCCCAGAAGGTGTCCAGCCGAGATTCTTTCGGGATGAGACTCTTCGAGCTGGTCCCAGAGCTGTGCTCAGACCGCGACGACCCTCGCTTCTCATCACCGCCGCCCCAGCAGCTGGGCTTACTGCTCCGGGAGTGGTCTGCGGAGGAAGAGCGACAGAAAGGGGACGCTCAGCACGCTGCCCACCCGCGTGACGCACACCTGTCCCGCCGCCCGACCTGCACCTCCATCAGCTGGGAAGCTGCCTCCCCCTCACCCCACGCAACTCTGATGGCTAAATACTGCCACCACGGAGTCCCTGGAATTTGTGGGGCTGAACAAGACAAAGGCAGAGCGACTCATTTTCCTTAGGATTCAACACCAGCTGGCTGCAACAACGGCAGGGTGTCAGGCTCACAGAGAATAAAGATTAGTGAGAAATCGCCAAGGAAGGCACTCCTGGCGCGGGACCAGAGCCCGTAACCGCATCCTTGTGATGTGACTGACACCACGCACCCTAGGCCCTCGGGTCTAACCTTGGGCACAGGAAAAAGGCACCCGCACTTGGCATCTGATCTGCTTACTTATATACACGAAGTTTCTTTAATCGATTTATAAGGCCACTCAAAACCCAGACTTACACCAGACCACCCAAAGGAGCAGATTATAAGGAAGGAACGCGGACCAGGTCGGTCAGGTCCAGCTGGGACCGCAGAGCCCCCGGGCCCCCAGGATGGTGGTGAGGGTCACCGAAGGAGGCAGAGCCAGAAAAAGACCTAAGAGAGCCTCGTGGACCACAAGACACTCCTAACGGCCGAGTCAGAAAAGCCGTAGGACTGTCGCCGCCGCCCAGGCCTGGAAGCTCCCTGGGCGGCCGACTGAGCGGCCTTCCGGCCTGCCACTCAGAGAGCCCAGCATTTCTGAGATCATTTACCAAGTTCGCCCAGATGGGGACAAAACTCTTCAAATTTCCTGAGGTGGGGGCGACACTACCTGATCAAGTCTACCTGAAGTCAACTGTCAAGTTTAGAGACAGAATCGGAATGAGTGAGGAAGGGGCCGATTTGTCGTCCGGGCCCAGGGGTGTCCAACCTTTTGGCGTCTCAGGGCCACACTGGATGAAGAGTTGTCTTGAGCCACACATTAAACACATTGCAACACAAAAAACCCCTAATGTTTTAAGTGAATTTACGATTTTGTGTTGGGCCACACTCACAGCCACCCTGGGCTGCACGTGGCCCACGGGCTGCAGGCTGGACGCCCCTGCGAGGGGGTGACACTGCTGCCGGCCTGCCGAGTCGTGAGCTCTGGCTCAGGCAGACAGAACAGCGAAGAGAACAAGGGTCTCCCAGGACGCGGGCCCTTCGGGAGGCGCTTTCGCCTCTCGCACCAGTGACCGACAGGGAGCGGCGCCCTGCAGGGCCGGGGGTCAGGGCTGGCTCTTCTTTCTCACTCCTTTCCCCCATGAGTTTACCTTCAGTATTATTTGTATTCATTTCAGATGTACAGCTTAGGGGTTAGATAATCACATGCTTTACCCGGTGCTCCCCCAGGTATTTCCAGCACCCACCTGGCACCGTACGCGGTTATTACAATGTTACTGGCTATGTTATTCCCTCTGTTGTACTTTACATCCCTGGGACGATTCTGTGACTGCCACTCTGTACTTCTGAAGGGCCAGCTCTTATCTCAACAATCCCGAATCTACCTCTTCTTAGTGTTCTCTGCCTGATTTGTGACGCCTGCACCTTTAGCTCTTCTGGAAGGTCTCTGCGGGGAGTGCTGTAGCTGGTTGTCCCCAAATATGAGAAAATCCTACAACCATGCAGTCGAGCCACACCAAGGCCCGCCAGCTCTGGTGAAAGCAGAGGAGAAATGGGCGCCGGGCTGAGCCGAGCACAGCACCCGTGGGCCCTAGCTCCTCACGCGGACAGGACACGGGGCGCTGGCTGGCATGGCCGACCACTGCAGGGGAGCATCGGCGTTAATCTAAGAGGCTTTATGAAAAGAGCGAGGATGTCCCCTCAAGAAGCCAAACCACACGCTCTGGCAGCCACCAGACGCCTAGCTAAGGAGTGCAAGCCAAAGCAAGACCCATCGCTCAAAAGAACACAAGGGAGCACAGGTGCACACCACAGGCCTTCTGCAGGGCGGCTTCCGTGAGACAGGGTCATACTTACTCCCGGGAAGGGTGGTCTGTGGCAGCTGGGACACAGGCAGGCCGTTGCTAACTGAAGAGAGACCATAGGCACCCTCAGCCTCTATCAGAGAGAGCTCAGCTCCGCGAAACCCCAGGGCTCGCTGTTTTTGCCCGTCAATGGGCTGCTGCTCTCAGAGCCGCTTCGTGCGCGTCACCAGGCTCCAACCTCACGCCGTCACAGGGCTCTGAGGCTTTTCGGAAATGCACATGAAACCAGAGGGTCATGGACACAGCGCGGCCTTTTGGGTAGATAAGGTCCGTAAGACATAAAGGCAGCTCGGTAAGCTGCAGGTTCTCAAAGTTTTGAAAGCAAAATCCTCAGAGCCACTGACGGCCAACAGCCTAACTCAGCCGGGGAAACAGGCGGCAGAGCCACAGGAAGGCGGGGGGCAGCACCCAAGGCGTCCGGGCCACTTAGGGCGAGTCGTAACTAATCCACGGCCAAGGGCGGGCGCAGGGCAGGGAGGGAGGGCGAGGGAGGTGCCCGTGGGGAGGCGGGTTGAGGAAGGGGCTACAGACGGAGCCATGGAGGGAGCCACATTCTCAGCTGCGATGGACGGTAGGACACCAACAAATAACACCCGAAACTGAAGAGTCAAAAATCAGGGATATGAAAGGGGTCTCCATAAAATGACCGGTAACAGTGAAGAGTTTGTTAGGAAATAACTGAAGGTACGATGATCAAGGGGGAAAAACAGGAGCTCCAGGAAAACGCAAGACTGCGCGAGACAGAAGTGCCATCCCGGCACACGAACTCTGCCACGGGTGGGCCGGTTTCCACTTTTCAGACTCGGTCAACCGCCTCCAGCAAGAAGACGCTGCTGCGGTTACAGAGCAGAATGCGCGCTCTCGGCCTCGGTGAAAAGGAAGGGCAGGGGCGGGGCGGGGAGGAGATGGGCCACCAGGCAGGGACCAGGAAGTGCTGCCTCCAGCTGGCAGAGTAAGAACTCAAGAGTAAGAGTTGTACTGGAGCAGGGGAACCACATGGCACATAAAATTGTGCCCTAAGTAGCTTGGGACAAAGTGAGAGACGCCCTAGGCGGGGAGACGGGGGCCAGGCCTTGATTTCCCACCGTGCTTTTATCTCCTCTAACTATGCGCATGCACTGCTTCGCTGGAATCTTTCAGCAAACAGACCAGCCACAGGCCCGTGCTCACCCTGAGCTCATCCCCGACGAAGCCTTTCTCCCTTCCAACTTGACTCTTCCTCTTACTGTCCTAGTCCCAGAAGTCTAGAAAGAGCTCAGATACCCCACTGCTTCCACAGAGCCCACTGTCCTCCGAGAGACTGCCCCCCTGCCTGTCACCAACACCAAGCGCCAGCAGAAGTTAACGCACAAGGAACTCAACGGGGGTTGTCTACCTGCTCACCTGAAGCCACCAGCGTGCTGGCCCCAGACACACTCCGCACGCCCTTGTGGACCTCGGCCCTCTGCAGAAAGCCCAGTGCCTGCACACTCCAGGAATCCACAGCAGACTTGGGGGTCCTTTCCCTCCTTCTCCCCGCCCCCCCTTCCTGCTTCCCCAGTCCAGTCAACACGCTCTTGTGCAGCATGTGCTCCCCTCAACCCACCTGGCTCCGAATCACCAGCCTCGGCCGGGGCTTCTTGCCTCCTCTCTCCTACACGTTACTTAGTTCATGCTTTTATTTTAACCTTCAATACAACAGGAGCCTTCCTTTCCATCCCCGCTTGGAGCCCTGTGTGCTTTGGTTAGAGTCAGCCAACCACTGCCCAAATCCGGCCGGATGCCTGTGTTTCCGAACACCATTCCACTGGAGCTCGGCCACACTCATTTCTTTCCATGTGCGCTACGTCGGCTTTCGCCCCCCAGCGGCAGAGTTGAGCCGCTGTGACACAGGGCCGTGTGGCCCACGAACCTCAAAATATTTACTCTGTGGCCCTTCACAGTTTGCCGACCCTGGGCTAGGCGATGCCTCCTTCACCCCCGAAACGGGACATGACGCAGCTCCCCACCACACCCCTATCCACGATCCTGCTTATGCCAGCAGTGCCAGTCACCAGGGCACCAGCCACCTCCCCCAGTACCACTTTGCAGCGCCACGGTCTCAACAGCGCCCCCTGCCTGAAACAGTGTTTCTCCAACCAGGGCCTTTCTCATGCTACCTGGGCCACTTCAACACATCCGCAATCCTACATATTACTGAGATCGTGTTTTTATTTTAAACTTAAGTGAAGTAGAAGCTTTTATATCGCCACCCAAAGCAGATCTGAGTGCATGCCCAGGTCCAGAAGACAACGCTACTAGTAAACACAACGAAAAGCAAACTGTAGCATCAATTTTTTAAGCGGGTACCATGCTGCTCAGGTCTACAGTCTGCTCTCTGTTAAAAAGAGAAACTAGAAAATGTCACAGAAACACAAAAGACATCTGGGCACCACGCTGAACCTGCTCTCAGATTTAATCAGGAACCGAAGAGGAGGTGGGAGGGGAGTCACATTTTCAATAGGTGGCCCAACTGCAGTCAATGCCAAGTTCGCATGTTCCCTAAAATCAGTTCATGACGTTCCCTCTTCTGAATCCCACTCGCGGTCTCATCGGGAGACCTCCAGCCACACAAATGAAGAACGTCACTGCTTCCACTATGCATTTAATATGCAAAAGTAAAATAAACATTTTCGAATTATCCAACAGAGAGACCTTAAAGCTGAAAAACCCTGAAGTAGGTAGAACGGTCCTCCATGAAGACAGCTTCTTCGAACCCTTCTGGAATGGCCCAAAACAGGTTTCGAAGGGTGCGGGGAAAATAACCCTTTGGGCTAGAAAGGAGAACAGCTCCAATCTCACAGAAGAAAAACTAAAATTTAGTCTCAGAAGACCTCGCGATACAGACTTCCAGGTTACTTATTCCCTGAGAGGAAAGGTTTTTACAGAGAGATCACCTGTCTAACATTTTTCTTCATTCCCCTCAAAGTTCAAGTGCCCTCATCCACCCGACGCAGGCGCTGGCATGTCAGGAATCAAGTTTCACACGGTTCCATTTACTGTGGTCATTTCCCTGAGGGAGGGAGAACGGCCCAACCCAAAAGCACATCTTCTACCCAGCCCAGGTCAGCCACGGAACCCCCTGTCCAGATGAAGTTTCGTGTGGATCCCCAATAAATAAATACAGCAGGTCCTCAAATAACGTCATCTCGTTCCACGTCCTTTCATTTTAACATTGATGAGATGCCCCAAGAACTTAACTCTTGTTTAGATCAATTAGCCTACGGGGACACCGGTTTTGTTAATACATCATTTCATTTAAAGTTGCGGAACTATCGACGACATTAAGTGAGGACTTGGCGTGCAGGTCGACACTGGTCCCTTGAGAGAGGGTCTGACGGCTGCCTCGCCCAGCCACTCCCTCACCCCCACTGACCCACCCCGGGCACCCCCAAGGATCCCTAAGGATCCACGGTAGTTTGAAAACCATTAACCCTTCCAGTTCTCTCTGAGAAAATGGCTTCCCCTCTGCCCGTGTGGAATGAGAGCACCATTCACCCACCAGGGGGCAACGTACCAGAGCCTTGGTTGGAGCCTAAGAGAATGGAGGAGGGCGTCTCCCTGGAGCCAGAAAGGTCGAGGGTCTAGAAATACAAAGAGAGAGAGATGGACTCAAGGCGCTGGGGCCAATGTAGCCCCCAGGGAGCCCCGGGATCCTTGGGGGTGCTCGTTTCTGCCCCCAAGGCACCTTCGTGCCCTCGGCCTGGCGAGCGCAGGCCGGGAGGCTGGGCAGCTGGGGTGGCCCTCTACCTACACCCCGTCCCCAGATGGCTGGGGCCCAGAGCTGTGGTGGCCCCTTCCTCAACCCTGTGGCCTCAGCTTCCAGATCGTTCACCGTTTCCTCAACTTCCCTCCCTGACCTACCAATCCTTCAGAGTTTTGCCGTATCCAAACAGGAAGTGTATTATTCCAAAATTATATTCACTTTTTATGTCACATTCACCTCTAACTAGGCAATAGTATCAATAAAATCAAAGGGTTTTAACTGATGGGATAGTGACTTGTTTTTTTTCCCAATACACACTGAAATAAATACATGAGGACTAAAGATGTAAAAAATTATCCATGTGCCACCTCAAATCATGTTTATAGACAACATATTCCACACACTGGGAAACTAAGACATGCAACTTTCGCTGTCCAACATGGAAGCCACTAGTCATCTGCGACAGCAAATATGAAAATAAAGTTAAAAATTCAGGTCCGTGGTCACACTAGCCACACCCACGTGGCGGGTGGCTACCGTGATGGGCAGAGCAGACGAGAACACACCCATCTTCGCAGAAGGTTCTACCAGGCAAGGCTGGTCTAAAGCTCGAGAGTTGCCAGGGAGCAGCTGTCACATCACACACACGTCAACGGGGACTCCACATCCCGCTGCCCCCCTGCCCATGTGGCCCCCAGTGAAAAGGTGACCTGCCGAGACCTGCTAAGGCTCATCCCCGCCTGCGGGTTGACTGCCCCACCTTGACAACAGACAAATCTGGGTGACCTGGAGGGTGGCAGGCATGGGGACTGGTCCTGAGATTCTGCCGGGCCCAAAGGATCCGTGTCCCCGGCCACTGACGTGTGGGTACTCACCGAGCCACCGTCCTTGCTTTTCTCAGCTGACGCCTCCTTGTCTTTCGAGGTGCTGGCTGTCTCTGAAGGGGCGGTCTGCGTGTTGGAGGAGGTCCCCTGGGATGACGACTTGTTTAGTGTTTCTGTGTTCACCTCGGTATCTGCTTCCTGCTGAGGAGCGGTAGCTGGGGACGAAGGGGAAAGAAGCCACGTGTCAGGCGAGGGCAGTGGCTTCCAGACCTTGCCATGGCAGAGCCACAGCCCCACAAACCCTGACCCAACCACACCAGCTGTGACAAGAGGCAGCGGCTGCTCAGCCCCAGCCAGGGTGGTCAGACCTCAGTTTTCCAGAAGCTGCATCCAGACCTTGTGTGAAAATATGTTACTTCTTATAGTAATTCACGGCTTACTAAATTATTCTGGAGACAAAAGCACGTTCATGGAACAAATGAAGGCCAAAATCAGGAGCCAGCTACTGCTCACCCAGAATGGCGGCCCTCGCAGCCTCTAGCTGTGGACCTACGTTAGCCCCGTGGAACTGCCCTTCCGAGGCAAGGCGGGGAGACGCACGGGAAAGGCGGCGTGATGTCGGAGGCACGAGGCCTCAGGAGATGGGTGGCGCCTGGGCAAATGGAAAGCAGGGCGTACGAGAGGGATTTGGGGAGGACCGCATCACGATGCTGCACAGAAAGGAAAGCTGAAGGCGGCGCTGGCCACCGCGCAACAACGCGACCGAGTCGCCAGGCACGCTCCAGAGCTTGGGGGCGCTCAGCTGCCCTGCTGGGAGAGACGTAAAGTCGCCGCTGAGAAGACATCTCCCTAAGGAAGGTTAAAGGACACTAACATATGGCTTCAAACTGCCTTTTGAAAAATAACAAAACGTAAGATCGGCATAGAGTGGGAGTCAGCAAAGTAGTGCCACCTGTTTTTGCAAATCAAATTTTATGGAAACACAGCCACGCCTGCCATTACATAGCGTCTGTGGCCACTCTGCCCACGGCCGCAGAGCTGAGCAACTTCGACAGACCACAGGGCCCGCGGATCCTCAGATACTTACTTCTGCTTCTCAAACTCAGTCTTTTATACATCACCTACGAAAATTCCGCCAATCTACAGCCATGCTACCGTGTCATATTATTTATGTTAAAGCAAATTCTTTAAAATGGAGACTTTTAATTCTAAGCACATAAAGCTGTATTATTGGCCCTAAATAAAAGCTAGCTGTAAAAATTACTTTAAGATACTGTGAATCAATTCTAACTGGGCAGCGTCTCCTGCCTGAGACCCACTCGCTCTGTGTTAAGAGATTACAAGAGTGGATCTGTGACGCCCCGAGGCGTTTTCTTCACGTCAGAACCGGGACTCCTTAGTGCTCCAAGCCCGGAGTCCAGAGTCACCTAAAAAGCACGTGTTCTCCACTTCAGTACTATTGACACACTGGGCCAATCATTCTCCATTGTGGGCCCCCACCCTGTGCCCCTTGAGGCACTGGGCAGAACCCCTGGCCTCTACCTTCTAGATGCCAACAGCACCCCCTCCTCCATTATAACCACCACAAATGTCTGCAGTCATTGTCAATTTCTCAGGGGACAGGACACAAAAACTGTCCCCGGCTGAGGACCACTGCAACTCATGTGACACTAAAATCACCCGGGCTGTCCTTACGAGCCCCGTACTTGGGCAGGTAACACAAAGGTTTGAGGCACCTGCACCTCGAGGCTCCGCTCCGTGTGGTGTGCACGCTATAGTGTGTGTGCGTGTGTGTGTTGTGTACATGAGTTACATTGTGTGAAAGTGAGAGCGACGAGGAGCTGGGCAAGCCACCCCCATCACGCCAGCCCCCTCTGTGCCCGAGGTCCCTGCTGCAGCTGGGGCCGGAGATGCCCGGCACGGCGGTACCTGACTGGGTACAGGACTTCATGTGCTCGGGCCAGTGGGCCTGCTGGCAGGGGTAGTCGCAGTAGCTGGTGTTCCAGCAGCAGTAGAAAATGGCCTCCTTCTTGCAGTTGGCGCACCACTGCTTCTTCTTGGTCTCGTCCACCGCCTGCTGCTTCTCCAGCTCCAGCTGCTTCTTCACCTCGGCGATGAGCCGGTCCCGCTCCTGCTCCAGGCTCTGCCGCATCTCCGCCATGGTCAGCTCTGCGGAGGGAAGGGGAGGACACTGGCCTCATCACCTGTCCGCGGGCCCGGGCGTGGGGCTGTGTTGACCACATCGGATGCGAATCCCAGCTCAGGGATGCCCGGCAGTGCCCCCCCGCCCCACCGCCACTGCCAAGCCCCACTTTGTTCATCTGTAAAATGGACACTGAGTAACAGGGCGGCTTCGTTACACATGACAGTCACACGGTCGGCATCTCAATGACGTACATAGCGGGAACGAGACCCCCACAGTGGTTCTGCGGGGGGCCTTCCAATAAGCCCTCAAAACAAGTGCCGCTAAACTCATTTTGAATTTTATCATGAGTACAAGCCCCTTCTTCTACCTAATATTTATACGGCACCTACTCTATGCACTGTTCTAAGCACTTTACAAATATTAACTCACATAATCAATACACCAACCCTATGAAGTAAATTCTACTCTAATACCGTTCTCACAGATGAAGAAACTGGGACACATGGCTGACAGTGAGGGCAGAGCTGGGACTAGAGCTCAGACATGCTTTCTTCTCTGCGTGGTTAGCGGCCATGAAGAAATCTGCCGGGCGGGGCACTGTGGCCGAAAATTAGGTTAACAGGGCATGGAACGGCTCAGTCTGCTGAGAATTCTCTCCTTTTACTTCAGACCACTTAAGTCCTTTTGCAGTTCACCAGGAGGCGACCGGCACGCCAAAATACACGCTTCCTCCGTTCCTGAAAATCCTTTCTGAAATTTAAAAAGGACCTTCCCAAAACAGGCCCGTAAGGAAAATTAACCCCTTGTGAAGAAGACAACACTTCCGGCCAGGCACCCTCCCGTCGCGCACGGCTGCCTTAACCGGGAGCCTGGGCGCCAGGGCCAGCTCTGACCAGCCCACATGTGGTGTTTTCCTTAATGCGCGGTCACTACTTAAAATTGGAGAGACTTTGCATAAAACTATTGTGTAGCTGGACTAGAAAAAGCGATTTTATTCAGAAGCGACATCCGAATAAACTTCTTGGGTGGCAACAAGCTACAGGGCGGGGGACTCCCGCTCTGGTTGGCCTCCTAAGAGTTTGTGTGTGCAAGGCGTTATTTCAACCTCTACAGCCGGTGAGCGGCGGGGCGCAGCCGGGGGTGTCTCCCCAAGTAGGACAGCCTATGGCTTCCGGCATGCCGACTCTGGGGGTCTGAAACCCGCTCCGCCGTTGGGGGGAAAAGCCTTTAACAACATTTACACAGAATGGTGGGACAGCACTCAGTCTGATCCAGGGACCAACAAAGTAACTTTCTCTACAGTGGGGTACACGCAGTATTCAATGGTTAAGGGGGAGAGTCCGGACCTGAATCATGGCACTCTGATTTTTTACAACTTTCTTAACATGTCTGAGCCTCTCGGTTTCGCCTGAAAACTGGGACAGGCAAGCCCTTTATCATAAGAGTTTCTGTAAGAATTAAACTAGTTAATTCTTGAAAAAGTACTTACAATGAATCCTGGCACCAAGTAAAGAGTTTAAAGTAGGAGCAGCTAGTACTGTTGTTACTATTATTTTGTTGCTGAGGTTGGTGTTTTGCAGAGAAGAAAGGAGGTACAGTGGCACCTCAGTGCTCATCGTTGACTCGTTCCAGGACTGATGACAAATGCCAAGAGGGAGGGGTGCCGAGCCAGCAGTGGGTGATGAAGCATTTTCTCTTGTGGGGCAGCGTTGTGACTCACGCAAGTTCTAGCAAGTATGATGAGTACCAGGCAAGCACTGGGTGCTGAAACATTTATTTCTCATCAAAACGTGACGGGTACAAGGTGTGACGAGTTCTGAGGTCGATGAGTACTGAGGTATGATTGCACTTTAATACCCGGTTTCTCCAGGTTGGACTCTCCAGGAATGGTACTACCCCTAGCACACATTTGGCTAAATTCACATCTGGGTCTGACTCCGCAGGTGCAGAGGGTCACGTCCCAAACCTTGTTCAGCACAGATCAATTCTTCAGGCCTTACCTAGGTTGTGTTTCATCTCAGAGAGCTCTTGCTGGTGTAACCACTGAAGCTTCTCTATCTCAATCCGCAGCCTGCGAATCTGTAATGAAAGAGTCAGAGTCAGACTTAAAAGGCAGGTCTGGGTTTCTGTTCACCAATCGATCCCAAAAGCTCGACCTTGCACTGGCTGCAAGAAACTGAAAACCTATGTAAAGAAATAATGACAGAAAACCTCCCAACCTTGGAGAAGGAAATAGACATACAACTCCAGGAAGCTCAGAGGGTCCCCAAAAAGATGAACCCAAAGAAGCCCACGCTAACACACATCATAATTAAAGTGCAAAAGCTTATAGACAAAGAGAATCTTAAAAGCAGCCAGAGAAAAGCAGGTACCTACAAGGGAGCTCCCGTAAGACTGTCAGCTGATTTCTCAATAGAAACTTTGCAGGCCAGAAGGGATTAGCAAGAAGTATTCAAAGTGATGAAAAGCAAGGCCAACAACCAAGATCACTCTGCCCGACAAAGCTCTCATTTAGAATCAAAGGGAAGATAAAGAGCTTCCCAGACAATAAAAAGCTAAAGGAGTTCATCATCACCAAACCAGTAGTACATGAAATGCTACAAGGTCTTAAGAAGAAGAAAAAGATCCAAAATATGAACAACAAAATGGCAATAAATACATATCTATCAACAGCTGAATCTAAAAAACAAAATCAGCAAACAAGCAGAACAGAAACAGACTCACAGATACAGAGAACATTTTGCCAGTTGCCAGATGGGAGAGGGCTGGGAGAATGGTTGGAAAAGGTGAAGGGATTAAGAAGTACAAATTAGTTGTTACAGAATAGTCACAGGATGTGAAGTGGAGCGCAAGGAATATATCAATAACACTATAATAACTACGTATGGGGTCAGAGAGAAACACGATTTACTGGGACGAACACTTAGTAAGTTACATAATGTCCAGTCACTGGGGTGGACCCCTGCAGCTACTATAATAGGGGAGGCCAACTATGAATGAAAAATAAAAAAACGATTAAATGTTAAAAAACAATGAACAAGAACGAAGTAGCATGGGGCGCTGGGAGTGGGGAGGTTTTTCTAAAGCAACATTTTCCTCTCTGGTTGGGTGTCCCAGCATAATCAGAAAGAAGGTCGTATTAGCAAAAATAGCAAGGCGATTCGCTGACTCCTTGTGGGGCCTCTCGGAAGCCTTTCTATTCACACTGCCCTCTACTGCAAGCTTCTCAGGGCAGCTTCCTGAGGACTCTCCCTGACCCACCTGAGAGCTACCCCAACCCTACCAGGCCCTCGTCAAGTCAGTGGCTTTGCAAGGGGTCCCTGCTCGTCTCCACCACGTAAACTGTGGAGGCTCAGGACACAAATTCTTAGACAACAAGGATCACTTGTACAGAAGAAGCCCCATCTTCCAGAGAAGATCAAGGAGCCAGTTTTACCTGGTGCAGAAAGACCCAGTTTCCAGTTTTACCCGTGGGTTAACTCAGGCTCCCACTCGGGCTGTTTTATGAAAAAGGAACTGATCACACCAGCAGGGCGCGTGTCCCCGCTGCACACCAGCCTTCTGACGCAATGAAGAAACGCCCTCCGCAACAATCTCGATCAGCTGGGCAAGCCTGGTGCCCCGAGCCAGGACCCTGGGAGGATGCCCAGAGACACTAATTCACGGTGCCACCCACAGTGCCCATGAAACACTCGTAGCAAATAGCGAGTTAACGTGTCATCGCTGACCTCGGCTATTGTGCTTCCAGTAGTGTTTTTAGAAAGGTCGTTATATATTTCTGTCATCGTTCCTTTTATAGCGTCCATCATCTGAAAGATAAAAAGAAAAACAATTCAGGTGGTCAGTTCCCTGAGGCTTTTCTAGGTGACGTACCTCTAAACTCTACCTGTATAAAGCCGCAGGTCTCAGCGGGGGACTCAAGACTGGTGGGGGAGGGGTGGGAGATGGGGGTTCTACTGGCATCTAGTTGAGTAGAAGCCAAAGATGCCCTAAACATTTAGGATGCACAGAACTGCCCCCACGACAAAGAATTATCCAGTCCAAAATGTGACAAGTGCTGAGGTCGAGAAACCCTGATATGAACCGGAGTAAGGACCACCCAGAAGTTCCCTGTCTCATATACCAGGAAAAGTTCACAGCCATAATGTTACTTTCTACAGCCACAGACTAGACGAAGGAGGCTGGACTTGAGTTTGGAGAGGCCAGTACAATGTGTTCAAGGGAGAAATTATTTTGTTTTGTTGTTGTTGTTTTCCACTTCTTTCCCTTTAAAAAGAAACAATCGTTTTTATTGAGCTGTCACCGGAACCCCCTACAATTCACTCATTTACAGTGTACAATACAACGGCTCTTAGCATATTCCGAGTTCTGCTTCCAACTTCACAATCAATTTCAGAACCTTTTCATTACCCCAAAGAGACATGCTAGTCCCCCTTAGCCTTCACACTCCCAAAGATCCCCATGACCCCCCACTCCTAACAACCACTCATCTGCTTTCCATCTGCGTGGATTAGCTTAATCCAAAAATTTCATGTACGTGGAATCACACAACACGTGATCCTCTGAGGCTGGCTTCTCAGACGTAGCACACTATTCTCAAGATTTATCGGCTCTCAGGGTGTATCAGTTCTCCAGGCCTAGTGATGGACCAGTAATGTAGTCCAGTCCATGGATATAGCTAGTGTGTGATTTTCTTTTTAAAGATGTTTAATTTATTTTTTAGAGAGAAGGGAAGGGAGGGAGAAAGAGGCAGAGAAACATCAACATACGAGAGAGACATGAATCGGTTGCTTCTCGCTTGCCCCCCAACTGGGGACCTGGCCCACAATCCAGGCACGTGCCCTGACTGGGAACTGAACTGGCGACCCCTCAGCTCACAGGCCAGTGCTCAATCCACGGAGCCACACCAGCCAGGGCTGGTGTGTGATTTTAATGCCTGTGAGCAGGGAGCTACCGTTCCAGTTTTTTTAACTATCTGACCCATGACGGCACCAGCGACTTTGTGACGTCAGCTCTGGTCCACAGCGGGCAGCCAGGTGTTGGACCCCACGCCTTTGCAGCACGGAAGTTCTCTCCTTCCTCCTCCCGCTGCCGACTGACCCCGCCCACATCACGGGAGAAAGAGGAGAGGCCCGAAGAGCAAAGGAGGTCTCAGGCCTGGCCCGGCCGCGGTCCAGGCTCCCGTATTCTGCAGCTTGAGGGCAAGACAAAGAGCACCCTCACAATGGTGCCCGAGGTATGTCCCCACCGCTACCTCGTACCACCCACACCCTCTCTAAACCTCAGTATCCCCACACAGAAAACGAGGATAAGGACACTGCGCCCCTGCAGGGTGTGCACAGGATTGGATGAGAAAACCACGTGCAACCTGTGGTTCAGCACCTGCCACAGAGCAGGTGGTCACCAAGAAATACCCGAACATCTGATTTTTACAGAAAAATAAACCCACCTGAGCATGCCATTATGAAAATGCTGCCAGCCCCCCCCCAAACAGTAACCCCAACTTCACTCAAAAATGGGGGCGGGGGGCGGATGATAAAATATTTGTTGAGATTTCCACTCCCCGCATGTTGCGGAGCCACGCTGGGAGGCTTCCGGGAAGAACACTGAGCTTCGTGCAACTTCACAGCCGGCCACTCTGCGCGGCCCCCTCCCCACTGCACCATCCGCGTCAATTTAAACCATGGAAATGAAACTGCTCTGCGTGAAAACTTTAGAAAATGGACGAAATTCAATATGTTCCTAACGCCACAGCTGCATTCCACTCTAAAGAAATCATGAATTCGTGGACTGACTTTCGCTCTTACTTCCAAATATAGCCAAGAACTCAACGTTAATCACGAGCGCCCTTCTGCCAAAACACACAGATATGGGTCTTCAGCTCGGGGTCACCTCAGAGACAGGACAGTTCATCCGCTCCAAAAACACGTCACAGTGTTCATTTTCTTAACGGCAAAGAAAACTGCTATCAGAAAGTTCACCCCTCAGTTTTGCTCTCACAGAAGGGGAGGCAGAAGGTAACAATAAAAGTGGCTGCGGGGGCTGCAGGGACTGGCTCGATGAGAACCCCTGGCCAGATCCAGCCAGGCCTGTGTTCTCATCATCTGTCAGTAGACGGCGTGGACCAAATCGATGGAAGGTGATACAAGGGTCAGTAACAAGCAGAATAAGAGACCATTTAGGCAATTCCGGGCATCTTCTTAAATTAGTCATGAAAAAATTACTCTCCCTTTCAATTCTCTGGGAACTCTGCAGATCGTAAGTCTCAGTTTGGTGCCACTATGTCTTTAACTCTTTGAGGACAATCTCTCCTTTAAACAAAAGGAATGGGCAAGGAATATTCCTTGAACGTCCCTGGTGAGGTTACACTTAATTTTACGTCCATTTAAATAAAGCGTAATTTAAATAAGAACGTTACTGCAGGAAGGTTAAATAAGAACAATACCAGTTCAGGTGACGAACTGGTAAGACAAAAACTGAGGATAGCCCAAAATATCTGAAATTTGAATCTTCCTATCGCAAAGCTTGGGGACTCTATCACAATCCATGCATTTTATTCAAAAGGGGGACAGACATATGAAAGAAGAGAAAAATTATCCCCAAGGCCAGGTTCTGATTATCTCTTCAGCCACGCTGCATCTTAGGTAGGGTGGCTTTACAAAGCCACATGCAAGAAGCATCAGTCTATGGACACGGGACGTCTGTAGCCAGCAGGCTCCATGAGAGTTCACCAACCAGCCCGAAGCCGCTGTCGAGATCCCAGCTGATGCCATGCAAACCCCAGCTCAATCACTCACTGACTGTGGGGCCCGAGACAACTTGCACAGCCTTGCTGGGCCCCAGTTTTCTCATCTCTAAAATGGGGGCAAAACTAGCATCTACCGCATCGACTGGCCATTATGACTGAGCAAGCAACATGAACAAAGCGCTTCAAACAGTGCGTGGCCCAGAGCGAAAGCCCAGCCAGCCCTAAGCCACTGCTGGCATTAACTCAGCATTAGACAGACGAGGATAGCTGGCCTGGCGACCTGCTTCTACCAACGGAGTATGGTCAAGGTGAGCAGGCTGCGTTGGATGGTAACTTCCATCTTGCAGGCAGGCTTTCTCTCTCACTGGCTTTGATGCTGGGGAGGCCCACACAGCACTGAACGGGGGTGGCCTCCAGGCCACGGCCAGCTGGGAACTGAGGCTGAGGAAGTGGGTCCCTTCGCTGTCGAAACCCCAACCCTAGGAGACACCAGGGCCGCACTCAGCCAGAGGCTGTGAAGCCAATGACCCGGTTCAGCCTGTCCCAGAGAAACTGCCCGGGAGTTAAGACGCCTGTGTTGTTTGAAGTTGCTATATTTGGTAGTAATTTGGTAGCAACAGGTTAACTAATACACCTTGATACAAGGAATTTTTTTAATGACCATCAAAAAGTCACTGGTAAAATATGATGTGTGTGTGTGTTTGTGTGTACGTGTGTGTGCGCATGTGCATCTCACACCATCCAGAACTAAAAAAGATTCTACTTTTAACAAAACATAATAGCAAGTCTTTTTACCACAAATAAGAAACAACTATTCTTAAGTATTTTCATCCATTCTCTCTATAAATTTAAGAGTTTACTTATTACTAACTAGCAATTTTCTTACTCCTAAGGAGTAAATTATTACTACCTACTTCGTAATTTACTAACTACTTGGTAGATTATTACTCATCAGCTACTATTAACAGTTACTGATGGTACGACACCCGAGACGAGAAGTCAGGGGACAACGTCCGTTCACTCAACGGCTCCCCATCGCCACCCACCGTGTGCCGGGCCCGCTCAGGCCCCGGCAGCGAACAGAGCGGGCCGAGTCCTCTTTGCGGAGCGGACATTCTGACGGCAACCCTTACTGCCGAGCGGTCTATGGAAATGTACCTGCCCGTCACTCCGGAGCACACTCAGGCGCCACCGAGGCGTCCAACCCGTTTGCCCGAATTCAACCTGAGCGTAAAAGCACTTGGCAAATCAAGAGCGATAAAGAAACCCAAGCGAACACACGACAGGAAGCCTGCCCACCACACAGCAAGGGCTCCTCCCCCACAGCGGGGCCCAGTCAGGGGAGGAAGTCCGTTCCTCCCCAGTCCATCTTGGTTCCTGGAAAAACCGAGGTGCAGGCTGGTTAAGTCCCACGTGAAAGCCTCTGTCACTTGGTTCGACGTGGCTTCTAAGGGCAACACCAACCAACCCCGCAGTCTGTTGTTAACGGAAGGAACAGAAGCTTGTTCTAGCACTTACAGAAAACCTGTCCTTAATGAGTGACGTGAATTCTGAAGGGCCGTTTTGATTCTGTGTCGTCCACAGAACGGATGGCCCTGCTAGGTCCTGACTTCAGAATGTAAGCCCTCTCAGAGCAAGACACAGTCTCCGCTACATTTCTGCACTTCGATGCAACTTCAGACCCAAATGGAAGCATTTATTAGCCTTGGAGCTCCTCAGTAAAAATGGAGTCTTCCCTCCTAAACAGCCCCTAAAAACCTGTGAGGTCACGACCGGAGTGGTTTGCGTCAGGATGCTGGTCCCCGACACCCCACGGGGCACCTGCTGGCACTCACTTTGCTAGTGTACTTGGCAATGTCCGCGGCGACATCGGCTGAGGCGGTGGCGATGGGAAGGTCTGCGCTGACTGAAGACGCGAGAGTGCTCGTGGACCCCGAGCTGGTGACCAGGGGCGACGACTGCGTGGTGGTCACCAGGGTGATGGTGGAGGTGGACGGGCTCTGCGTGATCTCCTTCTGCTGGACAGCTAGGGAAACAAAGCGTCCTGGTCATCCCGCTGCCACAGGAAGGGCCCGTTCCCAACACGAAGCGGTGACAGGGGAGCGAAACCCAACGGACATCCCGTGAGCTTTTCTAGTTTCGAGTGACGGGGAGGGACTCTCTCCTTCACCAAACGCTGGCCAGAATCCTGAGCCCTGTCTTGATTAATCCTCACGCTTGGCCTATAAAGGCTTAAACAAACACTAACATAGCTACTAACAGCTCAAGGCCACATCCCTCGGATGACCCCACCCCAGTCCCCCTTAAAGGCCCCCCAAACAATTGACTGTTCCAGATGACACCTTAAGATAGGGCGCCTTTCTCCCAACGTCTGTGGGAAGGCAGGAGCCTCATTTCAAAAGGTATTAGTTGGCAAACCCAGAAGGGTTTCACATGGACCGACCCCCGCCTCCCACTTTCTCTAAACTCTCACTTCCCTGACTCTACTGAGTCCCCACTGGCCCCCTCCCTACCCCTCCTTCTCCCTTTAAACGCCCAGTCACCTCTGTACAAATCAAAGAGACTTCAATTCACAAGGGACTTGTTTTCCCTACTGCAATAGTAAATTCCTGATTCAAAATCTGTCCTTACCACTTTAGCCAGTGGCCGGCTTCGCTGATCTGTGACACAGACATTGTGGGCACTAAGAACCACACCATCAGTGAGTCCCTTCTTGCCTACATTCCCCTGGGGAGGCCGGCACTGCTGACGGCGCATGAAGACAGAAACCTGGGGCTGTTCGTTCCAATCTCAAAGCCCCTTGGTTAGGTTCTGGCCCAGCGATTCCGCGAACTGGGAAATCAGTCCCGCTGGCCCCAACTCTGCCTGCCCAGCCTTCCAGTCTTCCTGCTCCCCAGTCTTCGAAGGCTTTCACTGAGAGGTCCAGCGCAAGACCTGGCTGCCTTCGACCTCCTGTCCCGATGCTCTCCTACACCCGAGCTTCTGTCAAGGAGCCCAGCTTGCAAGGGTCGAGAGGCAGGTTCCCCATCGCATAAGATCTATGTCAGTGCTCACAAAGCTGGGCAAACAGGTGCCCGCCCAGGGAGCACACTTCGTTTGCCCTTTCATCAGTGCCAGATGGAGCCCCCTGCATGGCTGGGGGCATATTCTGATTCTGCAGCTTCAGCAGCTGGTCCCCAAGGCGGGCTCTTCTCGTGGACGTGGCTGATCCCTAGTCATTAAGGTGGCCTCTGCTACCAGCTCCTCGCTGTACTCTTTCCAGAATAATGCCAAGAGGTTCGTAGGTGTGCACGGGACACTTACACAAGGGTGTGCACTGCAGCACTGTTTACAACAGGAAAAAACGCCAAGTGACCGAAATGCCTATCAACAGGGGCGTGCTCCCCATAAACTATGGAATGCTACGCAGCAGTCAAAAATAAGGGGGCGCTATCATGTGCTGACGCGGACGGACCTCCAAAACATGCTGATGGGTGGGAAAAAAATGGTACCATTTTTATGTTTTAAAAAAGAAAAAAGGAAAAAAAAGTAGTAGTTCCATGGAGAGTCATATATATGTAAATATATATGCATACATGCATAAAAAAGGTTTTACCGTTAACAGCGGCAGCTGAGAAAGGGAGAAGCATAAAATGAAAGATCAGTCCCTCGGACAACAGACTTGTGTAAATATCTCGCCCCCTTTCTACGGAGAATCTGCACGGCGTATTGTTTGTAAAATTAAAAAAAAAAATTTAAATCAAAGTAAAAAATCGAGTTGCAAAACAATTTTTTAAAATAATGCCAAGTGGAATGTGTGCGGCCTTCAGCCTGCGAAGGCCAGGAAACGGGAACTGAAAAAAAAATAAAACAATGGTTTTGTTTGTTTTTTTCTCCTGTCGATGTGGCACAGAGGGCGCGGGTGCCACGGAGAACAGAAGGGGGGCTCGGTACCTTTCACAGCCTGTCTGGTCTGATATCTCGTCCCCTGGGAAGACTGAGGCTGCTGCTGCTGGCTTTGCGGCTGCTGCTGCTGGCGCTGCATCTTCTGCATGTGCCACTTTTGGGAGGACGTTTGAAACTTACTTGATGAGTTCCACACGACCCGCTGCACGGCCGGGGCAGTCTCCTTCGGTAAAAGCGGCCTCTGCTTTTTCACTGGGCTTCCCGTGGCGGCGGCAGCCGGGGCCGTGACCGTGGACGTGGTGCTGGTGGTGGCCGTGACCCCAGCCGTGGGAGTTTGGGAGGACGAGCGGGTGAGGACCGGCGTTTCAGGGGGGGACTGGCTGCCTGCCGTAGCGGACAGTGGCGGGGCTTTAGCCACAACTAAAGCCAATGCACAGAAAGAAAACAAACAGAAAGTCATTTGACTCAAGTTTGCCTGCACAGTCTATGCCAGCAAGTTCTGGGGCAAAGCAGCGAAGGCCAGGAAGGCCCAACAAATTCGGCTCCCAAGTGCGCCCCGAGGAGCACACTCTGGCCTTGCCTAGCACCTACTACCTCAGAGCATGGGCCTCCCTTCACGAGGGAGGCTCGCTCACATCTGAGATCCACGTCAAGGTGAAGAACCCTGGGCGAAACAGGTGAGCCAGACCCAGCCTCTGCCCTCGAGCTGTCCATCAACTCGTAGATGAGGCGGCGGATGAAGAGAATCGCTGCCAAGTCACTGCCAAGGGTCTTGTTTTCCGAAGCTGGACTCGGGCAAGCTCTCAGAATTAATCCAGAGATGAAGAGAAACCCTTCGGCTAGATAAGGCAGGTACCTGGAAGACCCAGACGGCTTCCCGTGGCCAAAGCAGAGAACGCCATTGAATCATTCAGAAACCAAAGTATCCTTTTCGCCTCTTCCGAGTCCCTCCAGGACCAAGTCTCAGCAAGGTGGAGCCCTGACACCTAACGCTAAAGGGAATTCCGCCCCCGCCACCACCCCTAGACCAGAACTTTCCCAGTACGACGGTATTTACCCAGATTCTGGGAACCGCGTTCTTGTTTTGATTATATTTATTCCTGCAGCTTGGGCGTAGTGCACAATACTGGTTTACCTACTGCGTGGTGGTCTAACATGGATTTGATCTTTTTTTTAAAGAGCAGGTGACTTCAAATAAAAATACTAAGTCAGGAATTATACAAGCAGCACTTGGGAATGGCAAAAATAGCAAATGTGAATGCCTGAAATCTGAAAGCTGCTTTATGGAGTGTGTCTCCTGGGGAGAGCTGGACTATGGGGGTCGAGGGCAGGATTCCAACACGCAGAGGTGAGAATTTGGTGGGGGCGGCGGGGACAGCACTGGCCGAGACACACTGAGGATCAGGGAGCATCGCACTTTGGTAAGTGAGGGTAGGCGATGAGGAGTGGCCAGAAAGCGGGTTAGGGCCACAAGCACTGGGCACGGCGGAAGGGCTCCTCTGAGCAATGGGCGTCGGTTATCCCCGCACAAGTCCCAGCCACCGATAAGGTGAGCCTCCCCCCAGAGAGGAGCCCCCAAGGGTCACACCCAACACACAGGTGCCAGTCAGCACTCCGCTCGCGCACCGTGTGCCTAAACATCAAACTCCTTTCACGGGGATCCGGCCAGTCTCTCTAGATTGATTTCACCTGGAGAAGACATGCGCTTGGCTGGTCTAGGGCCCATTGTTCAGTGAGCTGTGGGTGTTAGGTGGCCAAGGAAAGGGGGGAAAGATAAACGGACTTTTCTAACGGGGATGGGGGGAAGAAGGCTTTCTTGGTGGTTACCACATCTGGCTGGCACTCCTGCTCCTCTAGAGAGGAGAGTTCAGCCAAGTTCTAGGGCAAGAGCATGGGGTGGGGCCGGAAGGGGGGCTCTTCCTGCAGTGAGGAGCCCTAATCCTTTCCCGGGGTAACCTGACAGACACTGGATAGGGCCCCTGCCCCTTGCAGGGACACAGGTGGCCTTGAGCTGGGCCCTTCTGAGGGCCCACATGGGGCAGTTGACCAGCAGGACTTCCAACCTACAGAAGTACCTTCACTGCCTCCGCCTCTTCTGCCACGTTAACAAAACACATCATTACTGTTGACTAGCTAGCCTGATCCCACATCCACCCCGCCTCAGGCGCAGAGGGAAGCCACAGAAAGGTCTCTCTCCCGATCTGTAACAGCAAACGGCAGGTTTTGCATACGGGCTACAGCTCTGCAGGCATCATGCCTGGCCTCAAAGTGCTCTTTGGGGGTTATCATTTAGACACTAAAATATTTTAACTTCGAGTCTCCGGGATTCTGGTTTATGGAGGAAAAAGGCTCTGGAAAATGCCATGTGTTCTAGAAATTCAAGAGTCTGTGATCAATCACCTATAGCCCAAACGCAGGGTGAACTTCTTTAAGGCTAGCACACCAGAAACTGCCCCATCAAATTAATCTACCTATTCCAGAGTTCGGTCACTGTCTTGTACAAAAAGGAGGACCTTTTAATTGCTGGTGTTATGGGCATAGCAAAGGTCTCTAAACGAGATGCCTTTGCCTCTGTTCTAGCTATAAAAGCTGTTTTACTATCTGAAGATTCGTATTCCACACATAAGCTGCATTCCTAGCCGAAGGTAAGCTGGAGGTCATAAGAGCACATTCCAAAATGCCCTTCACTTAATCAATTTGTAAGTAATATCACCTCGTTGAAAAGATGCTCTCTCTACTGCAGGGTCCAACATGAAGCCAATTCTTCAAGGCCATAATCGGGGTTATGGATTTAAGACTAGTTGGGTTTGCCCCAATCCCTAGGAATCTGCTCTAACTGAATTATGTTTCAGAATCATCTTCAGCTCGATCCACCACTCAGGGTCTCCTGGAGAAACATCCCTCAGACAGCAGTGCAAAGAAGAGCTCTACTTCATTTAAGTAACTGAACATTTTTTATTTTTTGGAAAATATAACACTTTTCAAGGGACTGTGTTTCCCTTTTTGCCTGGACTGCTGGGAAGCTCACAGCCAAAAACGGAAGCTCAATTTTGCTAGCTCTAAAGACTGAAACAGTATGTATTTCCATATAAAAACTTTCCCCAAACTTCTCACTATTCTCATTTCATTTGCATTTTGTCTCACGATTACATAATTCTTGTCAATCTGTCGTAAATCCTTTCTGGAAGAGGAAGGGGCATAAAACCAATCAAAAGATCGGTTCTGAAAGAATCGGTATAAACATGTCATTCATAGGAGCACTGCCATCTGCACCCAAATAGTGCCCCAAATGGAACAAAAGCTACTCCTATTGTTCTCTGAAACATCATAGGAGGTCCCACAACAGCATCGCATTTTTCGGAGACCATCCATAAACCTAAGAGATGACCCCGGGAGGGCGTGGTCGTCTATCTATCCTTCAGTCCCACTCAATTTCCCCCCGCTCCCTCCAACGCACCATCCAGAGACATTTCAGCCTGTTTGGATGACCTGCAGAATGGAGGGTCTAGAGCAGCTCAGGCCGACATAACCACAGAGGAAAGGTTCTCAATGGTCACCCCTGACTTGCCTGTCAAGCAGCCAAACTACGGGATCCCCAGGAGCATAGCATCTCCACCTTCCTCAAGGGTATGGTTCGGAAGTTAGCTCCTATCAGAAAGCAGGCAGAGTCGAAACTTAAATCTGGCGATCCCTTAAGTTACTCACCAGGTACATAAGGTTTCCTGACTACACCCTCTAACTTATCCGTAGGCCATGTCTCTCCTGGGCCCTCAATTAATGCGTCATGACCTTCCTTGGGCATGGTGGAATCCCCTCACTAACCTGCTGGCCAAACCAACCGAAAAACGTGCTGACTGCTTTGTCAATGGAAAGGATGCCCTTCCAATCATTCACACGCTCCTTCTGAGGTTTCAGCCGACATGCTGGGGCGATGGCACACCCGAGGGCAGCCACTGCTGGTCCCATCTAGAAGAGCGGTAACATGAGCACGGCTGAGACTTGGACAGCAGTCCTCACCGGGGGGAGCTTTTCCTCCCAGGGCACATCTGGCAATGTTCAAGGCACTTCTGATGGCCACACCTGGGCAGGTGCTACTGCCATCCAGTGGGAAGAGGCCAGGGATGCCGCTAAACACCCTCCAATGCACAGGACAAGGAATGATCCAGCGCAGAATGTCAGTAGTGCCAGTGCTGAAAACTCCCGGAAATCAGGCGGATTACAAGCAAATACGGTGGAAAAGCAACTCAAGTGCACATTATGAATGCCCCTTGGATTTCTAGTGCCCCAAGAAGCACCCACTACCTTGGTACCACCTACACAAATGGTCTCATCTTCTGTTAAGAAAATGCACTTCGAGATGCCTGGGCAGCGTGAGGGGAAGAAAGGGAAGCTAAACTTATATCGAGACCTTCGAAGTGAACACTTCTAACAACGTCAACCTTGTCAAACGTCTGCACGTTGACAAACGCTTCGGGAAAGCAGACAGGCATATCGGGAAAGAAGTTCCTTGGGCTAAAAACGTCTTGACTATCAGAAGCACCTACGACTTTCTAGGAAACTTATTGTTCTGCGCTCAGAATCAGCCACACTGGATATTGAGCAGGTAAGAGGTAGACAGGCCCGGTTGAAGTCCTGGTCCTATCAGATAACCAGCTAAGTGACCCTGAGCCAATCAAAGTCCCGGGTCACACAGCTTTCAGTCATACACATGGAAGGTGGCATTCGAAACCCGATCAAGAAAGTGGAAACCGGTGCAATCACTTACCGTCCTGCTTGGGAGACGGCTCTTTGGGCTCCTTCTTATTTTTCCGACCCTCCCGCCCAGAAGGGTCTTCCCCTAAATCTATGACGAGTTCGCTCTCTGAGTCGGAGTCCAGGCCCAAATGGACTGTCGGGGAATCCATCTCATCCTTGCCCTTCAGTTTATCCTTGGCGGGGTGCGGCGAGGGTTTGGCTTTCTCTGCAAAGTCCTTCTCAGGCTGCGGACTTGCCTTTTCCTTGGCTGAGTCTGGGTCTGCCTTCTCGCTGGGTGGGGACGGGCTTTTCAGCTCCTCTTTGATCTCCACTGGGTTGGCCAGTTTGGGCTTTTTTTTGGCAGCAGACAGCTCCTTGTCCATCCGACTGCCCTCTTTGTCTTCGGCGTCCTCCGGCTCATTCTTGGACTTCTGCTCGTCCTCACTGATATACTCACTATCGCTACTATCTGACTTCTCGGAATCCTCCGAATCGCTGTGCTCTACAGCCGTATAAACGTCTTCTGAGATTTCATTTATGCCTAAATTCAAAAAGAAAACCCAGCATGTGGCGTAGTCACAAAATAAAGAGCAAGACCAAAAACGCAAACATTTTTCCACGCCCAACGCTGGAAATAAAAAACAAAAAAAAAACACCCCACATTTCAAATCTCATCACACTGGCCTGGTAGGGTTAGCAGAGAATTCAAGCCGCCACTGAAGACAGCTGACAAACTGAACTTGCCTTTGTAGAGGGTGTCCAAGACAACATGGGACCAAACAACATAAATTTTTAATTTATCTGGAGCTTAAATCTTTGCAATGTTGAAAACTGGGATATGGAAAATGGGAGGGACACAGAAGGGAACACCAGAGATAAACGATCAAAACTGATCCATTTTACAGAGTAGAAAATAGAGGCCCAGAGCAATCGCTTGCACTAGGACACAAAGAGAACCAAGACAAAGGCAAGGCCCAAACCCTGGGCTCCTGACTCACACCCAGCGCTATCCCGCACATTTCCAAAGCACTAAAATCCTTTACCTGTGTATCCAGGGCTCAAAGAAGTAAGTCAAAGACTTACAGCCGAGGTTGCAAACTCAAAGCCCCAAGCCACACCTGACCAGCCACCCCATCTGACTTGGGAAGCAATGGCTTGGCTCACGGGGTGGTTTGTTGTTGGCTCTTGTGTTTGAATTTGGAACTTGTTGCCCAATTCGCAAATCAGGAAATTTTGCACAGAAACCAAGGCGGGGGGGCGGGGGCACATGGCTTCTGCCAAGAGTACAGATGGGACCACTCTGGGTAACGGGCCTGCAAGGTAACGGTTGACTGGGGCTGAGAAGCCACTGGCCCCTTTAGGTGGGGAAGCACTGACTCCGGGTGACCCACTGATGGGGAGTGGGTGGCCATTGTGTTTGCACTGTTCATCCCCTTACAATGGAGCCCAAAGGGAAAACACATATTTCCATGTCTCTTATCAAAAGGGGAAAAAGGCAAAATAACAGGTGTTTCACATACACACAAATGATTATGGGTGAGAGCATATCCCCAGCAGTAGTTCCGCTTAACCCATCTACCCCTCCTACTGCCAGCCATGGGTGCCATCAGACCATGGGGGAATAATACTATATCCTAAAATTCTGAAACGAGAAAATCCCAATCAACTTTTTGTTTACAGTGCTCATTCCACAGCAGTGTCGCCACAACAGGGTCACTGTCCTGACCCAGACACAATGAAGGCAAATTCGCCAAGGACGGAGCCATGAACGGCCCCGGGCACTCCACATCAGCAGAATCGCTGGTGAATTACACCCGCCTCCACCAGGGCTCAGTCAAAAAGAGGAGACGTCAAAATAAAAAAAAAACCCAGCCTGGTATAATAGATTCTGACTCCTTGGGCTTATGGCTCACAGTCAGACATAAGGAGGACGAGTGTGACCACATGACCATACATGTGACAGGAAAAGCTTGGGTACTGGGGCCCAAAGGATAGGAATTCGAATCCTGCTCCATTGCTTTCATTAGCTGCATAACCCTGAGGGAGTGACCTACCTCTCTGAGCCTCAGTTTCTTCATCTGCAAAATGCAACTGACAACAGTATCAACCTCCCAGGACAACCTCCGTGCACTGCTTACTTAGCACAGGGCAGGGTGCGTCATGAGCACTCAGCAAATGGAAATATTCAAATTCTTATTAACAATAATAATAAATGTAGGAGTTAGACCCACTGCGTGGAAGGACCCAAGAGAGATACTTAAATGGACTGCCAGGCTTCATCCACGCCACTCAATGTCCTAGCCAAACCCCTCTGACAGACCAGATGTGACTCCCAACTACAGCTCCTTTCTTCCCAAAGGCCAGAGCAACCACTAAGACATAAATCTCGCCGTGAAGCGGCTCTCTCTCCTGAGGCCCAGCCATCTCCTATTTCATTATAAATGCCTTCCTGGCTTTATTTACTTATTCAATCAATATTCCAGAGCATTAATATTGTGCACAAGATCAAATACCTTGGTGAAGGCCAATCTTTAGAAGGTAACCTCTCTGCCCCCGGTGAGCTTCCAGTCTCACTGGGAGGGAGGGATACCCCCACACCAACGGACCACTGTTGCTTCTGATCAATACAGTATCAAAGGAGGTGGGCAGATGGGGGGAGCTGTCAGAGGAGGCTTCCTGGAGGAGGTGACACTGAGCTCAGCCTTAGGGAAGGGTTCGGGTAGGCAGCATAAATGCAGGCAGCATGGGGGAAGGGCGGGGGAGGCAACAGACACAGAAGCAGCATGGGTCTGCCAGGGTGGGAGGGCCCAGTCTGGGGGAGAAGGGTCTGTGTTGGACACTTGCAGGACATACTTGATCCTGATGTTAAGACACGAACGTGTACTGAGCAGGTGTGCAGAGGTCGCCAGATGCAGGCGGACATTTCTGCTTCTAAAGCATCGCACAACCTGCACCTTGAGTCTGCAGGCCGCCGCCACCAAAGAAGAAAGTCTGAGGAGTGCGATGAGCCTGCCGGAACAATTAACTAGGAAATCTGCAACATTCTGCCAGGAGTGGAAATATATTTTAATTGAGTAAACCACTCTAGGTCCGAAGCAGTCAGGATGCAACTCTGATTTCACCCGAGTGGCATCCCTACTGATGACGATGATGAAAGCAAACGAAAGACATACCTAATTGTGCTTTGCAACTCTCTATCGTCTTGTCGAGATTTAGCTGGAATCTGCTGCGAATCTGCCGCTTGGGCGAGATGAGCGGGACCGGGGTGGACTGCTGCTGGACGGACTCGCTTAGCTGCTTCAAATCCATCTCGGCCTTGCTCCGGTCTGGAAGACACCGTCACAGCCCCGTAAGGCCAGGCATTGGAGGGATGCGCAAGCAACTCTCGGGACTGAGCTTCCTTCTCACAAACACACGTTTTAGAACACGGGGGGAAAAAAGAATCTAAAACATTTTTGTCATCTGTCCCAACGTCATCCGCCCAATGACATGGGCTGACTTGGAGATAACAGCCCGAGAAAACACTTGGCAGGTTTACTCCAACAATCGCCTGGTCGCCTTCAGTGTTTAAAATGCACCATCGCAGCCAGATGGCTGGCTGTGGCGCTCAGCATCGTTAGGGAATCTCAGCGCCAAAGGTTACGATACAAGGCTCAATCTCAATGTTAGCAGATGAAGTGGTACTGAGTCTGGACAGTGTGCTTCGAACTCCAGGCTCAGGTCAGCGAGGGCTTGTGTCCAAGAGACGCTGAGCCCCTCGGAGGATAATTGGGGCCCCAGGCTCCTCCCTGACCACGGGGCCTTCATTCTTCATTCTTCTTCAACCTAGCCTGGAGCCCAAATGAGAAAGGAAGGGAAGGCAGAAAAGAAAAGAGGCAGACCTTCCTCCCAGCAAGCCCGCTGCACCTCCCTTTGGGCTCACGGCCTCTGAGGAAAGGTAAATAGATTAGCCCTGGGTATTAAATCTGTGTCTCCTCGCTCAGGAAAGAAGGTCCTCCCCCTAATCCAGGCACGGGCCTCTGACTATTGATGATGGCCAAGGTCCCACCCCTTCCCCCCCCCCCCCCCCAGCCCCCCCCCCCCCGCCAATTTCTGCCGTGGGCTCTTTGTAGGACCAACTGAACCAGATTCCGTGAGTTTGCATTTCTTGAATTCCTTCCCGACCTCCTCGGCTGCCTGCTCTGGGGTCCCAGATGTGTTACGAAGGGGACAAAATGAAGGGGGCTGCGAAGGCCCGGAAAGCAATGAGACTCTGCAGGCAGGAACCCAGTCTCCCACCCTGCCTGCCGGCCTCACGCATCCCCGCCAGCCGACCCCAGGCAGAGAACTGGGGCGCCTGCCCTACCCGGACTGATCCCAGGAAGTAAGTCAGAAAGCCTGTGGCACTGAAACAAGGACAGAGAGGAGAAGCGACCTTTGAGCCTGTTGGCACCGGCCGAGAGCTCTCGCCCTAACTTCCCTTCATCTTCCTGCTACACCCACCCAAAGGCCGCTCCGCCCCCAGGCTGCTGAAGAGGCCCCGGAGACACAGTGAGCGGGACGGCATGGGGTGGTCAAAGCCTTCGCTCTCTCCCTTCGATTTTTGTCTTGTTTTCCAACATGACTCACACACCTTCTCCTTCCCCCAGGAGTAGGGCTCTTCCTTCCCAACGCTGCATGCCCAGGCTGGTTCCTTTAAAGTGACCACAGGCGGCCTCCCAAACGCCCCACCCAACACACTCACAGGTGACCAGAGCAACAACTTGCTCAGACTTGCTTTTATCTCCATAATGAGGCCTCCACTAAGGGAAGACCAGGATGGGCCTTTTCCCAAAAACGCACTTGGGGTGGGCCGCCAGGAATTTTCCAGAAGTGAGTGTTCTAAGGAGACAGAGACAGCATCCTTGTCACTCAAAAAAAAAAAAAGCTCTAAAAAACATGTCAGGGTGTGTGCAGGTGTGACACGTCTGCATGTGTGCATGTAATGTGTGTACATGCACGCGCTCATGCGGACCAGGGGCTTTTCAGGGAGCCTGCCAGCGCCAGGGCTGAAGACGCTCACAGGCGTGAATGCACAGCCACTTTGGAGGGGGAAGAACGTCTGTTCAATTTCCCGGAGAAGCACCTTATGAAGAGAAGACAGAGGAGGAAGCAGCGGTAAGACCTCAAATAGGAGACAGCCTAGGGAAACAAAACAGATCCAATTAAAGGCCGTATGAATAGGACTCAGGGACTTCGACAGGTCAGCATCGAATGTGATAGTAAAAGGGAGAATATGAGGTCTGTCTGGTAATCTCTGCTCTCAGAAATGGGGAAGAAGCCCTGGCCAGGTAGCTCCACAGGTTATAGTGTCATCCCAACATGCCAAGTTGCGGGTTCGATCCTCAGTCAAGGCACGTACAAGAGGTAACCAATGAACACATAAGTAAGTGAAATAGCAAATCGATGTTTCTCTGTATCTCTCTCAAACCAAAACTTTTTTAAAATGAGGAAGCATACTGGACGAGAGAAAAAAAGACAGCCTTTTCAAATATAAATTAGAAAAGAAGAATCTCACCCCGACTGGTGTGGCTCAGTGGACTGAGTGCCAGCCTGTGAACTGAAATGTCACTGGTCTGATTCCCAGTCGGGGGACATGCCTGGGTTGCAGGCCAGGTCCCCAGCTAGGGGTGTGCAAGAGGCGGCAGGCTGATGTTTCTCTCACACATCAATGTTTCTCTCCCCCACTTTCTCCCTCCCTCCCCCTCTATCTAAAATTAAATAATTAAAAAAAAAATTTTTAAGTATCTCAGCAAAAATGCTTCCCATGAAGTGGGGTTGGCGAGAGGGTGCTTCCATGTAGCCGTTATTTAAAAACACAACTACTATACCAGGGATCGGCAAACTTTTTCTGTAAAGGGCAGAAGAGTAAACTAGGCTCTGTAGACCACAGGGGATCTGGTGCAAAAGCAAAAAGCAACAGTATGTAAACAAGTGGGCGTGGCTATGTTCCAATAAAACTTTATTTACAAAAACGGGTGGGGGGCCAGGCTTGGTGCACAGGCTGTAAAATCTGCCATCCCCTGTACGAGTCCCAGTGACTGCTAACCTGGCTGCACACGGAAATTACCTGTAGAATTTTTTTTTAAATCCTAATGCCTTGGTCACCGTCCCCAGAGACATTGAATTAACTAGTCAGGGGTGCGGCCTGGGCACTGGCCTTTGAAAAGTCCCCTGGGTGATTCTAATGGCAGCTACGGTTCACAGCCCTGTATCAGACCAGTGTGAGTAAAGAAAACTCCCTGTGATCTGCCTGAACCTGTAATGAAGGCACACGGTATGAGAAATTCTGTCCCTAACTGGGGACATGGCCTGCAACCCTGGCATATCTGTGTGAGAAGAACCACTCTTCTAAACCTTAGGGGGTTCAGAAAAAAAGAGACCTATACCTCATCATCAAGAGGAACAAAAAGACAGTAAAGCACCTCATTTTAGAAAGTAAGGTTGCTCGAATAAACTATAATGTTTACTCTAACAAAAGACCACCAAAAGCCAGGGGGCTGGGATCAGGTCCCTGGGAACAGACCTTCAGTTTAGCCAAATACATATTATCTTTCTGGAACTTTCAGCCGCGTCTCAATCTCCTCCACAGGGAGGAGAGGGGATGCTGTCTCGTTTAGCTCACAGTAGCTTATCAAGACTCTTCCCACCCCTGCCCTTCTATATCGGGACTATCTTCAGAATCCACACTTACTGCCAACATTTTGAACTTTTCAGCTAATATGAAGACAGCTTGGGCTATAAATGGAAACCAGGGATTAAAAAAAATATCCGCACTAGAGAAAAAGGCACGATCTCCCATTTCTGGAGGGAGCGTAAATCAGAACAGCCCCGTTAGAGGGTAATGGGGCTGTATCTCTTCAAACGTCAACTGCGGGTGGCCTCTGACCCGGGGCTCCACTCCAGGGAATTTCCGCGACAGATACACACTCCCGTGGGGGCAAAAGGGTCTTTATCGCAGCTGTTCTCAACAGTAGGAAATGGAAAGCAACCTAGAGTCCATTCACGAGGTGCCCAGATAAATAAGTTACAGTTCACCTTGAAATGAATTAAAATGCTAAAATAAAACAGTGGCAGATCTCTGTACACTGACACAGGCAGCCAGCCTGTTTAACGAAAAAAGCAACCATCGGGAGAACACCTGAGCACTGGTATGGAGGAGAAAAGGAGGAAATGGAAAACAGATACAAATAGATAAGTGCTCTCAGGGCTTCTCAACGCACTCTCTGACATTTGGGGCTGGATAGGTCTTCGGTGGGGGAGGCAGGGGCGGAGGGCTAGGCTGTCCTGTGCATTACAGGATGTTGGCAGCAACCCTGGCCTCCACCCACTAGATGCCAGCAGCACCCACATCCCAGCCGCGGCAATAAAAATGCCTCAATATTGCCCCATGTCCCCTGGGGGACAAAATCCCCCAGTTTGAGAACCGCTGGTATATATCAAGGAGAGCTCTCCACAGAGACTAAAAACAGGAGACAGAGGTCACCTGTGAGGAGCAGGTGCGGCGGAAGGGGATCCGAGGTGGCAGCCAGGGTGGCTTTTCATTAAACATCTTTCTGTACTTTGAAATTTCCCTTATCATGTGCATTCACTACTTATGAAAACCAAATAAACTTTTAAAAAGAGAAATGTAGCTACTTCTTTTTCAGCTTAAAAAAATTCCTTTGTTCAAAAGCTGTTGGCAGATTATGATGGACGGACTTCTAGGGGCCACAGAGTGGCAGCTCCTTCGAGGGAATGAAATTCAGACAAGAGGCCCTGGCAGATGCTCTCATATCCATCAAAGCCACGCAGGGATCTTCCTCACTTCATTCCCTGTTTTCAAAATAATAATAATAATAACAATCAGGCCCTAGCTAGGGTGGCTCAGTTGGCAGGGGCACTGTTCTGTGCACTAAAATGTCATGGGTTCAATCCCCACGCAGGGCACATGCCTGGGTTGTGGGTTCGATCCCCGGTCAGGGTGTGCAGAAGAGGCAACTAATCAATGTTTCTTTCTCTCTTTCTGTCTCAAATCAATAAACGTATCCTCGGGAGAGGGTTTAAACAACAAGTCACGGCAGCCTCTGGGAAACCAGGGCGCCTACTCTGCACCCAGGCTCTCGAAAAATGCCCGGCTTCCAAGGTCCCACTTTATGAGAAAGAAAGGACGCCTCCCAGCAGCCAGAAAATCAGGCAGAAGTGCTCCGTTCTGACCACTGTCCATTGCTCTGTCGGCGTCGGGGACAGTGCAGCAAGGAACGTTTTCGTCACTACCAGGATGGCTGAACTGCTGCTGTGTGTGTCCAGCCCAAAGCAGACGCCCTCTGAGATGAGAGGAGACGAGAATTCGGAGAACGCAAACTGGAATCTGGAGGAAGAAAAGAGTCAAGGCCTCCTCCTCTCTGCGAGCCCCACCAACTCGATCCCACTCATGACTTAGTTATAACTGCCGTACAGTCACGGGAAGGGCCGTGACCGCCCTCCCGGGTCCAGCTCCTTGTGGGGAGCTGAGAGAAGAGGCCCGAGGCAGCCAATGAGGGGCCGTGTGTCAGCAGTGGGGAAGGACAGTCTCCGCAGAAACCATCCCCTCGCTCACTCATCAAAATAAATGCTAAGAGTAGTTCAGTGACCAACGGATGACTCATGGGCTGGTTTTTGTATTTTTAGTTATATTTGGCCCAACTGGAGTTTTTATTTTTTGATGAAATTGAGGCCAAATTTTAAAATCTAGCAGAATTCACCCTGGCCGGGTGGGTCACTTGGTTGAAATGTCATCCCATGCACCACGAGGTTTGATCCCCAGTTGGGGTGTGTACAGGTGGCAACCAACCGATCAATGTTTCACATCGATGTCTGTCTGTCTGTCTGTCTCTCTCTTTCCCTCCCTCCGCCTCCTTTCCTTTCTTCTCTAAAATCAGTAAAACATATCCTCAGGTGAGGATTCAAGAAATAAAACAAAAACTAGGAGAATTCACGTAAAAATCTGGTCTCCTGTTTTCTTGAAAATTTAGCACCTGACTGACAACACAGGTTCAAGTAGTGGGAGCGGCTTCCCTTAAAAAAAGCTTTTGCCCTCGGTGTGATCATCACCCCATTCAGGGCCATCGCCTTACCCGTGACCCTTTACGGCTGGCCAACTCATCCAACGGCATGTGGAAGTCAAAGCAGGGCCCTGTCTTGAAGCACTTCAGTTCCTGTATCCCAGTAAGGGCCCAGGCTCCACAGCCAAACAGGCCAAACTGTACCTCAAACCACGTGTGACCCTGGAAGGGAAACTTTACCTTTCTGGGCCTCGGTTTCTACTTCTGTGAAATGGGGCGATTGCCGACCTGGAAGGCTGCTGTATATTTTTTGCAGTTTTCATTTGCAGAGAGTAAAATTCACTTTGCGGGGAAAATGGTTCTGAGTTTGAACACCTGCACGGGTTTCCGGTAACCAGTACCACAAACAGAACGCAGGACCATTCCACCTGCCACAGAAATCCCTTTGCACTCTGTGGTCAAACCATGGCCCACCCCTAACCCCTGGTCACCTCCGCTCTGTTTGCCGTCTCTATAGTTCTGCCTTTTCCGATGTAACTTTTAAAATATTTTGTTAGCTATAATAATGTCATCATTATCCCTAGTGCTGTCTCATCTCCGTCTGCTCAAAGTAGTAATAGAGACAACAGACATGATTGAGCCCCATAAAGTACGTGCCCCGTCCCTGGGATGCTTAAGAATTATTTAGCATTTCCCTCCACTTTCCCGTTTTTCTACACGTCTCTTCACTGGTCCGGATCTGATCCACTTTCCAGGAGGTAACTGACACTCCAGCCCTGAACACCTGCAGCATTCCCAGGGCTTTTGTTTCTTCTGACAAAACAAGGCACGTGTCCTGGAATGGGAAGAGCCAGTGGGGAGGTTCTGAGGCCCAGGGTCCGCTGTGCCCAGCACCCAAGCACAGGGCAGGAAGAGACACCATGTGCTCCCACCCTGGGTCAAGCCAAACCGAAAGACCACAGCATCACGAGGATGCCCAGGGGCCGTCCGGCCTAGGGATGGAGCTATTCTCGTCACGCATGATTGGCAAAGAGGAAACGGGGCCGTGAGAACGCCTCCATACGGCAGTTCTTTTCGTGGGTGGAGGCGGGAGGAGGGTGTGAGAAAGCAGACCACAATGCAGAGAACGATGACTATTCCCCAGGGCAGCTAATGGGCCCCCCTTTTATTAGAGTGAGCAATTCCCACCAGTCAGCCTGAACTGGAGCCCCTAAAGCCACCCCCTAACTGTCCGATCACATAAGGGCTGCACTGACAGGTCACCCAGGGCGACCCAGGCACTGGCCTCCACGGAGACACAGGTGTGTTCCAGCTCCGCCACCTTCGGGCTCTGCAATTCTGGGCACCAGAAACCTCCTCTCCAGACCTCAGTGTCCCCACCTGAAAAGGGCACTGCAAGACGAGAAGAACCCGGGCGCGAAGCACTGCCCGGCCACCAGAAGCTCTGCGCCTGCGCTGACGCATCCTTCCTGAAACGCTGTACTGGAGGCCTCCCAGGCGATGCTTTCTCTCTATCCACTGCTCCTTTTCAGCCGCCTCTGCTGATGACCCTCCTAACTCAAGTGTCCCAGGGCCCTTACTCTTCATTTATGCCCTAGACCAGGATCTAAATCTCGGCACTACGGCCATGAGGCGGGGGGTGCACTGCAGGGTGTGTAACAGCATTCCTCACCAGCAAGCACTAAGTCACTTGATGCCAGTAGCAGGCATCACCGACCCGCCCCTCCCCACCCCCAGCCCCAGCCCCGTGAGAACCGCTGCTCTTAACCCGACCCTGAGTATAAATCAAGGTTCCCAGAATACACCTCTCCTGCCTTGACCTGGCCTCAGGGCAACAGAATCTAAAACTGCACTCCTGGTTCCCATTCCTCCCGCCACAGCCAATCTGTCAACACAGTTACTGGGACCCAGTAACTCCTGGTGGGGCGGGGGGCGGGGGGCGCTGTTCTTCTGTGCCCTGCAGGGTGTTCGACAGCATCCCTGGCTTCTAACCCCGGGTGCCAGCAGCATCCCCTGCCCCTGGTTATGACAACTGGAAACGTCTTCGGATATCACAAGTGCCCCTTGGGGGGAGGCAGGAACTGCCCGGGTGGACAGGGGCTAGTCTCCAGCCAGCAGCCAAGAGGTTCTTCTGAAATGCTCAGTCAGTTCACATCCTTCCACTGCTCAAACCGGGGTCCTCAGGGTCCCTGCGCTCTCTGACCTCACCTGCCCGCCACCCACCGGGACACACCACCTGGGCCTCCTTGCTGCTCCTATAACACATGCAGTTCATCCATACCCAAGGGCCTATACATTTCTTGTTCCTTCTAGAATGTTCTTCCTCTTGGTCCTGGCACGGCTGCTTTTTTCCTGTCATGTAACTCTCCACTCAAACAGGCCTTCCCCAAGCCTTCCCCCTCGTGAACCACTGCCCCCTTTCCCCACCCCACCCTGCCCATCCCTCTCCTTAGCCTGTTAACCCATTTTCCTTTACGGTGCAAGCTATCCTGCTTCTCTACCTCGATTAGTCTCTGTCCCTTTCTAGAACCCGAGCTCCCTAAGCGCAGGGCCCTTGCTCACACACTCTGCCCCACACCCGAAGCAGTGCACAGCGCAAAGTGAATGCTCAGTAAAGACTGGCAACCGCGGTGAAACGAAGCAATAGCATAATAACTTCATAAAGTTAGGGAACAGCATTTCCAGCTCCAATTTTTGCTCAAGACGTTGGCCTAAGGCCGTCCTTTAAAAGATAAATAAATAGAGAGCCCTGGCTGATGTGGCTCAGTGAGCTGAGTGCCAGCCTGTGAACCAGAAGGTCGCTACTTTGATTCACACTCAGGGCACAAGCCTGGGTTGCGGGCCAGATGCCCAGTAGGGGGAGCACGAGAGGCAACTGACGGATGTTTGTTTCCCTCTAAAAAATAAAGATAAAATCGTTTAAAAAAAAATAGAATTGAGGAAATAATATACCAGAATATGCTGCAATGAGAAAAGGTAAATACTGATTCATAATACTTAATATATATGAAGTGTGTGTGTGTGTGTGTGTGTGTGTGTGTATGTAACTTCAAACATATATTTTTACATATATGAGAACTGGGTTACTGTGGTCAAGGGCAAGTAAGATTGTAAACACTGGCCTAATGTTACTCCATGATAAGCAGCTCTGCCTATCTCTGAGCCCCAGGAAATCCCTTAACTTGTTCCTTTTATTGATCTCTCCTCACGTTTATCCACTGCACCTTTTAAACAGTTTGCTCAAAGAGTTCAGAGTTCAAGAACCACAGAGTTCAAGAACCACACACAAAAGAGGACACCACAACTTGTAAAAATAGTCGTAGCTGCCACAGAAAGACTTCCAAAAATTCCAACTGACCCAGGTTAAGATTCAGGATGCTCCCAGTGGTGGATGTCTTGTCCGTTTTCGTCGTGATTGGCGTGGACGCTTGAGGAGAGAAAGGTTTCGGGCTGCCAGATAAACTCCCCGCTTGTCCTGTCTTCGTGGAGGCCGGTGACGCTAAAAGAGTACGGCACTTGTTAAAAGACAGATTTACCAAGAAATAAACAAATAAAACTTGTGGGTGTGGGGTGAGGGAAAGCAGAGAAGTTTATTTGATTGCAACAGGCCAGCAGAACACCACAGATGGGGTAAAGCATGCAGGGCTGGCCACTGATTTCAAAGCAAAGGGCTTTCACCCAATATTAAACCGTTAAAGCCACAAAGGAAGGAGGCCTCCCCGGTTATTCTATTAGGCACAAAGCTCTAAGACAAATCAGCTAAGCTGCCACTGAAATTAGCTTGGCCCATTCATGGGTGTAAATCTCAAAATAAATGGAGATTAAACCAGCCCCCACCATGGTCCAGATGCACAGACCAGAGCCAGGCTTACAAATGCCATGTCATCCGTTTGCGGAAGGCGCGGGGGCCGGTTTGCACAGCTACCACACCTGCCAGGGGCCAACTTGACCCCTCAGGAGAGCCTGGGGTTCCCATTTCAAAGGTTCGGCAATTGAGCCGAAGGAAACTCAATTCAGCCCCAGATGGAGTGACAAGATGCTGGTAAATTATCTCCCTTGTACCGCATTTCAGACTTTGACAGGAGGATGGAGAGCGGTGTCCATTCCCAAGGCTTTTATAACGACCTTAAAATTACTTACAGGCTGCTCCCCAGACCCGCACCCACTGGGTGGGGGGAGGGACAGAAACCAAACCATATAACCAAATGAGGTGGTTCAGATGGGGACCCACCTAGGGTCCCCTAGAGATCCTTTAGATCCTGCCTTTGGACGATATTGGTACTGTCCTGTTACTAAATGTGTGACAGGCAACAAGACAGCCAGCCGCACAGGAAACACTGGTTCCGAGGTGATCTAGGCCTTAAGAGAAAGCTGTTGATGGCAAAGGTGTCAGGCCCCAGGACATCATGGGGGCTTCAGAAGTGCATCCCTCAGTCTCCTCAGCTGCCGAACAGGGACACGCAGAGTGAGGATTCAATCAGATAAACCCGTACGGCAGCTTGAATACTCAACATACAGACGGGAACGTCACGGCCAGGGCCACGACCTGCCAGCGCCGTAGTTACTGTAACAGCGGGAGGACTCGAGGGGCAGAGAGAAGTGCACTGCGGCACGCACTGGAAGCCGGCCGGCGCACAAATCCCCGCGCTGCTGCGGACTTGCTGGGCCGCCCTGGGTAACTTACCTAATGTCTCTGCATCTCCTTTCCTGGCAGTAGCGAAGGGGGGTACTAATAACGTCATACAAAGGGAGGATAAGAGCACCTACCCTCATCAAGTTGTAACGATCAAATAAATGAATCATCTGCACAGTGCCCAGTATCTATTAAGTCATATATTATTGTTTGCTTTTGGCGTAGTATTATTTTCTATTCTCCATTAACCTCTAGAGCTTCAGTTTCAATCACCTAAACCAGCGGTTCTCATTCTGGAATTTTTACCCTCCAGGGTACACAGGGCCATGTCTGCAGACAGTTCTGGTTGTCGGACTAGGGGACGGCATGCCACTGGCACCCAGTGGGTGGGGACCAGGGATGCTGCTAACACCCTACAGTGCACAGGACGGCCTCCCAGAACCAAGAGTTATCGTCGGCCCCCAAATGTCAACAGTGCTGAGGGTGATGGGTCCACACAGGGACGACACAGCTGTTCCTCTGGAAATACAGGGAGGAGGTGGGGACAGAATGCGGTAACCCAGGTGACATGGTGCTTAGTAAGTGCTCAATAAACACTCGAAATTATTTCGAGAATTAAGCTTTCTTAAATACTAAACTAAGTCAGTATTACCATAAGGATTAATGAATGCCTGGACTAGCATAGAATACTCTCTCAGCTGAGGGCGGCACAGCTGAGAGTGGTTATTATCGGTCCAACCCCTGGTACTCTAACCTCTAGTACAATAACGAGCAGGGATAAAGGACTTGTTACACCAAGAAACACGGGTAAATGAAGTTAAAGACATTTTAAAAGATTTAAATATTTACAATAAAATCTTTAGTGTTACGATATTTGGGTTTGTTTGTTTTGTTTAAATCATTCGTTCATTTATGGTCTACCTGCTCCCATGAGATTTCAGCAGGGGCTGAAGAGATGGGTATAACACACTCCCCTCCCTTGAGGGCCATTAACCAGGCTTTTCTAATTATATTTTCTAAAACAAACTAATCAGCATGTCTAGCAGGGAGGGTTTTACTTAGCCTGCTAGCAAAGCACTGCTGGGAACTGCAAGGAACTCTGACAAGGAAGCCTAATTGTAAAGGGAACGAGAACAAAAATACAGGCAAAGATACGACTGCAAGAGGCCTCAACCAAGGGAGTCCTCGGTTTCCTGCTCCACAGATCGGGTTTAAAAAGGAGAAAGGAAAAGGAGGGGCCAGGAGGCGGCCTAACAGCCCGGCCCCACTTGCGGTCCTGCAGAGGGTTTTAGCAACAACACCGGTAAAGTCATTATCTTTATAATTCTGTGTGTGTGCAGTAAAAATAAATAACTGAAACAAGCCTTAAATTTCACAGACATATAAAGTTTCCTTTGCTTCTTCATGCATGGGGTCAATAAAAACATAGTTTCCGTTGTTAAGAAAACTTCAGTACTGAGGTTTAAGAAACGTGTGTTAAGTTCCTGGTTTTTGTTTTTTTTTTTTTAAACATAGCACTTGCATACGGAAAGAGCAAGGGTGACAGAACACCGGTTTCACGTGGAGACAGGTCTGGCTCACTCTCCACCCAGCCAGCAAACAGAAGGACTTCCCTCACAGGCATCTAGAACCATGGTCCATGCCCGCCCAAGTGCCACATGCCCCACCTACCTGATTCGTGACAGACCTTATACCTGCCTTGACATCTGTCAGTGACACGACCACTCACCAGGCTGTTCAAGGCCACTTCAGTTCCTCCTGCCTCAACTCAGCCAACTTTTCAGCAAGGCCCCTGCACACCACTTTCAAAATATACCCCAAATCTCTCCACTGGCTGGCACCTCCACTGCTATCACCCAAGTCCAAGCATTTTCTCAATGGGGCAGTACAGCCCTCAAGGGGCAAAAAGTGCTTCTTAGAAATTGAGCCAATCTTCCACTTCATGTATAAAGCAGAGAAATATTCTGGCTTCTCTGTGGCCAGCTAGAGAAACATGTAAAACTACTAGGCTGGCCAAAATGTCTACAGCATTGGGCATTACGAAGTTACCAAGTTGATGCGTGTGTGTGTGTGTGTGTGTGTGTGTGTTGGGGGGGGAGATAACAAAAATTACATTAAGAAAACAAATCAGCATATCCATTTAAAACATTTGCATCCTGGCCGACATGGCTCAGTTGGTTGGAGAATCGGTCAGTAACCTAAGGGTTGTGGGTTTGATCCCCGGTCTGGGAGTGTGAGGTGCCCAGTCCAGGTGCCTGTGGGAGGCAACCAATCAACACTTCTCTCTCACATCGCCGTTTCTCTCTCTAAAAGCAATGAAAGGGTGTCCTTGGGAAAGGATAAAAGGGAAAATAAAATTGCATCCCTATTACTGAATAAAACCAGATTTCTTCCCCAAATATGTCTCCCAAAATTCAGTCATGATCCCCACATCTATCATATTCATGTATGATCTATATACTACGGACAATTAGAATTATATGCACAAACAGCAAAAGAAGTCAAAAAAACACTGCTACATTGGAAGAAGCAAAAAGCTTAGTATGATCCCATTCCATCACAAAAAAATTATTATCAATGTGATTACATACATTTAAAAATCTGAAGGGACAGCCAATTCTTAACAGTTGTCAGCTCTTAGGGTAGAATGATCCGCTATTAATTCTAGAATATTAAAATTTAAAAGGAATATTTTATGTTAAAAAAGTGAGACAAAATTAAATGTAAGTATCAAAGAGCTTCAAAGATAAATGTGAAGCACTCAGAATTTTGTCAGGGCTAAAATTCAAACGCATGATACATTAAATCAGTAGTTCTCAATGGGGACCGGAGGGGTGACTGTGCCCTCCAGGGGACACGTGACAATGTCTGGAGACATTTTTGGCTGTCATAATTGTGAGCAGGTGTGCTACTAGCATCTAGTGGGTGGAGGCCAGAGATGCTCCCAAGCATCCCACAGTGCACAGGACAGCCCCCCAGCAGACAGTCATCCGGCCCCACATGTCAACAGTGCCAACATTGAGAAACCCTGTGTTAAATCACTCTAGACATTTTCAAAAGCAAAAAGACATTGGGAAATGCTTGTTTCAATTTAGCTTTGAAAGGAATACTAATCCTTTTATAAAGCTATAAATCTTGCCCAAAGGAAAAACTAATAGGCTTTGAAGTCACCAATAATTCAGTAAGATTTTATACTTTGATGTACAATTCACAAGTGTGGGTTAAAATACATCATTTATTATCGACATTTACAAAATCCTAGCCTGTGCTAAGTCCTGTTCTGACTACACAAAACATGAGTCTTAGAATTAAATTAGAAAAAAGTCCCTTCCTTGCCTCACACCCCAACCCTCTGGGTGGGGTGGGGTGGGGTGGGGTGGGGTGAAGGAGGTTCAGATTCACACTAAGTTTCCTTCACTTATAAAACTCTGGAAACAACCTCAACCTGTATGTTCAAAGTGCTGTCTTACACGAGTCTTGGTGGCAGAATGTCACTGAACAGTCTATGACAGGACAGAAATGCTGTGCCAAAGGGTTATTCACTAACATGAAAAAGTAGTCAGAACACAAGGTTAAATTAAAAAGGAAAAAAGAAAAAAAAAAAAGCTAAACAGTCTATACCAGACATTGCAAACAGGTGATCCATGAACCAAGTAGCTGACAGATGCAGAAGATGTAGCAGTTCGTTTGTTTTTTTAACTTGAGCCAATGCATAAAAGTCACTTGTTTGGGACTTCTCTGGAACAACCAGAAATCTGGGAACACTGAGCTCCCATTCCCACTTGGCTACAACCATGAGGAGGGAAAGGCCCTCGTGCCCTTTAGTAAATAAAAAAAGGCGTAGCTCGGAGCGTCACTGCTTTGGGAAGGTTACACATGGACATGTAAGTACATGTCATCGGTCGTGATTAAGGAGTGTATTTCTGCTTCAGTTCACCCCAGTTCCTACCACCTCCCAGACTCACTCCTTCCCATACCTGCCTAGCCACCAATTTAATAATATGACTGATAAACCAACATGGGAGAAGTCCTGGAAACTAAGGGTTGACTGCAGGAAGGGTTATTACTGTGTGGCTTTAGTCTTTGTAAATAACAATTATTTTACAATGAGCACATATTGATTTCACAATAAAAGGGAGTTTATGAAAACATTGTCCCTTCTCCCTAAGCAGTAACTCTAAGCTGAAAGACTGAAGGACCATTAGCTCACAGGGTGGAGACCACCAGGCCCAGGACCCTAACGCATATTAATCGCTTGAACTTGGATCCCACAAGCAAATATTGACAAAGGCATCCATTCTGGCCAGGAGGTCTAGATAAAGGGGGAATGAGAAAAATCACTAAGATAAACCACTCTGACCATTAAGACAACAGGATTCCAGGACACCATGAGTGATGGGCTTCTGGCTGAGCAAAGTGTTTCTTAGAAGGATAAATCCAGTTCTAAAGATTATAGACACATGATTCTGAGCTCTTCAACACGTTTACCCCCCCCAAAAAACAAGGGTTTCTAAACTCTTATAAAAGTGTTATATAATTTCAATTTTATGTTGTTGGTTACAGATTTTTCATTGCTGTAGCTAATCTGGTTTTTCTGTTCTTATGGCATTCTTTTTTTTTTTTTTAACACAGTTTTGGATAAATCACAGTCTTGTCAGATTATGGGAGCATTTCAAGAAATAGTCCACGTCTGTCCACTAAATGCTATTGCCACTGCAAACAGCAGAGGGCAACAGAGTGCAGTGAAGAGAAAACCAGGTCTAGATGCGGGGGAGGGAGGGTGGAGACCCAGGCACCTCCCCGCACTCTTCACAGGGACCTCAACTTGCCTTCTGTAAAATGGGGAGACTGACTCAGTTTCCCTTAGTCTGTTACAAAGGTTGGCATACTGGTCTGTGGGCCAAATCTAGCATACCACCTGTTCTTATAAGACCTAAAAGTTAAGAAGGGTATTTATTTTACCTTTTTTAAATCATTGCAGGGGGGTGGGGGGAGGACATCAAAAAGATTACTAGTCCATAAAACATACAAAGCCTAAAATATTTACTATCTGGCTCCTAACAGAAATGGGGGCAATTTGTAAGTTTAAAACAATTTTGAGTATTACCTTCTCTTCCTGTAACCCAAATAACCCAAGCACATACCAACAAAGGGATTATATTTTGGAAAAGGAACTTTCATGTCTACTAAGCACCTAAAAAGCTGCTCAAATGATGAGGACTTTTGTCAGGACTTCTGATGTCACGTCAACCTCTGTACCTCCCAAGGGAAGAAAGAGGCTGAAGTCAACACATTATGTGTGTTCTCATACTGATACAAAATTACGTGTTCTGAAGTATGGAGGAGAACCAGGAGTGGGCTCACGGACTCACGTGTTGTTATTTTATAAATCATGTATTCATTCCATGTATCTTAGAGAAAAATACCACAAGCAATTTAAACACACGAGTTTATACGTTTTATTTATTTAGTTCAGGAGGAAGCTACGTTGGAGGTTTAACATGTAAGAATGGTAATAAAATAGGTGGTACTAGAAGTGGCAATGAAAATTCGGGCAACAGTGACTCCAGCGTCGCTGCCAAGGATAAAATACTCTCTCAACAGAGTGCGCTCCATGGGAACGAACAGGCTGAGGGGCTGGTGTGTCAAAGACAAGCAAGCTTTTAAGGGCTCTGGTCAGACACTAGAGGGCAAAAGCGAAGGTTTTCTGACACTGTCAACACAAGTTCCGCCGTCCTGGAACCAAGTGCTACAAGGCACCTGTGAGTACCTAGGTCCACCTGGCTACGATCAGAACTGCAGAATGAGGTGGCACCCTTTATTTGCTAGAATCAGAAGCCACGGGCACCGAACTCTCTCTGCTTCACTTGTTGCCATTTTGGGAACAGCTATAAGCAACACCTGAAAATAACCAACCAAACACGACCAAGAAGAAACGACACAGCCCAGACGGGTGGAATGGAGTCCACAATGAACGAAGTCCCTATCATTTCATCTCTGGGGACTTCCGTGGCCTCGTGAAGAACTGGTGCCTGCTCCTTGGAGTGCTTAGTAAGGGAAGGAAGGGAGGGCCGAGGGAGAGAGGGAGCCCGGAAAGCTCTCCGAGGGTCCTGCTTTGGCAGGACGTCTAAGACCGGCGGTCCAACCTGTAGATGTGCTGTATTCACTCTGAAAAGCATTCTGAGATATTCTGCGTTGACATTTAATAGCTGGGGATTTTACGTAAAAAATTTTAATGTAGTACATGCGGATTTCCCAGGTCTCTGGAAGACTGTTAAGATCTAAAAACCAGGAGTCCACATCCCTGCCTGGCAACCATGGGCTGAAGCCTGAGACGGGGCATGTGCCCTCAACAGTCTCCCCAGCCCAGAGCCTGAGGGTTGGCTGCCCTTACCAGCATGCTTTGCGTGGAAACTTCTCTGGGCCCATGTCTCCCACATGTAGAATAACAAAGAACAAACAGTGAAGGGCATGTTTCAAGAAAAATGAGAGTAAATCTGTTTCCTTGTGGAATAGAGTTCTTTAAGTACCTAACATACAACCAAATTATATCTGGGCAGAAAGAATTCAAGTCACCACTACTTTCTGTGCAGCCAGCACCTCTCATTGGCATCACCTCTCCTGATCCGCACGGGCATTTGATTAGCAACCACCAAAAGAAATGAGTCATCAACATTTTTGTAGCACTGATCACTCCAAGCGCTGTTCTAAGCCCTCTGTGCACACTGATTCATTTGACCCTTCCAAGAACCTCGAGGGCAGGTCCCATCATCATCATCATGTTACAGGTGAGGAAACCAAGGTCTAAGAGGTTAGGTACCTTGATTAAAGACACATAGGTAGATGTGGCAGAACTGGGATTGGAGATGACTGTCCTCTTTCTTAACCACTCAACCGTAACAAGTCTCAAAAATGCACAACAACTGTCCAACAAGGGGACCTTTGAGGAGTGGCACAGATCTTGGGGGAAAGGCTGTTACTGGTGACCTTGCATGTTTCTCAGATATTTAAGCACTAAACGATGCGAAGGCATGGTTTTGACAGAAAAATGATGTTTCAATTAAAGTAAAACTCTTTGAGACAGAAAAAGCTGTTACGGGAAGTTGCTGTGATTAATCTAAGAGGCATCTGAGCTGAACCTGGAAGAATGCCTAGCCATCTCTGCCCGCTTCTAGGAAGGACCTGCAAAATGGCCCGAAAGAATCCAGTTGTGTCGCTCATCTTAAATTTAAAATCTGCTCCGCTGGTGCAAAACGCCACGAAGCTCCCTTTGGTTCTGTGAGGCTGGCCAGGCTGGGCCCGCCGGGCGTGCCACCAACGGAAGGGCCGAGTCCCCAGGGTCTGTTTCACCCTCCCCTGCCCGGGGCTGACCTGTGCTCTTGTCCAGGAAGTCCATGGACTCCTCGCTGGCACTGAAGTGGCTCGAAATCTTCTTCTCGGGGTCCTGCTCCACGTCGGAGCCCGTGTGCACGGAAGAGTTTGTACTCATGGGGGAGCGAGGCATGTCCGACAAGGAGATCCGGCGGCCGGTGCCCCCGCTCAACATGGGCTTGCTCATCAGGATCTTGGGGGACGCTGTCATGTCAAAGTTCAGCTTGACCTTCTCCTGTTTGTCTATCCTGGCAGCGCCGGCGCTGGGGTTGCTGGGGTCGAGCAGCATTTGGTACTGACTGTTGGGTGTATAGGGTGTCCTGAACGGAGAGTAATTAAAAACCCCAAACTTCCTGCGAATGTTCTCCACGTACACCTCCATCTCCTGCATTGCACTGTTGAAGATGCTTTTAGTCTTTTTCACAGAAAAAGGAATTTCTTTAGACATGAGGTAGCAATTATTTATCGGAACCCAGGCCCTAGGAGGGCAAAAGAAAGAAAAAGGTTAAGTCAACTTTGGTCGTTTCCAAGATTTTTATTTTTAACTTTTTTTTTTCATATACTTCATTGTGGTAAGAACACGTCATCTGAGTTCTACCCTCTTGACAAACACGTAAGTGTGTAACACGGAACAGCTGGCTACAGGCGCAAGGCTGGACGGCAGGCAGATCTCTAGAGTGTATTAATCTTGTTTAACCAAAACTTTATGCCCATTGACTGGTAATTTCCCATTTGGCCTCCCCTACCCCTAGCAACCACCATTCCACTCTCATTCAATGGATTTGACAGTTTTAGAGTCCTCACAGAAATGGAATCATGCAGTGTTGGTCCTTATATGACTGGCTTATTTCACTTAGCATAATGTCCTCAAGCTTTTGGCCGTGTTGTGGCAACTTCTTCAGGATGAAAAGTATTCCACTGTGTATACATACCACATTTCCCTTATCCATTCATCTGTCGATGGAACAAACTTTCAAGTTGTTTTCAGAATTGTTTTTCCCTTAATGCAAACCAAACTAGCCTAGTATGCTTGCCAAGATTCTTAAATGCATATTCCATTTTTTAAAAATGACTTGGTTTGAATGGTTAATAAATGATCCACTTAACAAACATGTTCTGTCATCAGGACTGAACGTGAACATGAACTTAGACAAAACATTAAAGGGCTCAACAGACTTAGTCATTTTAATCCATTAAAAAAACAGCCACTCCCCTTTGGCTTTGGGTTGGTACAGAGTAACAGAGCCGTCACTGCCTCCTAGCCCACACCTCCCACGAGAAAATCATTCCCCAATCTCACGTTTTCGCACTCCGACAATGAAAAGCTTTCTCTCTTAAAAGTGGAGTTCTCCACGGGACTAGGAGGGATAGCCCTGACAGGAGGAGCACAGCTTTGAATGTGAAGATAATTCACATAGAAAATAACGAGAAAACGGTCCCTTCACCTTCAGGTAACCCCCGCCCCTTCCCAGGCTGGTTCGGCCTTGCCATCTGCAACATCCCACACCCCCCTGTGCTCTACAGAGACGTCATGAGAACATGAGCTGCTTTTCTGGAATCGGTGACCCCAAGTGACAGTGGGCAGGAGATGGGTACACCACTCCCATGCTCTGCGGACGACAGAGCCAAAACCGAAACATCCAACGTGTAACTTGGTCACGTTTCACCCCCCCAATCTCAAGCTGCTTTGCAGCTGGGAACCTGGTGGGAGTGAGCTTTCCAAGGTGGCCTTTTGTTTTTCACAGACCATAAACTCAAGCCTGGCATCAAGTTGTAGGAAACAAAGTGAACTGGGAGGAGGAATGAAACCAACGGCCAGTCTACTTACTGCAAGCACCATCTATTCTACCCCGGGTGCTTATCATGTAGGAATCCGAACTCAACTCTACCAAGCCTTCCAAGGTTTCAAAGAGAAACAAAATATGAGCTTCTTATATTACGTTTTCCCCAAACTTTAACAGCCGGCATCTCGTCCCTAGTTTTAAAAGAAAAAAGCAACCCAGGAGAAATAAAGCAAGTGCATAGGGCAGAATTCAGGGCACAGGCTGTGTGCAACTAGGCTGCAACACACACTAAAACTGAACACCCCGCCAGGATCTGCTCTCTCAGAGTGCTAGCAATGACTGGCTTCTCGTCCATTCCAACTCGCAGCCGTCTCTCTGCTGAGACCTGAGGAACCCCGTCTGCGGCCAGTCCTAACGACCTAGACTCATGTGTTACAACGGGGTGGGCGAGAGACCAGACCGGACCGGACAGATCTGAGGATCGCTCAGGATCCCCAGGGCTGTCTGTAGAAAAGTGACTCCCTTGCCCTGAGCCAGCCTCAGCGCTGTCATCAGCAACACGGAGGAGGATGAGCCTTAACCTGGAGGGGTGCCACAGGGAGCAAAGGAAATGCCCCAGTCCCGGCACCACCAGGCACCGGTGAGCCCAGCGGTCATTGTGACCACATTTCCCCCACACTGTCTTCTGGTATCAGGGCCTTACCTTTTTCTTCCCAGGTTCTTAAGTGCCTTCAATGAAGTTGCTTGGCAAGTGATTTCAGGAAAGTGAGTGTTTCTTTTCCTTTAAGCAGGCCCAGGAAATATTCAAAGGAAAATTAGATTTGCTTAACAACAGAAAGTCTGTGGGGGGCAATGTCACGAGAGGCCACAGAGTCACGCAGGGGAGCTATTATTACACTTTCTAGCTCTGGGCCTCAGATTTATCATCAGTAAAATGGGGGTAAACGCAGCTTCTACGAAAAGCACTGAAAACAGTGCCGGCTGCACAGTCAGCCTCCGTTAATGCCAGCTCTGCAGGAACTTAACAGAATATATTCTATAGTTTTATATACTACGGTGCGCAGCTGGGAAATGAAACAAAAGAGAAACCAAAGTATTTTAAAGGACAAAAGGCATGAGATGAGGCTCTTCCGAACATGCCTGGATTTGCACTAAGAGCCTTCCCCAGTTCCAGGGTTTATTAACTTGACAGTGAACGTGGAATGGTCTGGGATATTTTTTATTCTGCTGTCTTGATCTATTTCGCTGACACCTGTCCAGGCTCACGTTTTGGCTCTACAACCCCACAGTAAGCTCCCTGCAAAAGAGTGTGTTTCAACTCTTCCAGCACCCCCTGTAGTCTCCCCGTCGTGTCCCTGGGTAGGACCCAGAGCAGGCTATGGACAATCAGGCCCCATTCTGCTTTAAGGACATCTCTGTGGCAGGAGGGGTACTCATCATTTTAGGAGTGGCTTCCCCCACGGCTGTCAGGGGCTCCCTGCCCAAGGCCAACTGCAACATGCCTGCAAGGCCAGCCTACTGCCCCTCAACCACATGAGTATCCCTAACACCTTGTCCGGTGCACCTCCCTTACCCCAAACAAGCCCAACAGCTCAGCTCACTCCCTCCGAAGGGACGGGAGACACCAAGGGGGCTAAAGAAAATCTCACGGACGTCAGACTGGTGCTGCTGTCTTTTTCACAAATGTAGGGACCCTTTGGGGAAAACAGCATCTGGAAACAGAGCCAACAAAGCTCGTGACCCTAAGCCACCTTCAATGGCTGTCAGGTAGGAGTTAAGAGGTCCGTGCAGAGTGGCTCAGCTAAAAGCAGAATCACAGACTCCGAGAGTCTGGGAACATTTGGTGCATGTGGGTCTGTATCCTAAGTATCCCTATTATGTTATACTGTAGAGTAAGAATAACCCCGAATCATCAAGAAGGTTAACACCCGAGTGTTCCAATGAAGAGGCAGGAAGATATACAACCTGCCACCCTTTTCCTTGGCTCTTCAAAAAAAAAAGGCCAGATTCCAGCCAACAGCCCATGTAATCTGGGCAGTGACCAACCCCACAACCCCGAGCCTTTTCATCCTCTCCTCCCTCATCCTGTAACGGGCCTTGGCCCTTCGGTGCCTGAGTCTCCACTCTCTCTGGTCCGTTCCCATATCTTCCCTGGGCCCCACCGTTACCTCCTGACCCGAGATCACCATGCCTGTTGGTTTACTTGTACAGTACCTGGCTTCCCCAACAGGACGTTAGCCTCCAGGGGCAAAGACGGTGTCTGCCTAACCAATCCTACACCCCCAGTATCCAGTACACAGCCTGGCTGGCCCACACAGGCACCAGAGATATCCTTCTTTGGATGAACAAATAAATGAAGTTTTAAAAGATTTCCAACAAAAATGGTCAAAATCAAATAAAGGGTAATATTGTACCTCCTAGCAAACCCACGGTCATCTCGGCTAACTTCCACTTCGCCTCCTGACACTGGGCGGCCTGGGTTCCTAGTAAATGATTTTGTAGATTACTTTGGAATTCACTCTTTTCTTTGATTTACAAGATGACAAGTAAAAGTTAACAAAGAGAGCAGTACTTCAGATTCCAGTGTTGTATAAAATTATCAGAGGTATGTTCTGTATAACACAGGGTCCAGCAGAAGTAACGCCTGCTTGAGTGTGGTTGGTAGGGTGATAATAGGGGTGTAATAATTTACACGTTTAATTTGAACATTTCACCTAAAATGTCATAGGGTGTGCCTGAGTGTGATATTGCTATGTTACAGAATTACATGCTTATGATTTTGCAATAAAAGATTTTGTAATAAAAAAGGGGCGTTATTTGGGCTGGACCCTGTATTTAGCATTAGGTCTTTTAAATATTCTCCCCTACATACTCCCACACTTTGTCAAACTGCTTGGCGAGGCCTCCAAAGGGCTCTTGCCTTATTTAATCATAACTTGACTCGTTAAAATGGAGCTAAGATATTAACTGCTGCTCATCTCAGTCAACCTGTTGTTCTCGAGCACGCAGGGGGCTGTGCTCTAAAGGGAACTGCTAATCGCGGGAATAATTTACTTCCCTGGGAGCGAGGAGGGGAAAGCAGAAAGGCTGGGAGGGAGGGCTCACACCTGTCAAAACAGCAACCACTTATAATTTCCGATTTTAGCTTCAGAGAAAAGGAACAGGGGGGAGCTACCCAGCACGATGATAGGAGATCCATTTACTGGTGATCTGGGAAAATGTTTCTGATCCCTGAGAACGTTATTTTGAAAACCAATTTGCACAGCGGTTTGATTTACTCCAGGAAAAAAATTTTTTTTCAAAAAAAGAGAACTGCAGCATTTACAACAGCCAGGGAACCTTATTCCAGTGCTGGCTTCACCAACAAAAGCAGGAGCGTAAGATGCTTTTCTAATGTACATGGAAACACTGAAGCCCACACATTACCAGGCTTAACACAGCACAGGACAACGGTTTTAAACTCCTGAATACAAGATCACCGGTTGGTATCGTGACAGTCAACAAAATGACAGCCATACCCTCTGCTCCTCCGCATGCCCACTGACAGTATCAAAGGTTCAGTGAAAGCTACATGTTTGTAGCCCATTTGCAACTCCCACCTGTCGTGTTGTCCAAAGAAACGGGCATCAACCTGCCCATCTTTATCCCTCAGAGCTTTTGCGGGCCAGAATGGGAACCCCTTCAGTTTTGCCCAGACCAACGGATGTGGATTGCTCTAGGAAAAGAAAAACAAAATGCAGAGTCTGCATGTATTTGACAGCAAGATACACACATAAAGCTTGGGGTTTGGGGGTAAAGCCAAGTAGAGGTGACAGAGGCCACAAGCTGCAAGAGAACTGTTTCAAACAGTCTCCCCACGCAGTGTTCTCAAGGAGGCGTGTGGCCAGTAGGCCGGGGGGAGGATGGGAATGGGGTTAAAGGGCACAACCAAGAACAGCACTGACAGCATGGGGCCTGATCCCACTGCGCCTTTCTTACCAGGCTGGCTGGGAGCGAGAGTCCACCCTCCTATGCCACCCTGGGACAGGGACACAGCCTCCATTAGGTTGGAGGATTAAACGCACATTATATCTAGATTGTAACAGGGGCAGGATTAGCCGCTTTTATTCTTGTGGGGGGGGGGCCTACTCAAACCCTTAAAGACTGAGGGGGTAATCTCCAAAGGTAGGAGGAGACATGAACTGTGTTTTCATTCTCAACTTTACTTGCTCCGTCTGGTCCCCTGACACACTCCACCACCACCACCACCACCACCAGCCCACTCCAAAATGACACCTCCCAGGAGAACACCAGTGTGGAAAATGCAGATCTGTGGGGGAAACAAGGGTGATTTTCCTCCCCAGAACCTCCACACCCCCATATATGGAGAGATCATAGGCTTCATCCAAGGAGGCAGGAGGTAGTTCCAAACCTCTTAAAACAGATTTGTAAATGACACATCCGTTTACCACTCATGTCATTATCTGCAGGGCTTTGGCGAATCCTCACTCTTTCTGACGAGCTCCCTTTTACTCTGAGCCCTGTAGTGTGCCCAGGCTACTAACCCCCACTGCCTCTGCCAAGGGAACTTCCAGCCAAAGAGGCTTCTCCTACCTGTGTTACCTTTATTCTGCTGTAACTGTTTTTAAGATGTTTTATTTATTTATTTATTTATTTATTTTTAGAGGAGGGGGAAGGGAGGAAGAAAGAGAGAGAGAAACATCAATTGGCTGCCTCTCACGTGCCCCCAGCTGGAGGCCCGGCCAGCAACCCAGGCATGTGCCCTGACTGGGAATCGAACCAGCCACCTTTCAGTTCGCAGGTGAGCACTCAATCCACTAAGCCATACCAGCCAGGGCTCTGCAGTAATTTTTATTAGTAAAACAAATTATTTAAAAACTTCATCCCAAATTCTGTTGAACAGACCCCTGGGGAAAGCTGTCGTCCAGGCATACAGTTCAGAAAAGGCGGGAAAGAAAATTCAACTTACACAAGGCTCACAAAACCAGTTATCTCGTTTTTGGCAAGCAGCTAAATAACACTCTGGACAAACTTCGATTTCATTCATCTGTAAAGCAAAAAAACAAAAAAACAAAACACACACACACAGAGTTAGATTGTGGCTTCTCAAGGGCCTCATATTTCTAAGCCCTTGAGAAATGCAAGATGATATTGGCAAATAACATTTACATCTACACAAAGTCATACAATGGGGAATTACGTCTCACCAGCCCCAAAACTTCTACCCATCCCAAGCCACCACCATCTCTCTGGAACATGTCTCCCAGCTTCCACTACGGTTCACTCCCCCTACGGTTCACTCCCCCTACAGGCTCGGCAGCCAGACCCCCCTTCTACAAACATAAATTCAATCTTGGCCCTCCCTTCGGACTAGTGGTTGTCTACCAGGGCAGTTTAACACCTCCAGGAATATTTGGCAACTCGGCAATATCTGGAGACATTCCTGATTATCACAATTCGGGGCCAGCCGTGATGGGGATCTATGGTGTAGAAGACAACCCCCCACTACAAGAATTCTTCAGCCTCAAATGTCAGCAGTGCCAAGATTGAGAAGCTAACAGAAATCTAAACACCTGATCAGTTCCTTGAAGGCCAGGCGTGATCTGGCCTCGGTGCACCTGTCTTGAGCTCCCCACTGCCTTCCAGCCACTCTGGCCTCGCCCTGGCCACCCTCTGCCACACTCAATCTCTGTGCAAATCCACTCACACCGCCCAGAGCGGTCAGTTAATACCATGCTGCCCTGTTTTACTGACAACGATCTGAAAATTCTATTACTTATTATCCCTCTCCCTCTTGAGAAAGTGCATTCCCCTGAAGTATCATCATGACTTAGAACCAAGGGCCCCGGAAGCTCCGTCAGGGATCTCAGTTCAGACTCCACTACTTCAACGAGGACATCAAGTAACACGGTCAAGGTCTCGCCGCAGTGAAGTGGCAAGGCCAAGGTCTGAATCCAACTAGTCAGGCTCCAAGCTCACGCACCGCTCCACTGCCCCGCAGCTGCTCCATCGTCCTGTTGCCATGGGGCTTACTGTTATCTCCTGCATCTAGCAAGGAGCCAAATACATAGCAGGTGCTCCATTAATTAATTATTAATTTTATAATTATAATCTGTAATTATAATTGAAAAGTGAAGGCTGGAATGTAAACCTCTTTCCACCCAATCTACTTCTATTCTGAATGTACTGGGTAGAACAAAGTGGGAAGATCGAGTCCGGGACAGCCCTGGCCTTGCAACCCACAAAGCAGCAGGGTGCTGCCAATGGGTAGATTCAAAAATGCCAGACAGAGAGTGTTTGGGCTCAATCAATTCCGCCTTGGGGCAGCCCGCCAATTAAAGGCCTATGCTTCAGCTCCCTGATCCAGGGAAACAAACGAATCCCCAAGGGAAAAACAACTGAACCACTCACCCATACAAATCTCCAAATCACCAATTAACAGTTATCAAAAGTAGCCCAAGACTGCTTGTCAACAAAGAAAGGCAATCCCAAACCAGAGTGAGATACCACTGTTTTTATTGATCACACTGATTGAGAGGAAGCCATATTCCATGTATGTTTTGCAGTTAGAACTTCCAGTATTGGAAAGAACACCAAACAACTACTACCACACTCATCCATTCCAGGCTGTTGTATAAACTGCTACGGTTTTTCCAAAACACAATCAGAAAATAAATACCTAACGCTTTTGCCATGTTTACCAGCGTGGACAGCTGGTAGGCACATTTCTAACAATTAAGAAAATTACCAGAACAACCATGGAAAATTCTGTTCCTCCTGTGTGTTTAGTTACCTAGGAAAACACTACAACAAGGTACAAAATGTAGGTTAGAGAACTCTGTGTAAATCTGTAGACCTGAACGCATCCTAAGATACCCGAACGTTTTCCGTAGGAAGGAAGGAAGTGCACAGACATCTCAGGCTTTACTCCTACTGCAGGGAGCTCATACAGAAGCCCCCTCCCCGTGCCACGTCTGACACCCGGCTGTCCCGCAAGCACTCGAGCCTCGGGACCCACAGCCCAGGAGGCCCGACTCATCCGTCACACCTACCGGTATTTGCCAGAGGGATGGGCTCTGCAGGACCCCCAGGTTGCTCTCTGAGAAAGGGCATGGACCTTTCCCCAAATAACATCGAAAACCACCCGCCTTCTGCGAGAAGGCTGAAAAGGCCCTGACTCAATGGCACAGAGCCGGGGGAGAAGTTATGAACTCTCTCTATGCGCCCGAAAACACTCAGGACGTCCAGTGCTTGACCACGGCCCAAAGCAAAAAAACAAATGGTCATTTCCACCCCCTCAGATCCTGGTTGAGGTAACGGTGCTCTCTCTGTAACACAATGGGGGTCCCCTCCTTGTTGCTTTTACTTTTCCTTAAAGAGAAGGGGAACTGTCTGGTCCTCAAAAAGTTGTAAAACCACTCTAGCTGTCCACCGAGAGATTCTGCCCACGGACACAGCAGCCACCCCAACCCTCCCTCTGGGTGCATTTCACACACGCCTGGGGGGACACGTACCTCGTGCTCACAGATTTTGATGACTACTTTCGCTATCTGCGTCAATTTGTGATTTCCTAAGGAAAAGAGAAAATAAGATTAATTCAAATGAAAGCATGTAACACCCGGGGACTCTACTTCTAACAACCTTTTAACTTGCTTTCCACCAGGATGCTTTCAGCTTTGAAAGGCTGAAAAAACCTTCTAATACCAGTTCGAATTGCGTGGCTTCTCCTGTGAAAGTCAGCCAACGTTTGGGTGCCTTGATGTCATCTTTTCTGACACTGAGCAATTTGTGGGGCTTCCCTACCAGTCGTGGATTAATATTTGAAAAATGCTTCCACATTTTAAAGGCTCAAGTTACTGGAAAGGAGCGCACTACCTGCTGCCCTAGACACTAACCCAAGAAGGGGATGGGGTAAAGAAGGCATTTAGTTAAGTAGTTCTAGTGTACCCAGGGCTTCAAAATACATTTTTTTGTTAATTCCTCAAGAAGCCATAATCGGAAGCAGATACGAATACTCCCATTCCGTGAATGAGGAAGCCAAAGCTCCGAGGGGTCATCACTTCCACGAGCCCAATGAGCTAATGAGTTAAACATGGCCCCACATCTAACTCTAAATCCCTCACCTTTGCACTAAACAGGTCAAAATGGTCAGAAAGCCACATTTTCTTCAAACGGTACTTTATTTTCAGAAATTGTGTATTTGTTGGCCAAAAGATTTCACATACATACACACCAACACCTAGATTTCTGGCTGGCCTTGAAAACTCACAAGATCTGAGAACTCTGTCTCCAACAAACCATGGGGTGTCCAGTGACAAACACACCAGACCAGGAAGGAGTTCCCTATTCTCCGTAGTCTCCTGCTCTCCCCAAGTCGGCGCCTATCCTGGCCTGCGCTATGTGTTCCTTCCAGGCAATCCTCACTCAGCTGTTTCTATGTTCAAGTTTATTATCTTAACACAAATTCTCAATGCCTTGACTCTCTCCCCTCCCTGCAGCCCATCCCTGCTACTGAGCGACTAATGCAAAACGTGTGCTTTAGGCAAACATCTGTCCATTCGTACAGCTTTCCCTAAACGTTACCTAAAAGTCTATGGGAGATCCAAGGGTATGCAGTGCAGGGAACAAGACATGGTGTCTGCCCTTACAGAGCTTATATCCCGGCGAGGAAGTCAAACAAATAGAAACAGTGCCTTCCAGAAAGTGTCGTAACTGCTGCCGCAGGGAAGCACCAGGGCTGTGACAGCCCCTAAGAGCGGTAACACAGTTTGGTCTAGGTCCGAAGGACTGAGAAGCCGAGACTGAAGAATAAGAAAAAGCCAGTAAAACAAAGAGGTAAAGACTGTTCCACTAGGAGACAAGAAAACCTAGGGCCAAGAGGAACAGGCTCTAGCAGGTCAGTGAAAGATCTACTGGCCAGAAGGTAAACAGAGAGGATTGTGGGAGAGAAGCTGGGGCAATGGTAAAAAGTGCCACGAGCAGATTTTTCTGTCCAGAGGTTCATGCTCTAAATCCACGAAAACACAACTGGCAAAACTTTATCCAGACTATAAAACTCTACTACAACAATAATAAAACACAAAAAACCAACTTTTTAAAGGAGCAAAAGATTTTAAAAGGCATTTTACCAAAAGATATACAAATGACTAATAAGCACATAAAAAGATACTCAATACCATTAGTCACTAGAGAAAGGCAAATGTAAACCACTGTAACATCGTATTTCATACCTTCGAGAATGGCTAAAAATAAAAGACAAGACAATCCCAAGTGTCGACAAAAACATGCAGCAACTAAGGCTCATATACACCGCTAGAAGGACTGGCAACGATGCAACCACTTCACAAAACAGTTTGGCAAAAATTCTGTAAAGTCAAATACAAACCTACTGAATGATCTAGCAATACCACTCATAGGTATTCACCCAAGATAAATGAAAAGTATGTTTACACAAAGACTTGGACAAGAGTGTTCACAGTAGTCTTGTGCATAACAGCCGAGACCTGAAAACAAACAGACATGCCCACCAACAATAAGGGGAAAGGGTAAATTGTACGTTGATAAAACAAACAAAAAAACCACTCAGCAATCAAAAGAAACGACGCACACAACATGGATAAATTCCAAAAAACTTCATGCTGCCTTAGAGCAGCCAGACACAAAAATGTGCAATACAATCTCTATGACTCCATTTAAACGAAATTCTAGAATATGCGAAACTAATCTACAGTGACAGAGAACAAAACGGTAGGGCAGATTCACTGGAAAGGGGAAAGTGGGACTATAACAAGATCATGAAAATGTTCTAGATCTTTATTTGGGGTTGTGGTTACACCTATGTCAAATACATAGAATATACACGTAAAATCCGTGCATTTTATTGTTATGTAATTATTCCTCCATTACCATAAAAGTTTTTTTTTAAAAGGACAGGTGGCAGCATCATACAGCCACGGGCCAGCCTGGATGTCCGCTCATGCCTGAAACACACATAGCCACTGGTCCCCATTTCCAAATATCAGCAACCTACACACAAGTATTCTGCCACTGGCCCTGGCGCACGAACAAAGAGCCCGGCTTTTTATGCAGAGGGCAAGAATAGGCAGTGCACACAGCACTCTCGTTTGCACACGTCGTCTGTGCCACTCACCGCCATTGTAAATGATGCAGTTGTGCAGAATCCACTTGGCGTCGGCCAGGAAGGCTTCTGTGCAGCCGTACATTTTCTTCTTAGCGTTCTGGGGAGAGAAGCCAGGGCGTAATCACGAGTGAGTCTCCAACAAGCCACAGCCAGGAACACCTGCGTCCCCCATGTAATTTTCTTAGTAGTCATTTGCCAAATTAATTAATGCTTTTACTCATTTCCCAAGATGCGATCATAGTTGAGATCTGTAACTCTATAAAAACACATTCATTGAATGTATCATGCTAACTTGAATTTTCTCATTTTACAGCAGCTATCTTTTATCAAGCAGCTTATTCCAATGAACCAAGACATTATATATATATATATATATATTTATGTATTTCGTGTTATTTGTAATAGTCTCCCATAAGCCTCATAATTGAGAACTCAATGAAGCCATTATTATCATCCCCATTTTATAGACAGGGGGACCAAGATATGGGAATGTTAAGAAATGCACCCAGAGTTCCAAAGCTATTGATTTATGAATTTCAACTCTGTCTTTTTTCAATGCCTTTTTTTCTGGAATACCATGAGGTTATGTGCAATTTTCCAAAAGAAGGTTGGATTTATTGTTTGAGGGTCATCCATCCTCATCCACGCTTTCTTGACCCAGATTTTGGTGCCAACAATTTGAAAAGGAACACCAGGATGTTGTGCAAAATCTAAAGGGTTACAAGTATAATTTTCAGCATGGAGATTTAGCATGAACCCTTAAAACACCTTCGGACATTAAAGAAATACCCTTATCGGTAGAATGAATCAAGTTCTGTGAAGCCATAAACGCCCTGCTAATGTGAAGGCTGCCCAGACACTTAGCATTCTCTTCTTCCCTCCGGCTGCTCTCATCAGCACCTCCGAAAGGGAGAGAAGAGGAAGCAAGACTTGAACCCATCAAATCACTAATTCTGAGAAACTATGCCTTTTTCAGGTAAAGAACTAGAATCACTAGCAGCAGTTATATTTGTGGTTAATCAGTGGACTTCAACATTCCATTGCAATCCTTGAAAGAATGTCACAGAAGAACTCAGGCCATAAAAGTTCTTCCATCCCAATAAAAAATGGTGCAGAGGAAATACAGAGAAACCGTCTAACTTGAGAGGGGGCACGAAAAGGGAGGGAGCATCCTTAGTCATCTCCACAACTGGGGCTACAACGATGAGGTTCTTTGATGGAGGCCAACCTTTTCCAATGTACAAAGGTCCATGGGGTGGAAGATGTATTCTGCGTAGTCGGGATGCTGTTCCAAGGGAACAGGCTTCTGGAACGCGTCTGTCTGTAAAGGGAAAGATGGATACGCTGATGCAAACCGTCACTGCTGTGGAAGACCAAGCATTAACGCCAACGAGGCACTTCAAAAGTGGAGACAAATTTTCAGACGATATGGTTCTAAAAGTTTTCAAAGAGAATGATCTTGGGGAGCTCCAGATCGGTTCTCCTTCTAACTCTGCTTATCAATAGTCATGGGTCCAGCTGTGGTCTGGTTTCGTCGGTTTTCTTTTCAAGATAAATGCAAAGAACAGGTCCCGTCCTCTTATACAGGGTGAGGCACGAGTAGGTTTGCAATTGTTCAAATGGAAAATAATCCAAGAATAAATTCTGTGGTTCACATATTCACAACTGTAAACATACTTTGGCCCCACCCTGTATGACAACTGACAAAAACAACTCTATAAACTGTGAATGAAGCTTATCTCTACTCTACAATTGCCCATAATCAAAACTGAATGAGAGTGAAATCTGGCTACACTTAAGAGGCAATACACCAAATAAAGTTCCCCTCAGTACTAACAAATATTTTTACACATGGGGGGAAATTTTAAACAGTGAGATTTTGCTCCTCCTTTGAGAAGCCAAATTACCTTCAACACAGGAACTGTGTAAAAGTTTTCACCTCGATCCATTTTCTTAAGCCCTACTTGAATCAACTGAAAATGTAAGGCTGGTTTGTTTATGGGTGGTGTTTACTTATGAATAGAAAAATAAGACATTTAATTCAATACCAAAATATACTCAAAGCTAGGCATCTGAATGGGTTACCATTTGCAGTCATCTGAGTCCTTTTTTCCAAAATGAGAGTGTGGCCGTTTCAAGTTTAAAAGATGCTACCACAAAATCAGCAACTTTCTGTCCTGAATGGTTTTATATGAAACAGTTTATGTGAGAAATAAACACCCTCTCTGATTTCTCATTTTGGTTTGTAATTCTACAGTGCTGACAAGTCTACATGACTCTATTCTTTTTGTAAACAGTCCTCAGCAGATGAAATTCTGCCTAAAAAAAGCAGGAAGTAATTCCTTGTCACTCAACATATGAAATTCAATAGGTTTAAAAAAGTTTGTCTTTTTAACCAAACTGAGGCTATCCACTCTTGCTTCCACTGACAGACATTCTTTAAAGAGACAAATAGGTTCCCAATTTAGCAATACCCAAATGGCATGCTCCAAATCTTTTTCATCATGATATCAAATTTCACTATATAATCTCAAAACTAAAGCTTACTATTTTAAAGCAATTAAACCACAGTGGCTACACCAAATACCCTGAGATTCTACATTTCTATGTACTCATTTGACTTAGAAAGCAAACTGAAGAGTTCACGAAGGGTCACTACTGGTCCATATGGTGCCTTTGTGCCAATCAGAAAAAGAAAACTTCATCCTCCAGTTTCTGCAGGGACAATGTCATAATATATTAATTATATTGGCATCACAAACTGATTGTTTTTAGAAGAAAGGTATTTTACAGCCGTCTTCCTGAAAACTGTCACAAAAAAATAAAACCACCATGGCTATGATCAGACTGGTACTCAAGACCACGTGAAGGACACGATCTTCTGGTTCAACGTGGCAGCCCTGCTTTCCTGGTACCTCAACTCTCATGGTCACACTGAAGGAACTAACCGAATTCTCACCCTTTATGGGAAATCTCACTGATTCCATTTTACTTGAAGATTCTATTATCAGACCTTGATTATAATAAATAAACTGGGTTGCACACAGCTTTCTCACTGCAATGAAATTTTATTAACTCCCATGGGAAGGCATAACCTTCCCCTTACCCGATGTGGTATAAGGTTTCATCCATAACCAATCAGAATTTTAAATCCCCATCAACTTTCTACTATATGTCATTCCCCAATTAAAGTTCCTGAGGGGACAGACTGCTCATGACACAGAGCTGCATGCTGTCATACCTTGTGCTTCACTTACAGATATTTGAATTCGGGCACATAAGAAGGGTTATCGAGTACATGCGCAGGTGTCTGAAAAGCTAAAGCTCCATGGAATAAGATGTTCCAAGGAACAAAAGCCGCCGCTTCCATTTACGCTGTACCGAGAGGAGCCTTCTCCTTACCCCTGGCTGTTTCATTTTCTGAATGGCAAACTTGAGCAGGTAGGACAGCTGTTCGATGGTGAGCATCGTCATGGCTTTACTCTGGGTCTCGATGCATTCTGCTACTGTAATCTTCTACAAGCCAAACACCACACAAACATCCAGTTAGGAAAGGGAGTACTAGCCGTACGCTGAATTCTCTTTCCTCCTAATTTTCCAGCAAGCTCACACATAAAAAATAATTTCGAAACAGGACAAGCTGTTTCACTTAACAAGGCCTCCAAATCTACCTGCCGGTAGGCTGGATGGATCAGAGGATGAAAGTCAGAGGCACACCAATCCACTGAGTGCCTTGTCGGAAGGGATTTTGCACTCATGAAGACGACAGAACCTAAGAAGCAGCTAGGTAGAGAACTTATCATCATTATCACCACCTCGGGTTTCAAGAATGGGATGAGAGGACCAGCCACTGATGGTTTCAGGGTTATATAATGAATCAGCATTAACTCAATGATAGCGCTGACGAAAAGGACAGTCTTCATGGTAAAAAGAACACAAGGGATGGCGGTGAGCTAAAAATAAACATGACTTAATTCTCCGTCACCACGGATGTGAACCCACTCAGGACGTTCTGGCAAAGAACACAAGTACACGAAAAGCGGAGTCTAGCTGTCTATCTCCACGGGCAATAAATGTCATTTTGTAAGGGAAATTCCCATCAAAGAAGAGGCCCAGAGAAGCGCCTGAAACCGGATTCTGCTATGTAAATCTGGTCCTGCATCTCAGAACTTCAGAATCCTTAAGTAGCAACAACAACAAAAATAGCAAAGTCTGATGCTCCCAGGAAACACTCGAACCATCTGCAGAGAGAGAGCTGAGGAAAGTTTCCTCCAATTAATTTGGATTTCATTTCCATTCTTCCTATCTCTGGATCCTCCAAAAGGAACTTTCGAGGAAAAGGGCAATGCAAGAGTTGCTCTGAAGCTGAAAACAGTAAATGACTCAAGTATCTAATTGCTTAGCTATCAGAGCCTAAAAGGGCTGGTCTTCTCAGCTGACTGCCCTACCAATTCACCAGGAAGAAAACCAGGGCTTGAAACCTTAGACCGAGCACGCCTGTTTGTTTGAATTCCTGGTTGTTTCCAGGTAACTTATCCATGGCAAACACTTGGGTGGCATGCTCAACTGTCATTCACCTCCTCTGCCCCACACCCCCAACCCCTTTTCTCCTGGCGGTGCCTGGTTCCCACAATATAGACTACAAGTGCCAGACGTGCATTTTTCAAGCCTTTTTTGGCATCAAGACTGGTGATCCAATCCTGACCAATGAATCCAAGGGCAAGTCAGCTGGAGGCGGATGGGCAAAGTCCTTCTGCCGGATAAAAAGGGATGTGAAGAGAGACACTCCTAATTAGGGGATTTTTGTCTAGCCACATGTGATAAAATTCCCAGCAGCCATCTTAGGGCCACACGGGGACACATGGCCTCAACGATGGAATGGGAAGAGTCTGACTCAGCCTCCGAACAAACTGGCCTGGCCTGGTCTGGCTTCTGGACTTTTCCTACACGTGATAATAAACCTCTATCGTTTCGGCCACCTTTCATCAAGATCTATGGATTGCAGCAAAAGCATCCTCTCTGAGCCACTATCTTTTTTGCAAGGTTATTGAACACTCATTTTAAGGAAGGGAAGGGTCGGTCAAGACAAAAGGAAAGAGATGAAAGCCCCCACGTAGATGGGGAAGAGCAAAGGCAGGCCCTGAACAAGAGGACGCACCGGACAGGTGTCCTTGGCATCTCCCTACCTGGGGCAGCCCGGAGGGGACCAGAGGCAGGATGCCATTAACAGTTCGCCATCCTCCTGTCGGAATATCTAATTTCTTTTATGTTTCTTATTTTTCTCTTTTTCCTACCCAAAAGCGGTATCCCAGACACCGTTCTCTGGTTGGCTTTTGTCCCCACTAAAGACATCTGCGAGACCTTTCCGTTTCACCCCTAGAAAGCTTCCCTCATCTGGGATCTAACTCCAGGATACCTTTGAATCCAACTGACATCATGTAGTAAGTCATTTTGTAGGCGACATTTTTATTTTCAGCATTCTAAAAAGCATCATACCAGACGTCACCAAGAACAGAAGACACTTGAGAACAGTGGAAACCACAGTGATCGCCTTAATGCAGAGTGTTTAGACTCTACTACAAATGAAGTACAACTTTTCCTTCACTGTGCCAGAGCTTCTGCCTGCAGTCCTGACCTTGCAGCTACCTCTGCCTCAGGGGCCTTCCTCCCTACCCCCCAACAGCTGCATGGCTCATTCCTCCTCCTCTTAAAGTCTTGCTCAAATCTTAGTAAGGTCTCATGGATCTAATCATTTAAAATGGAAACACCCTAGCCCAGGCTGGGGTGGCTCAGTGGACTGAGTGCCAGCCTGCAAACCAAAGGGTGGCCGGCTCAGTTCCCAGTCAGGGCACATGCCTGGGTTACGGGCCAGACCCCCGGTGGGAGGGGTGTGTGCAAGAGGCAACCGCACACTGATGTTTCTCTCCCTCTCTTTCTCACGCCCTATCCCTCTCTCTAAAAATAAATAAATAAAATCTTTTTAAAATAAAATAAAATGGAAAAACCCTGCACCTTCCTTGCACCCTGTTCCTCATCTTCATTTTCGCCAGAAGACACTTCTGCTAGCACACTGGACGTAACTTAACTTATTCCAGTTTTTATCCTTTCCCCCTGAAAAAAGAATGATTCATGCCTCTTCTTTACTGCTGATTCCCTAGCACCTAAAAAGCCCGCAAGGAACAGCCGCTGCCCGCATGAGAGCATTAGATGGCAACCCCACGGAATACGCAACCCAAACTAGTCTTCCTAGCTTGGCTACTGCCAATGAGTCAATGATGTAGCAGGAAACGACACCCAAGGAGGGGGAAATACCATGAGATCTTTTCGAAATACGCAAAGATTATAAGTTAACTTCTGAAATGTTCATTACGAAAGAATAAGAGAAGACTGCAGATCTCAAAGGGATCCAAAGACCCACGAAGAATCCGAAAGAATACTCAGGGCAATTATCTTTCCAAGAGGCCACACTGCCACGGTTGGTCCAAAAAGGGGATGACCAGGAGAGAGCAAGTGGAGGGCAAGAAATTTCTCTTTTCCCTGTATCTGGATGATCTGAAGAGTTAAAAAGAAAAGGGAGAAAGAGAAAGGAGAAGGAAGACACGAGGCAGATAACGCATTCATTCGTCGGAAACTAACCTCACATTCAGGACAAAACCAGTCCCCCTCTGGTTCCGATGTCAGTCTCAGACACTTAGCGTGATAAACCCGGGGACAGAGCTCACAGCAAAGGACTTGGCCTTCCCGGTGACAAACCCAGCAGTAGAAATCATTCCGTCCATCCTGCGGTACAACATCAACAGGGTCTGTGGTGAGTGGCTGCTTCATATAGTAAAACGGACCATGTCTTAGTTCTGACTGAAATGTAGGCAAGAAAGACAGGTTTGGTTTCAAAACAAATGTGCATTCTCAAAAGGAATTCGAACAAATACATCAATAACAACAAAAGAAAATCACAGCATTTTATACATTCATTAAAAAGCCATCTTGGGTTACTCTACAAAATACAGGGTTTACAGATCATTACACATTAAGTTTTTTTTTCTTCTATTTTAAGAGAACACAGATGGAAAAGCTGGTGTCGGAGTTAATGGGCAGCCCCGCAGGAGGACAGCATAATGGCTACAACCGAGGCATACCTGAGTTCAAATTTTAGCTCTACCAGCTACATTTTAGCTACGAGATGCTGGGCAAGGCTCCTAACTTCTCAGTTTCAATTTTCTCATCTGTAAAATGGGCATGATAATATTTAACTTCATGGTATTATGGTTGGGATTAAAATGGGTCGATACAATGTATGCATTTAACACAGTGCCACCAATACCAACATTGCCAATACAGTTACAAGCCCAAAACATGGTGAGTCTAAATGTACGCAGCCAACAAAATGATGTCAGCTTACCCTGGGATTTTTTCAACAGCAGACGTTTGGAGAACAGGTCAATTGGACTTAAAAAACAATCACCCATTTTTTAAGTCTACCCTGAATGCATAAGGTACTCTAAGCCAACGAGAGGCTACCTAAAGCCATGATTCTTAAACAGGGTAGGTCCCTAAGTACCAAGAGCTACCTCACCTACTTAGAACCAACAATGGTAGAAAGATGAGAGGGGTGGCCAATTCATGGGAGCCAGACCTCTTTCTATCCCAAAATATCAAGAGAAATACTTCCTCTAATGGCGTATTAGAGAATCCAGCAAAACCACACTCCAAACACATAAAATCACTCAGAAGAAACTCATTAGAAAAACTGTCAATCGCAAACCAGTAAGAAATCCTGTTTAGGAAGTGTAAGGAAGTCTGGCGGTCCGCACCCAAATGACATGGTGCAACTGGCTGTGTGACCTTAAGGAGGCTACTCAACCCACTCTGAGCCTCGATTCCTTGGGTAATAGCTCAGCCACGACCACAGCGCCAACCTTTGAATGAGCCTCCTTGTATGACACTTTTTCTGTCCTTCGGTAAAACACTAGGTTTCCTCCATAAAGATCTCACATGCTGGTTAGAGACCGCATAATTTCTGTTGATACTGTGAATGGCATCTTTTCCTATTATATTTTCTAAAACAGTTATTGTTGGTACATAGAAATGCTGTTAGAGTTCTAATACTGTCCTCATGTATGAACAGTTCTAACAGTTTATTGATTAGAAATCTTATCTCTAAGAATTAACATCAGTTTTGTCTGTTGATGTCTAATGCTTCTACATTACTTTTCTTTTTCCCTTATTTCATTTTAATGGCTAGAACCCCCAGGGGGGAAAGTGGCCAAGATGGCAGGCACCTAGGTCTTGTTCCTGGTTTTTATGATAAGGTTTTAATGTTCTCGAAAGGCCTGCTCTTCCCACACTCCTTAGCACAGGGCCTCACAGATGCCTAGCAGATCCTTGTTAACCAACCAGTCCTTCTAAGGTCCCTGCTCTCATTTCCACTAAGAAAAAGGCTTTCAACAGTGTTTGCATTTTATTTTATTTTTTTAATTTTATTTGCTTATTTTGCAGCAAGGAAAGTAGAGGTTTATTGGTTTAAGGAAATTGGCACCAGAGAGAAGCTCGTGCTCTAGAACCTGCCCGATGGCCCACACGGGGTCAGAATATATACAGGAAAAATTATTCATCATGGTGACTAATTTTAAAAAAAATCAAAAATTTAGAGAAATGAGAAATGGTCCAATGAGGTAAATAGTCTATCTTGAACTGCTCTGATTACACTGGCTTCCAGAATTCGCATATGCATTTGAGTCAGTGTCTGAACTTTTTTGTGTTATCTATTCACAAACCAGTGACATGTTTTCATTACTGATTTAATACATCTTACATAGCTACTGTTCCCGAAAAACAAAGTAAACATAAATAAAATAAAATAGTAAAGTAAAATCCATTGGCCAGAAAATAAAAATCATGGCAATTAAGGGAGCTGGAGTCCTGGGTTCTACAGCCTGGCTGGGGCCTGGGTAGGGGGCAGCTGATCATTGTAACAGGTCCTGAGGTCAACCTTGGTGTCATTCTGTCCGGTTTCATGATGGTGTGGTAGGTAGAGCCGATCCACTTTCATGAGCCTGGGGCGTAAGATGTCTTCAATTTCCAAAACCAGAGCACACTCAGTATCTAGGCCTTTTCAATTCCTCGTTCCTTAGGCTGCAAAAAAAAGCACTGCAGGTGGGGGCTGCCCAGTCACAGCCTGCCACACCTAGACTCCGCCTCCGAGCCACAACAGGCCTGGGCAGCTGCTGGGTGCGGGGCAAGCCCCAAGCCAGGGGTGAGGGACACCAAACCCGCAGGCAAGAAAGTCCCACATTAGGCGCCAAAATTGTAAACAGACTAAAGGGGGTCCATTTGCCTGCGTGCATCAAAGCCTAATAAAACACAAACTGGAGTTTGCAGCAAAGAAAGTAGAAACATAGTTTCAGAAAACGGCACCAAACCCGGAGACACAGATAAGCTAGCACACTAAAACCTGGCTCCAGGATTACGTAATTCTTGAACCCAGTTAGTTCCCTGTTTCACTTCAACAGTTAAGACAGAGCATTTACTTGGGGGTTCCAGAGAATAACATCATTGCTATGACATTCTTCTCATGCCACGTTTTTCAACACACTGTCACACATGTCATCTTCCTTTCGTCCTCGCAACACAGAGGGGTAGATACTACTAGTCTTACTTGACAGATGAGAAAACCAGGTTAAAAAGACTTATCCGGGGGGAAAACCGGGGGGAAAAGATGAAGGGATTAAGAGGTACAGATTAGCAGTTACCAAACAGTCATGGGGATGTAAAGTACAGCTTAGGGAATATAGCCAATAATATTTTAGTAACTATGGATGGTGCCAGGTAAGTGCTTGAAATATCAGGGGGATCACTTTGTAAAGTACATGATTTTCTAACCACTATGCCGTCCACCTGAAACTAACACAAAATACTGAATGTAAACTGTATTTGAAAAATAAAAAATTTTTTTAAAAGCAAACCTTATCTGACCCCCAATCCCAGGGCAAGACCTCAAACCTGGAACTTTCCCTGAACTTTCTCTTATCTTTCTGGCTCATATAAGATGATGCAGACGAAATTTTGAAGACTGAATGACCCCTTCAAGAGAACGTTCTCTGGAGCTCAAAAATAATTTCTGCTTAATACAAAAAACTAGTGAGGAAAAAAAAAATCTAAAAATTAGAAATAGAACAGATGGGGACAGGAAAAGGTACAGCATCTACAGCAAAGGTTCCCATTTCAGCACTAGTGACATCTGGGGCCAGAAAGTTCTTGGGGGCCAGGGTGGGGGGGTGGGGACTGTCCTGTGCCCTGTGTGTAGGACAGGTAGCAGCGTCCCTAGCTAGATCCAGTAACAGCCCCTGTATACAAAACTGTGACAACCCAAAATGTCTCCAGACATTGCAAAATGTCCCTTGGGGGGCAAAACTGCCCTTAATTGAGACCCGCTAATGTAGCGGGCCTGTTCCCTGCCTAGGAAAATGGTTGGTTGAGTTTCTTGGGGTGCTTTTAGAAAAGGGAAACTCCTATTGAAAGATAAACTGTACCTATCAAGCAAGCAGAACTATCTCTAACCTGAACAGGGTCTTCCAGGATGCTTTCATGGATTTTGAAAAACAGCAGTAAGCCCTATGTCAGTGCCCAACTTCCTTTCCATAACTTAGGAATAGGACAGGAAGAGTCGTTAAGATCTAAACCTAACTGGAAAATTCAAATAGGTCAGTTAACATACCTAACTGGCAACCGAAGTCCTTTCTATCACAAAGAAGCCAGGGCATTTCCACTTTCGAAGTGAAGTTTCCCCCATGCCCTTTCTCCTGCCCCCCCCCCCACCGCCGCCACCCCCCACACACACCTGGCTGGGGGATGAGTGTTCCTGGGAGGATCAAGAGGAGCTGAGTGCCAGCCTAATCCAATCTCTTTTCAGGAGATTTTGTCCTTTCCTGAAGTGGGGAAGATGTGGCTGAGACCTAGCTCCCGGATAATCTCCTCGTCTATCAGATACCTGCCTTATCTGCTGCTTGTAAATGTTTCCTGCTCCATCAAAACAATCTGATAACCAATATGAAACATTTAAAACAGGAAAAGCAAATCGTTTCAGGTAAAATGAGTTATGACTTCTCTCCCCCATAAGTACAACTGGTAAGCCAGGCACGTTGTAACCTGTGCTATTACAGGGTAATTGCAGGCTCTGTGCACAAATGTTCTCATCTCCCTGCTTCTCCCACAGGTTAGCTTAACGAGAAAACTGACAGGCTTGTTCACTCAATTCTGGAACACCTTAGTCTACACCAGGAGCCAGAAAACTTTCTCCATAAAGGGTTCTAGAAAGACAGTAAATAATTGAGGCTTTGCAGGTCACCCAGTCTCAGTCACAATTACTGAACTGTGGCTGCGGGCCAGTAACACTTTATGCATAAAAACAGACCCCAAATATTATAACTATGTACGCTGATGGTGGGCAACTGGAAATATCAAGGGAGGAGACTTTGTAAAATGTATGATTATCTAACCACTATGCTGTACACCCGAAACTAATACCAAAAAATAGTGAATATATATGGTTATTTTTAAAAATTTTTTTAAATTCTAATTAAATTTAATTAAAAAAACAGGCCACATCTGGCCCAGAGGCTATCGTTTGCAACACCTGGTCAACCTAAGCCAGAGAACGGGTGCACTGGCTGCTGTGTGAGCCCAGGATGCATGGGGCAGGGGGCGGCGGGGGGGGCGATCCACAAATTCAAATTCCTACAGAGGCCACATAGTTAACATAAATGAAAATAGTCCTCGCCCCAGCCCGCCCCAGCTTTTATTCTCCGGCATTGGATAAAAGCATGGGTCTCGCAGAAGACGAACTGCCTGGCCCTGGAGCGTGAGGAATGGCCCTGGCACTCGGCCTGTGCTCTGGGAGACAGCAGGGGGGAGCAGTGCTCATGCCCGCCCTAGGGGAGCACTTCCCCTCAGCCCCACCGGCCAAGGCAGCAAGGTAGGCACCCAGCACGGTGCTACCTGGTCAAGGACAATGCCAGCAACCTGCTGTCTCCCGCACTGGCTCAGCTGCTAATTAATACACCGCCCCTGCCCAACAAAGGACTTGTGTGAAACGCATGAGTTTTTAAGCCAATGCATGGATCCAACAAAGTCGGTCCTAGATGGCCCAGTTTGATATGTATACACTCTGTACTCAGAGGTGAGGAGGCACCCCATGATTTCTTGCCGTATTTGATCACGGTATACATAAGGCCACTTTGTTCAAGTCTGTGAGCAATTATTTCTCAATACTTTGAGAAACGAGGGAAGAGAGGGCGGGAGGGAAAGAGAGAGAAAGAAAGGAAGACCTTCCAAAAGGACTCTTCAAACTCAAATGACCCAAGAACTAAAGATAAGACTGGTATTTTGCAGCCAAGGCCCTAATGTCACTTGGGGACAAGATATTTCTTGTCTCCCATCTACTGCAGGGTGTTTGGCAACCTGACCCTCCTCCACAAAATGCCAGAAGAGCCCTAGCCAGTGTGGCTCAGTTGGCTGGAGCATCGTTCCATAATCGAAAGGTCGCAGGTTCAATTCCCAGTCAAGGCACATACCTGGGCTGCAAGTTTATTCCCCCATCCTGGTGCCTAAAATCCCTGGTCTGGGCACTTGTGGGAGGTGGCCCATCAATGCTTCTCTCTCTCATTGAGGTTTTTCTCTCTCTCCCTCCCTCTCTCCCTTCCTCTCTCTCTAAAAGCAATGGAAAAATGTCATCAGGGTGAGGATTTAAAAAAAAAAAAAATTGCCAGGAGCATCCTTCCAGGTTTTGGGATGTTCCCCCAGAGTAGTCACAAGAAAAAGCACCTACATGTTTTCAAACGTTTTCTAAGGAGTGAAACCACTAGACCAAAAGGTATTAAAAATTAATTATAAACCTTAGAATGCTATTTCCCTTAAAAATAAAGCATGTGTTAAAGCTCTTCTTGAAACTCCCCTACAAGTATTGAATCCCCAATATATGGACAATGAGTGGAAACAGGGTCCCAATCTGAAAATTCAACCCATATCTCCTCTTGGTAATAAAAGGTCATTATCAAAAATGGAAAAATACAGGATTTAAAAAAAATAAGGCCTGAATGGTTTTCTTTTTAAAACACTAGAATACAGAAGAGAATAGAGTGAAGGAAAGAAAGGAAGGAGGTGGAGAACCTTGATATACGAGGTCTGTCCAGAAAAAGTTCAGCCATTGTTAATATGAGAATAGTTTACACAGCATAAATGTAACCTGGCAGCCAAGGAGAGGACTGGAATGTGCATGCGTGAACAATAACGACTTCACTGTACTAGTCAGTAGGGGCAGTAGACACCACTGAGTGAGCATGTGTACTATGTGGCCAACGCATTCAAAATGACTGAGCAAGCAGAGCAAAGAATCTACATCACATTTTGCATTAAGTTTGAACATTCCTCCACAAAAACTATTTGGATGATTCATAGCCACAGCTATGGGGCAACTGGCGCTGGGCAGACTTCATCGTGACAACGTACTTACTCATGCATTACGCCTTGTGCAGAGTTGTTTGGCAAAACATCAAATCACCCAGGTGATTTGCCCACCCCCCTACAGCCCAGATTTGATGCCCTGTGACTTCTGGCTTTTCCCAACACTAAAATCACCTTTGAAATGGAAGAGATTTCAGACCAACAATGAGATTCAGGAAAATAGGATGGGGCAGCTGATGGCAACTGGGAGAACTGTGTGAGGTCCCAAGGTGCCAACTTGGAAGGGGGCCGAGATGCCGATTGTCCTATGTACCATGTTTCTTGTACCTTCTTCAATAAATGTCTTTTTCATATTACATGGCTGGATATCTTCTGGACAGACCTCACATGCCAAAAATCAAATGAACGCAATCACGTAAGAAAAACAGAAGCAAAGGGAACGAGCAGAGCGGGCGGGGCAGGGCACAGCACAGAGGGGTGGGCAGTGCGGGAAACCGACGCACGCAGACCTTGCATCCACAAGGGCGGGATCGACTCAGCCCCAGCTGTTGCTGGGGTTCTCTGAGTCGCGTAAGAACCCAGAAATATAAGCTGTTATCTGAAATCTCATCATCTTCAAATGTTGGGGTCTAGTAGGAATTGCATCGTGTTGGGCAAACACAACATTTGCGACCTACCATTTGGTTTTAGTTCCATAATTCTAAAAGAAAGAAAGGACAGGAAAAGGAATGGAAAAAGACAAGTGTCCTGAAGGGTTACTTTCTTAAAAAAGGATTTGAGTTCCCCTTAGGAAAGCAGATTGTGCCTGAAAGAGGTTGCCTGCAGTGTGTCAACTTTATGTGCTGCACACAGAGTCAAGGGAGGGTCACTCCTTCTCCTCACAGCGAAGGCTATTTCTCCTTTGCCAACTCCTGGCCCACTCGGCCCCTGCAGTCAACCTTACAATGACCCTAGTCCAAACCCTTATTTTGCAACGTAACTGAAGCTCAGAGATAGGAAACAACTGCCATGGTCACACAGCCAGTTCCCCAGGTGGAAGGGGCCTAAAAGGAGCCCTCCCTGTCTCCAGGGGTCTGTCACACTTTCCCTCCAGTGCCACGTTCTGTAAACTCCTCTACTGGGACGGACGATGGTGCATTTTGTGAAGCATAATCACGTGTCTTGTCACCCAGGCTCTGCTATTTCCCACATGCTGAATATGTTCTTCATTCAGAACCTTTCACCCTGGGTCAAACTCTGGGGAAACAGCAACTGTCAGACACTGGCCACTCTTCTGAAGCTGACAGTCCAGAGGGGGACCCAGATGGACAAACACAGTGACGTGGTCGTGAGGTTTTTTTAACTGTTACAGAAACAGTACTAACACATGGATGGGGGAGGGAGGGAATATGCATGAACTGTCCACGTTGATCAGCTTCCAGAAAGAGGTGCAAGCCAATCCTTAAAGGGCATGTAGGGACTCGCAATGCGTGTGTGCTTGCATGGAGGCACAAGGAGGGGACAGTATGGACTTCGTGACTTACAGGTAGCTGGTAAGAAAGTGTTTGCCCAGGAATGACTGGCTAAAGTAAAGTCTGGGGATTATCTGTGGCCTTCGTGTTTCTTTCTTAGTCATTCATCCTAACAGGTATGGTAGCTCCCAAGTGACAGGCTGACCTAAGCTCAAAGGCAGCTTCTTACGCACTCTAACGCCTCCAGGAGGCAGCGTAACCTCTCTGAACCTCTGTAGTTTCATCTGCAACATGGAGATGATTACAGCCCTTATTCACAGGGGAACATTAACATAGAAACCTGAAAATAGGGGCAAGGGGGAAAAATCTGAAACTAATATAACGTCACATGCCAGCCTTGGCTGGATAGTTCAATTGGTTAGAGTCATCCCAATACGCCAAGGTTGCTGGTTTGATCCCTGGTCAGGGCACATACAAGAACCATCCAATGAGTGCGTAAGTAAGTGGAACAACAAATCAATGTCTCTATCTCTAAAAATCAATAAATCTAAAAAATATATATGTCCCATGTCAATCATGACTCAGTAAAAAAAAAAATTAAACACAGGAAAGCACTTACAACAGGAAGCACTGCTTTTAGTTTTATTATTACCAACACTATTAATATGTTTTTCAAATCGCAGTCCCCCCTGGAAATTTATTTTGGACCCACCCATTTCTTTGCTCTAATAAGATTAGATCTGCAATGCCCAACATGGTAGCTACATGTAGCCATTTAAATTTAAATTAAATTGGAAATTCAGTTCCTTGGTCACATCCGTCCTTTGCAAGTGCTCCATGGCCACACGTGGTTTGTGACTATTACACTGAACAGCACAAGTCTAGGACATTTCTAGAGCTATTGTTGAATTATTTCCCGTACAGTTCGGGTGATTTTTCCACTTAATAGACAGCCTGGCTTAATTATTTTTATTATTAGTGTCATTTGGCTCCACTCATCTTAACCACCTAAGAAACCAACAGCAGAAGTCTCGCCCGCATTTCAGTAGATGGGAAAACTAGGCACAAAGAGGTTGACCAGTCCTCAGGCACAGAGTAAAAGCAGGGCTGGCATCTCGCTATATAATTTGAGAATGAAAATAGATTAGTGTGCGGACACGTACTCTCTCACAGTTCTGGGCATTAAACGCTGCTAGGTCTCTTCCCGTGAAAGCAATAATCTTGTTTTATTCAACCTCAAGTCCCCAGAGCCCACTTCGGCACTCCGGGATGCGTGAAATGCATGAATACATCAAGGAATCCCTGCTTAAGTGGTACCGGGACCACAGGTCATCCTGTCTCCTCCGGTGCCAGGAGACTCGGCCTCATGCTTCACACTAAAGCACCCCTCATTTTTTAAAATCGGAAATATACCTAGTCTGCATCAGGGAATTATAAAGCTAGGTGGTTTCTTTAGCAGGACACAAGATGGCAAATAGACGTTCATATCTCGTTAATTGGTCCTGGCTGCCCAGGAAGGTGGGGTCTGCTGGCCGGGGTCTCCGCCCAATGGGAAGGAATGGTGACTAGCTGCCAGGAGTGATGGGAGGGGACAGCAGCTGTCTCTTGCCACAGGCCTAAACCCGTTATTTTACAGATGAGAAAACTGAGACCGGAAGGGAGCGTGTCTGGGTCACACAGTCGCCTCTAGGCAGAGGTGAGAATCCTCTTGCTGGCGAGGCCCTGGAGGCGAACGCCCTCCACAGCCACACGGGGGAAACAGAAACCCAAGGAAAAGCCCCAAACCCCAGGGCACAAGTATCTGCATCTCATCCGGGTCCCCCTCCTGTCCCCAGAACAGGCCTGAAAACCCGCCGGGAATGTCTACACAGGCCCGTTTCGAGCTGCCCTTTTTTGTCCCACGCCAGTGATGGCCAGGATCGGGCAGTGTGCTACACGCCAAGAAGCGGCTCTTAGGAAAGCCCGGAGAGCTGTGCCCCTCGCTACGGCCTTTGTCCCCTGGGCATGGACACCATCCCCGGTGGCCCTTTACCTGCTCCTTATTGTTACTGTTCAGTAAGCCAGGCTTCTTTTTCTTTTTAATGGGGCTGGTTGACGTGTCCTGTGGCGAGTGGCCATTGGACGAATGCGGAGGGCTGGGGAACTTTCTTTTCTGGGCTGTTCTCTCTGTGGAGCCAGGATCTGAAAGAGACACACAGGACCACGCATTTTAAAGCCATCGGGGAGGCCTACGCCACGCCCTCCCCCCTCTCAGGAAGGCAGTGGGGGGGGGGGTGCATTTTGTCCCCAAACCCTCCGCCTAAAAAACACCCGCCCACCCCCACTTAGTTACCTATTTCAAAGGTCAGACAGCCTTTCTTTGGCCTACGCAAGCAACATTTGTGTAAAAGCTTTAGTTAGCTGCCAAAACAGAAAATTTGGGCGGCTTCACAAAATAACCTGGATTTTTGGCTTCTCTTAAAAAAAAAACAACAAAAAAAAACACCCCCCACAGATCAGGGCCTATCAGGGCCTCCCAGGGCCTTACGACAACAGAACAACCTGAATGCCAGGCAGCCATTTCTTCATGAAAATGGGCCCTCCATCTCGCCGCAATCCCCGCCCTTCCCTGCTGTATCTGCTGACAAGGCTAGGACCCAGCCTCAACAAGCTGTCACAAAGGCACCAACCAGCATCATCCTTATCCCAAAGAAATATTTCTTCTCCACATCCGGTCCTGACGGCGAAAGCAGGAAACCATGAAAGATAGACCAGGAAGGCCACACGTTTAAGAAAACAAAGGCAAACATACTTCTTCATGGAAGACAACAATATTTATTCATGTTTATCAGGCAAACAATGTTGTAACCAATTGAGAAAGGAATGTAACCCTCTCGCCTGAAAGTCCTCCTTGCGGCCCAGCCCACCAGTGGGCAGTATGTGTGCAACTCTCCTCCAAAGAAATCGACACAAATTACATCCGCACTGATTCTCATCTGTAAAATGCCAACCTCACCTTTGTCAATCCACTCTTTTCTATTTTAATTCTCCCAGAATCTCATTTAAACCCAGATACGCTTCCACCACCATCCAATCTTCACCTGCAAGACTCTGAATCCATTCCATGCCTGAGAGCTGTCTTGTTAGCTCAGGGATGATATAATGGCCTGGCCTGACGTGTCTGACATGCTGAGAAATGAAAGCTACAGGCACTAGGAGGGGAAGAGCTACATGGAGAGTACAGGTGATAGGATGGAACGTGGAATCCGGAAAGATGATTATCCCCAAAGATAGCCTAACGACGTTCCTCCTCCATGTTTAACTCTCAGGCAAGTCCCAGCATGTAGGCTGCGCCGGCCGTGTGTCACCGTCCTCCTCGTGTGTGGACAGGCGCCACTGGGGTCTGGTTAACAGGGTCCAATCTGGCCACATGCAGGCCTCCTAATGGTTTACTCTGGTCCGAAAGGCGGAGCATGTTGCAGGGACAGGCTCACAAAGCCAGACGATGAGCTGCCGTGACAAAATCCAGCCCCTGCGGATAGAGCTCTCCAGTCTCACTGGACAGTCTCTAGGAAAACCCTGAACCAATGTTCAGGGTCTCTCCCTGAGACACAGCCCTGAGAGGGAACTAAATGCCAACCACACACTCCTTGAGGGAGAACAGGGATCCTCCCCCAGATACCCGCTGGAGAGGCCTGCAGAGCCCCAGAGGGGTGGCCCCAAGGCACACAGCGGTTAATGGGTGAGAAAGCTCAGTCAAAAGGGGCAGCCTGGAATTGCACGTTTCCCCGAGAAAAAAAACTCCTCAATCCCACAGGGATCCCCACCTCTCTCCACCATCAGGACTCTCCCGTTCTCACAAAGTCTTTGGACCAACAATCTCCTCCAAGAAACACCATCGACGGCCACAGTCATGGAGGAGCCGAGCGCACGCAAGATGGCTCCACTGCAGCTCTGTGGGCTACACCTAAGAGGGGAAATGACTTAAAGGCCCACAAGTTGAGGGCCGGTCTAATAACACACTCCAGCCACACAGCAGACTATTCTGCGGCCTGTACGTGAAATGAGGCAACTCCACGTGGACTGACGTCTGCCGGTCTCCAAGCTTCTGCATCCGGAAAAACAAGGCAACCCATGTCTAGCACCCTTAAGGGACCAACACACACATGCCACCCCCACCCCCCGCCAAAAAATAGATGGAATGTATGTGTCTCCCTGTTTGCATAAGCCTAGAATATTCCTGGATGGACGCAAAGTGCTCTAAATGGGAACTGGTGGTTGCCTCAGGGGAGGCGAGCCTGCAGGGGTGTGGGGGAGGGATCCTTTTTCACTGTGTAACCCTTGTGTGCTGCATTTACCACGTGCCTGGACAACTTTATCAAAATAAAGTAATAAAGTATTTAGGAGGTTCAATTTCGCATTAAAAAAAAAAAAAGCAGATGCAAATCAAAGCCAGTAATGAGTGGATGACAGAGGCCTGTTCACGATAAAAAACGTCACCATATGGACAAAGCTGGGGCTGATCGAAGGACAGTGTTTGGAATTTGTTCTCCACAGATGGGATAAACCCAAGTATCTTTGCTCGGGTACCAGAGAGCATGGCTGTTTGAGAAAGGTGTCCCAGAAGAAATGACATCCTGGCCAGGCAAAAACTGAAAGCAGCTGGGCAAAGGTTTAGATTATGTACGTTTTGCTCCATTTGCGGATCAATTTTAAAGCAAAAAAGTGCATGAGGAAAGGCACACCAACGGGAAAATCAGGACATGTTAGGGAAAAAGCAGGTAGTGTGTTTTGATGTTTCTCAGTGGAGCACTCACTATTGGATTTTCGAAAGGACGGACGGCTTTTCTTCATTGCAAGGGCCACCTCAGCACCCTCCCATGCAATGACTCCCAAACACTGACAACAAAAACAGCCCCCACATACCTCCTACGCGCCCCCAGAGGAGCGCTACTGCTGAGTTGGGACATGGGGCAGCCCAGCCCACACACAGTCAACCTTTGAAGCCAGAAAGGGCAACTGCTTCCTCCTGGGGCATTCTAAGCTCCCACCTGCGGCTGAGATCGATGGTTCCCAACGTGTTGTCCCCACACAAGAAGCAGGGACTTCACCTGGGAATTTGCTAGAAATGTACAGTCTCAGGCCCCACCCCCGATCAATAGAATCAGAAACTCCTGGATAGGCCCCAGCCATCTGGTTTAACAAGCCCTCTGCAGGGCTTCAGAGGCTCGCAGTTGGAGATGCTCTCGGGGCGTGTGTTTGGGGGTGGACTCTGGGTTCTCGTGCCTAAAGAGCCCTACTGCACCCTAATAGGCCAATCTCCTCTCCTCCCCACCGCTACAAGTGGGGCTGGTTAGAGACGGAGGAAACAGAAAGGAGGCTAGGCTAGGGAATAAAGACGGCTAAACAGGAGACAACCCCAGGCAAGTCGCTACTTCTCAGAGCCCCAGGGCCACACCTGTAAAATGGGAGGAGAGGAGAGAAGGCAGCCAGACCAGAGAGTCTCACCTGGAGCCCACGACTGTGCTTCTGGGACCCACGGTCCACGTGCCACAGTTCTGTAGGTGGGTGCAATTTCCTGGGAAGAAGGGTCGTGCCCTCTTCACCTTCTCAAAGGTGTCACCCGCAGTCAAGATTTAAAAGAACAGGGTCTTTTGCACTTTAAAATCCCTTTTGAATTTTCAAATTCTTTAATTCCATGGGAAGAGAGGGCGGCGAGCGGGAATCATGAGAAATGAACACACGCATAAGCTATTTGCAGCTAAGGAACCAGAAAACAGAAGGGGAAACCGGGGCCCCAGGGCCGCCCTCGCCTCAGAGGACCCCAACCTGCTTGTCTCAGCAAAACATAAAGACCTCAATTCTGCCCCTGGTTACAGACACACCGACTCCCTCCAGAGTTAATGGGACTTCGGCAGCTGCATCCAAAGGGTAGAAATTTAATAGGTTCCAAACAACAGGCACACACATCTATCAACCGCGAGAGTTTGCAATGAAGGTTCGTAGGGAGAAAAACTGAGCAACGACAGCCTTCAGGGGTATGAGAGGTATGGCAGCGTCCCGACATCAAAACCTGCCCACTCCAGTGGGGGCCAGGCCTCTGGTGGGTGCTGCGGCCCTTGCCGTAGTCATGGTAACCAAGCCGCATGAAGGACCTTTTCCAGAAAGCTGAGTCAAGTATTTTTCCCTGGCTTGAAGGACTTCATTCTGATGGAGGTGGTATTGCTAAACGCGTTCGATCTGTAAACTTGGAACGACGACAAACAGCTTCTGTAGACTGACTAAGATGGGGAATGGTTCACCCTTGATCTGAAAGACCTTTCTGGGAGGTAGCAGCAGGACCTTGCGACTCCACGGAGCTGGCCCACCAGCAACCCTCTGCTTCCCATCCCCAGCCCTAAAAATAAGCTTGGTTCTGAAGGAGTTAACGTGGGCGAGGGAGAAAAGCTGCTCGGAGGAAAAGGACAGAGCAGTGACTCAGGAAAACAGCTTGGCATGGAGCAGGAAGCACAGAAAGTTCCACTCCTTGTGACAGTTCACCGAAATCTTAATAATACGGGAAGGTCTGTGGACGTCAGGCCCTGAGCATATGAGGAGATGGTTCCCAAACGGCTGTCTTGTGGACCGACAGAAATGAGCCTAGTCAGCCCTTCCTAGATGTCCCTTGACTTAAGGGAAGCCTTGCTTCAAGATAAGCCAGGCTCTTAGCTTTCCCGAGCCATGGTATTGTTTTGATCCTCTCCAGAGAATATGCTTATCGCTTTTAGAAAAAGAAGAAGGGAGAGAGACGGAAATATCAACTGGTTGCCTCCCCTACGCACTGCAACCAGGGATCGGACCTGCAAACCTTTTGGGGTACAGGACGACGCTCCGACCAACTAAGACACCTGGCCAGGGCTCCTGAGCCACAGCATTAACAGCTAAGACTTTCTTTTATTACATACGAAACACCAGGCAGCGCTCAAAAGGCCTTTCATGGCCTGTCCTCTAA
>PVJD01001629.1:238408-252664 GCA_004026545.1 Mormoops blainvillei
GGGGGGGGGGGGGGGGAGTTCAATACTGAGCTCCAGGAACTACAAGGAGAAACATGGAAAATCATGTTTGTCACCCATTCATGATGCATGCCAGTCTCTCAAAGGCTGTCCCCAGGAAGCACATTCACCTCCTAATCTTCCAATGGTGGTACCAGAACCTGGCCTTTGCCACAGAATTGGCCGGGGGTGGGGAGGGGGTATCCCGGCGGCCATCTCCTCTGCCAACACTACTTTCCAATCTCCAGCCAGGCCTCCCAGACAGGCGCTCCCACCCCCACCCACATCCGGAGCCTGAGTCACAGCACTCGCCAGTCTCCAGAGTCTAGGAAATGACACACCATTACAGGGACCTGTGTCCTCCAGAGAGGGAAAGGGCCCCAGCTGCAAGGCTGACAAGGACCAGCCCTGTGGTGTGCATTGTGGGAGCTGAATTTCCTGAATGAGTTCCACAGCAAAGTCTGGTGGGGCCTGAACAAAAGGAGAAGCTCGGTCAACAGGCATCATGGGTCACAGAAGTAGGATGACCGACCCTTGGTTGGCTAGACATGAACAGATTCAGGCAAACCAGGGTGAGCTGGTCACCCTACACGGAAGCCAGGGGACACCTGCTCTTGTAGGCCTGACCTGATCCAGGTGCTACAGACAGGGTGTCACAGTGGCTGGGAGCCTAGTTCGGTGGCTGCCCAGCAGTGCAGCCTGAAGAAAGCTATGGAACCTCTTTGCCTCCATTCTTTCATCACAGTCCCTTGGAGTTACTGAAGAACTGAATGAGTTAATTCACGTGAAGCTCTTAGGGTAATACCCAGCAAAGAGTACGCACACCATGAAAGGAAGCTACTTTTCAAAACCAACAGTCATTCCTCCTCATCCTCTTCCTCCTCCTCCACCGCCCCTCTCCAAAAACAGAACTTGGATTCTCAGCTGAGCACGTTAAATTAATGACGCGGGTTCAAAGTCATGGAAACGCCCGGCTACAAAGTGAAAACCAGAACCAGCCCAGGAAATGAACTCTCCATTTCCAGACTGTGAAAAGCCCGGGTTTCCTCAGATCACTGCAGAGGCGGCCGGTCAGAGGCAGAGGCCTGAACAGCCTCCTTCAAACGTGACCACACGCTGTTCTCCGAGGCGGCAGAGCAAAAGCCGGGGTTAATCATTTCAAAGCATTTCCCAAAGACGCAGAGCAGGTACCCAGACAGGCCTCCCTCCCCAGGAATCTTAGGGCCCTCTCCAGCCAGTAATTACATCATAATGAAACAAAAGCCCTGAACTAGGTCCTCCAGGTCCAGAACAGAAATGAGAAATCAGCAAAGGACCGGGGGTGGGGGGGACCCCCTGTTTTTTCTTGGTAGAGAAGGCTCAAGCCATGAGGAGGGAGCACGGGCGAAAGCACCTCTCGGGCTCACACACAGAACACGCTCCTAGACCCACAGATCCTGGGAGACAAGGCCCCGGCCTCCTTCAGAAAGGCTGCTCTCTGGCCTATGCTGGGCTTCTGAAAGGTTCTCCCATTGCATGGGAATCTGCATTTCTTGTCCAGATCAGGAAAAGAAGGGCTGGAATAGGAAGGGGACAGTGGACTTGAGGGTCATTCTCAACTTGGGTAAATATCAATGCACCGGGAATGCCGGTACCTCGCAGGCAAAGCCAGGGAAGGGCAGGTGACCCTGGGAAGAGGGGCACTTACCTGTCATTGAGAAAGCTCTGCTGCTCAGAGGGCCTAGGCTCTCTTTCAAGGAGCACAGAGGCTCACACACGGCAGACATTCCTGCTTCCGGATCCTTAGTGGCCTCTCCCAGGGGGAGGAGGAAGGAGCAGAGAGGACAGGCTCAGAGTCACCATTTACCAGGACAGCCCTGGTCTTGTACTCACCGGGTCTCCCAGCGGGGCAAGGACACCCTCACCTCTCTGCAATCAGACAGTGTGGGGCAGGGAGACAACGTGTCTTTGTGTCCCCGGGCTTTCGGCTCTAATTTATCACCCTGGACAGACAGCAGCTCGGCTAAGCTGAAAGTCTTCAGTGCCCGGCGCTGAAGGGCCATTTATTTCACCGGATGTGAATAAACACAACCACCTGCATTTGTTCTGCTGGCTGGAGTAAGAACAGCAGAAGGGACTTGTGGGGTTTTTCTTTTTTTCATAACTGTTGTTTCAACTTGTCTTTAGTTCTGATGCGCCTCTCCTAGAAATGAGAAAACCAATCGTCCCACTATTTATACAGTCTCAGGGTCTGTCTGTCTCTGACTCTTTCTTTCTTCTCTCTTTCTCCCTCTCCCTCTCTCTCTCTCTCTTTCTCTCTCAATAATGCAGAAATGGTGACTAAAGGGCACATTCACATGTAAAAGGTGAACTTCCAAACCCTCCTGCCAGGACAAAAATTGCTTCAATCTAGGGAAAAGAGGCTGATTTGCAAATGAATTCACTGTTTAGCCCTCAACAACTAGAGGCAATTGCAAGCAAGGCAGCCCTTTCTCTCCCTCCACTGGGATGAGGCCTTCTGGAAAAAAAAAAAAAAAAGACGACAACATCTCAACAGGAATTTCCTGATTCAAGAATGCCAAGCATTTTCAAATTTTGCAAAGAGGGAGGAGGCAGGCCCCAACTCCCTGCAAGAAGCCATGGCACCCCACCCACCCCTCCGCAGGCCCAGGCCAGAGGCTGTGTCCCACGTGTGCACATATTGGAGGCCCTAAAACAGCCAAACCACCACAAAGAAAAATGTGGAATAACCGGTTGCCTTTGGCCTTTCCTTCATAGCTGGATAAGGAGAGTTTTCACGGGAGGAGCTGGTCCTGGTGGCTAAAAACCCATTTGCATTATTTATCCAGACTGTGGAGACTGCGGTGGGCCCCACCCTCCCAGCCAGATGATGTTCAGATGAGGTGCTTGTGGGTGGCTTTCAAACTGTAATGGGGAACTGTAGCATCACAGGGACAATTCCGAAATGAAACAACACCTTGGCTGGCGGCAGCCGAAGCAGAGAAGTGGGCTGTGAGCTGAAAAGGGAAACCCAGAGGCTTCGGAAAGGGGGCAGATGAAGAAAGAGGCGTTACTAATAACCGGGCAATGTCCCCCACGTGTCCTGGGTGGGGGTCCCGCCTCTCTAAACGTCCCCCTTAATTAATGAAGACAAGAAAATCCTCTAAGACACCAAGGAAGAAGGGACGGGCCCTCTATAGTCACCTACCTAGTCATGTTCCTTTGGGAAAGCAAAGGTTTCAGACCCACAATGTCACCCAAATAACCCTGGTCGGAAGGATGCTTATCACCATGCGGGTATCAGTGGGGGTTTCTAAGAAAGTCTCCTGTGGCCCACACACCCAGGAGCACCATCAGTGTAGCCACTGCAGCAGGCCGGAGCTGGGAAGCGACTTCAATGCCATCAATAGGGGACTGAGATGCAAAAATTCATGATATGGCCATAAAACGAAATTAAAAGGGAATCGCATCCGTATGTGGAACACAGAACAAAACCCAAGTGAACAAAGGCTAGAAATAGAACCAGGCGCAAGAAACAGGGGCGCCATGGGCTCTGAGTTTGCAAAGGCCCACAGAAACACCCGGAAACGCCAGACTCCTTCTTAAATTCTTTCTGACCACATTCACATATTTAACTCTGTAATGTTAGTTTAAATAGCTATGGGGGAATGACTGATAATTTTTAATCCTCACCCAAGGGTATTTATTGATTTTTATGGGGGTGGGGAGAGAATGAGAATATAGACGTGAGAGAGAGACATCAATCAGTTGCCTCCTGTCTGTACCTCAACGAGGGATCTTTCCAGTGCAGGGGACGACGCTCCAACCAAGCCACCCAGCCAGGGCATGTCTGGTAATATTTAACATTTCTGTAGCTCTCACCAGGCGCTGCCCCAGCCAGGGAGCCCATCAGCATCCCCCACCCTGACACAGGAGCTCAGAACATGCCCCCAACATTAACCAGGTGCCCCTTTTAAGGGGCTCGGGTGTTCAGAACAGTGTAAAGCAGTGTGTCTCAAGCAGGTGGCCCAGCAGACCCTTGGCAATGTCTGAAGACATTTTTCGTTGTCGCAACCAGGCAAAGAGAGGGTTTGCCACTGGCACCTCGAGGGTAGAGAGGCAGGGCTGCTGTTAAATGCCCTACGGTGCACAGCACTGCCCCACACCAAAGAATGGTCAGGCCCAGACTGTCAACAGAGCCACGGTTGAGGAACCCCGGTGTCAAGAAGCTTTCAGTGAGCTGCCACGCAGGCCTAGCCCTGTGTAAATACACCACCCATGGAGGCATCTGCGTCCCTGAGGCAGGAAAACGATGCCCACTGTTTCACCTGGCAGCCTGACTTCGGATTTCAAAGAGAAAAAAAAACAATGGGACCAGTCAGTCAACAAATAGTCACTGAGCAACTACTGGACATCTAGGCTACCTGGGGGACTGTCGGCAAGGGCCCTGCCCCTGGAGGACACCCAGAAACGAGGACCAGTAAGAGCAGCTACCTTTGTTGGTCGCTTTATCTGTGAAGCACTGTTCTAAGTACAAATATCAATTTACTTACTCCTCACCACAGTCCCACAAGGAGGTCAGGACTAAGTGTCCGTTTTACTGGTGAGAAAACTGAGGCCCAGGGTAAAACAAGCCCTTGAGGAAGTGGATAGTATACATAGAATGAATACAAAATATATTCAATATAGAAGTACAAATAAGAAACTGATTATGAATGGACAAAAAGTGGAGCAGGGGAAATACCAGGAATTTGTGAATACATATTGGGAGAGAAGGAACAGCGAGGAAAATATTTCTCTATTTCCTTCTCAAACTGGGCTGTGAGAGCCACAGATTTTTTCTTTTTTTTTTTTTTAACTAAGAAGCTATCTTATGAAATCCTCCCAAAAATCCATCAGGTAGAAATAGCATTTTCAGACGCTTTTGTATGTCAGACTCAGACAGAAAAAGTCGGCAGGTGGGTCAAAGCAGCACGCCAGGGACCCCTGGAGGCTGAGTCCGGCTCCTAAACCCTCCACTGCACCAGTCACCTGCCCTCCCTAGGGTTATGGGTACCACCTTGTAATTCTCCGACACTACGGCCATGCTTAGTGTTGGTCAATGTCACGCCAGCACTGTCATTCAGTGTGTGGGCTCTGGAGCCACACCAGTAGATCAGAATCCAGGCCCTGTCACCTGGAAGCCGTGTGTCCTATAGCAAGTTACTCCACCTCTCGGTGCCTCAGTCGATTCAGCTGTAGCTGCTAGAACACTCCTAAAAGGGCTGTTAGGATTAAGTGAGACAACAAAGGCTCAGTGAACAGCGTCTGACACTAGGCACTGCCAGTTATTCCTGATACTATTCCCCTGTGGGGGAAGGTGGAGCCCGGGCAGAGGCAAAAACAGTTACCCAGAAATCTCAAACCAGTTTCCCTAAAGCTCTTTGTACCTTCACCTTGATTTGCACCAGCCTCACTCCTCCCAGCCTGTTTCTGGAAAAGATTCACTGATGAGAATCACAAACTTTTTCAGTCCTCTCAGGCTGGTGTGGGTTCAACCAAGCCGGGCTCACAAGCCCTTTAAGGCTCAGAGTTTCCACCCAGATCAAAGCAGTCGGTGTCAGATGGCCCACAGTCCCAGCCCCACCCATCCAGACTGAACTTCATCCCCGGGATTCCTCAGAAGGCACTCTCCTTGCCACTCAGAAGAGGCTCGCGAAGCCGGGGAGGGAGCTGACCTCAGAATCCCGGTAATCCTCAAAGCATCGAGCGTGCCAAACCTTGCAGGGTTAGGATGCAAGCAAGTGCCTACGTGGTGCCTGGCACACAGCAAGGGCTCTACAAAGAGGTTGTTCCTTCCTGCCCCCACCCCTTTTGTCTGTTCAGATGCAGTCCAACCTTCACAGTTGCCAACCTGATTCAAGCCCCCCCACCCCGTCCCTCAAAAACTAAGATAAGCAGCCCCCTACATAAAACCCGCCAAGGGGCTTAGACACCCGACCTCTTATCAAGACCTACAATGCCCCCCGCCCCCGAGATCTAGCCCTGCTCACCTGTTCTCCTCCATTCACTCACCCCTAAACACAATGGCCCCAAACCAGCTAAACTCATTTGCACTTGCTGGCCCTTCCATGTAGAATGCTCTATGCCGAATTTTCCCATAGGTGACCTTAGGCTCAAATGTCACCTCCTTCCCAGAAAAACCTTCCCTGGCCCCCTCAGCCTCCAGCCACAGTATTCTGTCACCCTAAAGTCTTTTCTTTTCCCCCATCACTGCAGTCCTCTCTAGCTGAAAATGTCCAAAAATTCGGGGTTTTGTTTTTTGTTTTTGCTAGTTCACTGGCTTATGTGTCTCCTCCAGAATGTGAGCTTCATCTCAGTTTCTCTTTCTCTGCTGGGGCCCAGTGCCTGGCGCACAGCCTGGCTGGGAGTGCCCCCCAGCGCACATCTGACCAGCTAATCCCGGGAGCAACAAGAGAGGGTTAACGAAGCTGTGAGGTATGCCCGGCAGGCCTGACTCACAGGAAACTCCAGTTTTTCTTCCCCAGTCTAAGCATTTCTCGAGGCAAAGCAAGAAGGCTGGAGAGTTGTGAAGTCAACAGGGAAGATTACACACGAGGCAGCCAAACCATGGCCGGGTCCGAAAGAAATTAGTGCAGAAAATTCCCTTTCGACAGGTACTCAGCCATTCTCGTTTCTTGCCTAAAAGAACCCATTTCCCCAAAAGTAGGGAATTCAGTAGGAATTTATATCCTGAAAATGTGAGGGGCCTGCCCAGCTAACAAATACAATTACTGAGAACCAAAGGGGGAAAAACCCAGGAGGTTTTTTCAGGCCACTCATTCCCCACCCCACCCCCCCACCGCCCTCTCCATCCTCCCTGGGGAGAGCTATCCATTTAAGGTAATTTAGCTTAAAAAGAGGAATGACTTTTGCCAGCAAAAATACTCAAGTCTCTGCTCCCCACTGGGAGACCCCCCACAGCGATGACCCCTTAACCAAATTTTTTAGTCCTGATGCTTTGTCCTTTTTCTTATCAGGCCCATTTAAGTCTGAGGATCTTCTCAACACTTCCCTTAATCCTTGAGATAAGTTTAGATTTTAGAGATTCCTAATTGTCAAACAACTCTCACCAGCTACTAGTATATCTGGTCCCAACCCAAGGAATGACAACCTGGTTCGAAAGGTAGTCCCAATTACTACACGGGGGCAGGAAGTTACTGGAGGATGGTTAGGGAGGTGAGGGGCAAAACTCCGTCCGCCTTAGTCAGCAGAGGGCCCTGGTGACAGCAGATGAGACGGTCCAGGGATCACGAAGGGAAGCAACCACCAAGATTTTCAGTCTAGGGGATGGGTTTCTAGCTTCTCTAAAACGAAGGAAGAAAGAAATGAGAAGGTCCAACCACACAGGCCCCCCATTTCCACGTGGAACAATCCTCCAGGCTACCCTCCCTTCAGATGGAAGGCAAAATTCCCCTTTGCCAAGGTCTCCATTATTCTTAACTCTCAGATAACTAAGTCTAACCCTGAAAACCTCTTAAAGGCACAGGAGAGTGGAGAAGGCGAGAAGGGAGATCGAAGGGGGAGAGAGAACTCATGCTGTGCTAGAAGGGCCAAGGTCAAGAAAGTTCAACCCCATCGTGGTCTAAATTTGTTTATATTTTCCGATTACACAGAAGGGGGCAACGCATAGATGAAAATATAGCAAACTCTTAACACTGATTACCTGGCAGGGGAGGATTTTTAGCTTTTTCTGTGTGTACTTTGGTTTATTACAAGGCGATACCTTGACTTGATCATTTGAAAATGAAAATCCAATAACCCACTTTTCCCCTTAGATTCTTTTTTTTTAAGATTTGATTTATTTTATCTTTAGACAGAAGGGAAGGGTGACAAAGAGAGGGAGAGAAACATCAATGTGTGGTTGCCTCTCGTGTACCACTCACTGGGGACCTGGCCCGCAACCCAGGCATGTGCCCCAGCTGGGGGACCAAACCGGCGGCCCTTTAGTTTGCAGGCCTCTTTTTTGGTTCAATCACTGAGCCACACCAGCCGGGGCTCCCCTTAGATTATTCGTTTATATTTCTTGGAAGGTCATTTTATTCAAAAAACATTTACTGAGCAACTACTATGAAATCACCAGCCTCGTGTTTGTCAAGGAATTGACAGAGACCTGGGGAGGACACACACGGGTAACGGAATTTTACAACAAAGCATTCTGAAGGCCGGGGAGAGGACAGGCCAGCAGGCCCTGTGGTGTTCTCCCCCAGCCAGCGCCAAGATGCCAAAGTGCCTGACAGAAAGGCAGCTGGGTGGGGCCCCAGTAAGAAATGCCAACTTGGGAAGACAGGGAAACAGCCACGTTCTCTCTTTGCAGAGCTTTTCAAAACAGAGCAGGCCCAAGAGGATCAAGCAAAACTCAGGCTCGAACGCAATAATCATTTACTGAGCACATTCTATGCCGTGCCAGTCCCTGGCTGATTCGGTCTTTCCACCTCCAGCATCCAGTTCGGCACTCACAACCAATCCATTAATGTGCCCAAGTAATTAGAGCCTTCTATACTAATGGCAGTGTTCTCTATCTGTGCTGCCTAACGCTGCAGCCTCTAGCCACATGTGGCTACTGGGCACCTGAAACGGGCTAGTGAGACCGAGGAAAGAATCTTTTATTTGAATTAATGTAAATTTAAGCAGTCACATACAGCTACGGGCTACCTGACTGGGCTGTGTAGGTGTGGAAGCTCAATATTTAACACAATGGAGAGGGTCTGGCAAGGGAGCCAGCCACTGTAGAAATGCCACCCCGTCCTGAATGCCTCGAGGGCATAAGGATTTGATGCCTAGCAACCTGCATATGGACTTGCCCTTGATTCCTCCCTTTCGCCTAGCCTGGAAATCCGCAGACCTTTCGTATGCATAAAAATGTCTGATCCGAGCTGATGAGTGTCCCTTCATGGGGACTTTCCAGGGTGATTTTGACTTCGGAAGCCTAAGGACTCCACTGTAGGAGCTGCAAATGAAGGCTCAGGGAGAGCAGTCTGGTTCTGCAAAGGTGTGACAGGGCGAGGAGCAGCGGGGCCCTGGCCCACCGCGGGATCGAGACACGGCCGCACGGGAGGGGCAGCAGGTTTCCCGGCGACCAGCAAGGCCGTCATCTCCACGCAAGGCTGTGGTCTTAGGGAACCACTGAAATTTCGGGGAGGAGGGCAGCACAATGGGACTGCGTTCTGAACCCGGCCTGCTAGAGGCGGTATTGATACCTTGGGAAGGAAAGAAATCAGAGGGAAGGGGGCCATTTCAAAGCCTACCATGTCCCTGGGGAAAAAAGAAAGACAGGCCACCAATCGTTTCTGAGAGAGCGAACATTTGAGAGCTTCGGTAATTATTTCCAGGCCCAGATTACGCTACAAACAAAGCCATCCTCTCTAGCAGAAACGCTTTTACTTCCTTCTCCAGGAAAAGAAGTTCTATCTATCTGATAGACACAGTCAAGTCATTCATTCCTGCATTCAAAATAAATATTTCGCTGGGCACCAACCGGGCCAGGCACTGTGGTAGTAAAATGGGCACAAGGTAAAAGATAAGATGAGCAAAAACAAAAGGCAGGACCCACCCTCATTTGGAGCCTTAGAATCAATGTGGGTGGGAGGTTCAAAGAAAAGAGAGAAGAGGATCTTCCAGGCCAAAGCCAGGGCCCGACGGTCTCTATGGCTCTTGCGAAGATCGGGAAGATGCCAGTGGCTGGAGCTGAGAGAAAAGGGGACAAGGAGAAAGGAAGCTGGGAAGGTGGGCAGGGACCAGCACATCGGATTTTAGGATTTTGATCTTCATCTGAATATCACGAAAAAAAGCACTTAACAGTTGGAAATAAGAGGGAAGAGCCCGAAGAGATGACCTCTCAGGGAGACTGGGAGGGCGGGATGGACAGGAGTAGTGAGACCAGCTAAAAGGCCACCACAGCCCAATGGCGACAGCGCGAAAAAGAGTGGCCTTCCGGATATAATATTCCAAGTAAGTGACACAAAACAACGAAAGGACAGAAGAATGGAGGATAAGTCACACATCCCCAGACCAAGCCAACTGGCAAAGGGCTCGGGTATTCATTATGACGGAGGAGCAGGTGTTTGGGGGAGGGGGGTGGCCAGGGGGGAAGTCTGAGATGTGAAATTGGTAGTAGCCATGTCGAGTCTGACACCCGTAAATAGGTGGGGAGGGCAGGTGAACGGCTGGCCCGCTGCGTCATGACTTAGCAAAAATCTAAACTGGAAATAAAAAGTGTGTGAGTCATCATAAAGCCACAGATGTGCGCGAGATCCCCCAGGGAAGAGGCATGCTGGGGGAGATGAGGGCAGGCCAACCCTTCAGCAGCTCCAACATTTAAAGGCTGCAGAGAAGAGAAGGTGCCAGAGAAACATAAGGAAAGCCAGGATCGCGGTGGCAAAAAAGCCCAAGGAGGAGATGGTTCCCAGGAGAATGATCGGCAAAGTCTGATACTCCATTAGATCAAGGGGGGGAGGGGCAGTACTGAGCACCTGCTGGGACAAAGCAACACGGAGTCTGCAGGAAGCTCAGCGGCCACTGTTACTAGAGAGGGACTGGGTAGAAGCCACAATGCAACTGACTGGACAAAGTGAGGGGTGAGGAAGCCAAGAATTAAGTACACACACTAACTTCTAAAAACTTTGGTTTTAGAGGCTAGAACTAGGGGAGTTGCTAAGAGGAAAGACACTGGGTCATGGGAATAAATGTGGCAGGGACTTGAGTGTGTTCAAAAGACTGTGCACTTTTGACTTTGGGTGCTGGGCACACAATGGAATACACAGGTGATGTATGACAGAATGGCACATTTGAAACCTATATAATTTTATTAACCAAAGCCACCCCAATAAATTTAATGTAAATAAAAAAGGCCACATGCCTCAAAAGGTTCAACAGACCCAACCAATGACCCCCCCCCCGACAATTCCACTCCTAGGTCTATACCCCAAAAATGAAGACACGCATCCACACAGAAACTCACACGCAAATGCTCACGGCAGCGTTATCCAGAGCAGCCAAAAAGTGGAAGCAACTCGAATGTCTGTCAACAGATGAATGGATGCACAAAATGTGATGTACCTGCAACAGAGCTTTATTCAAGCATAAAAGGGAATGGCGTACTCAGGCTATAATGGGGGTGAGCCTCGAAAACATTCTAAGTGAAAGAAGTCAGACGCACATACCGTATACCATATCCACAGACACAGAAAATAGATTAGTGGTTGTCAGGGGCTGGGGCAAGGGGACAAGGAGAGCAACTGCCCGTGCGGGTTCTTACTGGGATGATGAAAATGTTCTAAAATTCACTGTCATGATGGCTGTGCAACTCTACGGACATATTAAAAACCACTCAAGTGTACGTTTTTAAATGCAGAATTGTACATGTAAATTATATCGCAATAAAGCTTTAAAAAAAAAAAAAGGTTGTGAAACACTGGATCTCCAGGTTCCCAGGAGAGCTGCAGCAGGTGGGGGGAACCTAGGCGGGGGGAACCTAGGCGGAGGAGGGTGGGGTGGCCTGGGGGAAGCGCCGGGAGGGCCTCGTGACTCTGCACTCGCCCCACTAGGAGAAGATCCACCTTCACGGGAGCCAAATGTGGTAACTACTATTTGAAACTCAGTCGCCCCCACCCCCCACCCCCAAAAAGCGCCAGGATCTATCTCCAAAAGGCCTCAGATATAGAACGTTCATTCTACAGGCATTTATCTGGAAGAAGAAAAGGCAGCAGCCACTTCTTTGTAAACTAAGGTTGAAAACGCTCCATTTTAGATGCCAGTGTCCTAGGACAGGAGTCACATCAACACAAAACACGGGGCAGGCTTCAAAAATGGGGCAAGAAGACGGCTCTGTGCAAGTGAACCAGGGAGCTAAACTGCACAGACGGTGTCGACAGGACTCCCGGAACAGATGCACAGTGGATGCTACGCGGGCCAAGAGGAGGTAGAGACTTGGAAAGCCATCTTCAGAGTGCCGGGCATCTCAGACCTTGTTGGGAGAGGAACAATCTGGTAGTTATCTGACTCGCAAATAAATTCTTTCCATTACACAGTACATGGATGGCACTTCTTGGGCTGTAGAAGATGTAGACGAGCCAAAAGAGAGTTAAAAATACCGATGCTCTTTTTTTTTTTTTTTTAAAGAAAAATTCTCAGCACTTCATCTCACGGTGACTTAGGAGTGTTTATGGTTATATTTTCTTAAAGCGGTTCCTTGAAAAAAATGACAGAAGGTCTCTAGCTCATCTCCGTCCTCATAAACAGTCCCTTTGTGAAACAGTCTTAATTTACATACAACAGTGAGAACGAGGCTCCTGTACTAATTAAGGTCTGGGGCTGGTTAGCAAATTGCTATAATTGCATATTCTCCGGCATCCTGTCTCAGAAAACATATCCATACCCAGGCAAATCTCAGCAAGAATGATACTGTTCAAGATTTTAATATCTTGGGCTTCCGCTGCATCTGTGCGTGGTTTCCAAGTGGCTCATTCCCTTGTGCGGGTGACATTACACAGACATTTTTTAAAATGGTTTCAGTTCTGGCAGGCCTAGCACCCGCACACCACAATCATTACCGCAAAATGCACACACATGGCGGGATCAAAACACAAGCAGCCCAAACAGGGAAGCCTTTGTACGAAGACGTGCACTGACGGGGGCCATCATTTTTCAGACTTCAAGTCCCTGGCCTCCGAGGGGCTTGTTCTGACTCAGGCAGAGAGGGTGGCCAAAATTCTGCAACGAACTGTGCTGTGACCAGTCTCGTGCACAGAATGCAAACTGACAGCCCCCAGCCGCTTCCAACCTAGAGATGTGTTTTACTGGGTTTATGCAAAGTCTTTCAGAAAACAGGCTGCATTTCTTTAAAAAAACAAATAAATAAATATTTTATTTGTATTTTATTTTTAGAGAGAGAAGAAGAGAGATCAAGAAAGGGAGAGAAACATCAATGAGCTGCCTCTTGCACACCATCAACCAACAATCAGGCATGTGCCCTGATGGGGATTCGAACCCACCACCTTTTAGATTTACAGGCCAGCACTCAACCCACTGAACCACACCAGCCATGGCCAGACCATGTTTCTATCAAGCGTTTTCACCGGGGGTGGGGGAGATCCCAGTTGACAACACCAGGTGAGCCATATTCCCACTGGTCAGCGTTGGAGCAGCTGGAAGCACCCTCCCCCTCCGGGGCAGACACTCTCCTATTCACCAAGGCCCCAGAGATCCTAGGTGCCAGCTACATTCACTGGTCTGGCTCCTGCCCCAGCAGACACCCAATTTGGAACCCCTGGGACAGAGCTCCTAACCAAGAACAAAGGTTTAAATTCAAAGAGCGAACCTGATCCTAGTTCTCCACTTCGCCAATTCATTAACCCGAGTCTCAGTTTCCATAGCTACAACAGGTGACTAAAGCCACACCTACATCATCACCTGATTAGGAGAATCCAACGAAGTAATTTGCATATAATACCTGGCCCCTCGTAAGCACTCAGGGGATATTCGCTAGGCAAACACAGTTGACATCTAGGTGGTACTTCCGATGTGTGCCTGAGCATCTTTCCACAGATCATTACCCTCGGACACAAATGTCACCCTGACATCTTGAAAGCCCAGGAGCTCTGTCTCCCGAGAGCTAAAATGCTCCGGTAAATGCCGAGTCTGGCGCAATGACAGTGGCCGGCATGGAAATTACTCAGTTCATCAGTGAGTGTGTGTCAAGGGGAAGAGGGTGTACCAACTAAAAGTTAGTCAGAGACCCTGAAAGGTCAGATAGAGTAGATGCAGTGATAGGATTTGGGAATCTGGAGCCAATTACTGTCAGCATTTCTAAGTTTCCCAAATATAGCATAGTCCAGGGGCCTGTTCTCTACCAACAAGAGGGGGAAAATGTTGCCAGCTTCCCAAGATGCCTGAGGAGTCGCCTCATCATCTCTTTTTTTTTTTAAGGCTTTAATTATTTATTTTTAGAGGGGGGGGGGGAGAGAAACTTCGATGTGAGAGAAACTCAGGGACCGAACCCGAAACCCAGTCACGTGTCCTGACCCAGAATCGAACCGGTGACCTTTCACTTCAAGGGATGATGCCCAACCCACTGAGCCACGGCAAACAGGGCACCTCATCTTCTTTCAAGGGATTATCTCTTCCCCAGTGCAGGCAGTACTGGTGGGTCTTGGTGTCCAGGAACCAGCCCTTCCCTGACCAAAGTACGGAGACACATGACACTGGCTGAGACTCTCCCTGGGGACTTTGCCCTGTCACTCC
>PVJD01001630.1:0-252399 GCA_004026545.1 Mormoops blainvillei
GACTGTGCCTCAAGATACCGATAGTAGCTGGGATGTGGCAAAAAAAAAACCAAACTTAGACGGCTACTCATCGTTACCCGAACTTCCAGTTACTCCTCGCTGGCGGTGTAGGGGAGCACCCCGTCGATCCCGATCCCCAAAAGAAGGCCGCCGGGGCAGGGATAGATAAGGAGGAGGAGGAGGCAGAAGTTCTCAATTTGGAGGAAAACGCTGAAACATCCGGAAAAGGGTGGGGGCTTAGAGCGCCTGAGATCTTAAATTTGTAGATCCTCTCTAGAGCTCGAGAAATCAGTTTTAGGGGTCCCCGTGACTGCAGGGGTCTCGGAAAGTGAAGAGTCACTTAAGCCTGGCAAGAGGCTGAGCTTCGGCTACAAGCCCCGCAGGTGTGCCTTTTCCTGTTCCCCTTTCACGCCAGCTCTAGAAGTCCTAGTTCGAGGGCTTCAGCACCACGGACAGCTCCCGCCCGAGTCCCCAGCCTGGTCTACGGCTGCCCTGTAGGAAGACCCCCCTCCCCCTCCCCCAAGCGTACCTCCTGTTGAGCTAAACTCTGACCAACTCTTTCTCTCTCTTTCCTTCTCTTATTTCGCCCTCTGCCCACCTCCGTGTCGCAGCTAGCGCCCCTAACATGAGACTACCGCTGCTCGTGTCCGCGGGCGTCCTGCTCGTGGCACTCCTGCCCTGCACGTCATGCAGGGCCCTCATTGTCCGGGGGCCAGGCCCAGGCTCCCGGCAGGCCTCAAAGCTCTCCCAACCCCTGGATTTCTTCCAGCCGCCGCCGCAGCCCCAGCAGCCCCAGCAGCCGCAGTCTCGGCCGGTCCAGCTCCGAATGGGGGAGGAATACTTCCTCCGCCAGAACAACCCCAGTAAGAGCTTCTCTGCTCCCCTCTGGTCTGCCTCAGCGCAGGTCGCAGGGGGCAGCGGCAGGCGCCCCTTGCCGGACCACGTAGCCGACAACTTTTTTCGCGTGTTGCTGCAGCAGCAGTCGCAACGCCGGCGCCCGCTCGACAGCCTTTCGGGTCCCGCGGGGCGCGGCGCCGAGAGCGCCCTCGGCGGTCGCCAGGAGGCAAAGGAGAGGCGATCCGAGGAAGCTCCCATCTCGCTGGATCTCACCTTCCACCTCCTCCGAGAAGTCTTGGAACTGGCCAGAGCCGAGCAGTTAGCGCAGCAAGCTCACAGCAACAGGAAACTGATGGAGATTGTTGGGAAATGAAACGGTGCGTTTGGCCAAAAAGATTCTGCATTTAGCACAAAAATAAAAATAATACAGTATTCTGTACCATAGCTTTGCTCCGATATCATTTGTTTATTTTTATATAGCTTGAAACACAGAGGATGTACAGCAAGTGCGCCTCTACTCCTTAATTAGCATGCACAAAGTGTATTCATGTGCAGTAATAGCAACAAAATGGTATTTGTATTGTCTACTTTTAGTTTCCATTTCCACGTGTCTTTAATGGTGTTTAAGAGTGTAGATCCAGGAGGAAACGTTTTGAAGAAGCGCACAGAAGTCACCCAATTGATTTTGTTGTGGTCTGAGCCAAAGAGAATGCCGTTCTCTTGGGTGGGTGAGAGAAAATCTGTAAACTCTTTGAATCAACTTTTCCCTGTAAATGTTTCAGTAATAAAACATCCTTACAATCCTTGGTCAATTTGGTTGTGTAAGAGAATGTTCAATAGTTATATTTTTAATAAATGTTGCAAAGGTAATCATGACTTTATTTTTCCTCTTCAATGCCGGTAGCAAAAAAATACTCTCAGCTCCTAGCTTCCTCCAAGCTGACTTCAACACAAGAAAAAACAAAACCCCTTGCATTTTTTCTACCACAAATGCAAATATAAGTCAGTGGCTTACACAGATCCTGTGATCTCTTTCGGCTCATCTCTGTATCTCAGATTACTCTCTGAGACTGAGTGAAATAATTTGGGAAGTTGCTTCCAGCTCTAAGATCATTTGATAATGGAAATGACATTTAACCCTGATTAAATATGAGATGCTAACTAATCCGGGAGGTTTGGGGAAGGAGAAAAGGAAAAGAGAAGCAGGACTAAGGACACTTCTCCAAACTATAGGACCAAAATGCTGCATTTTTTTTCTATGAGAAATTCTCACATATTATCCATAAAATACTTTTTCTAAGTATTTTCCAATGCCTACTTCTAATAGGAGAAACTTGATAGCCTCTCCATTTAAAACGAGTAAATTTAGTTGCTATAAAATGGCTCTTGGGAAAAAATTTTTATAAAGAATATTTTGACTTTAATAATGCCACAAATACCCTCCTCATTTATGTCTATGCCAACCCTAATCACTTTAATTATTAGAAATATGAACTATGTCTATTCACTTCTAAAGTCAAACACATTGATTTAGTTTTATAATGCATTCAGCTTTGGTAGTTTAGTTATAACTTTAAAAATTCAATTGAATGTTTAATTCTTCAGAATTAGTTTGCACGTATGAAGGTACTTCTTCCCTTGAGGCTCTTTAAATACACTTGACTAATGGATTAATAAGACAATATGAAACACTGAATAAATCAGTATAAGACTAAGTTTTTAAAAACAGCATTTATTTAAGAGTTCATACAGAGTAAAGTTATACTTATGTTCTGAAGGGGGCATTATAGCAGGACAAATAAAACATGATTTAAATATATATACATATATATTGTATTGTGTGTATATATATTTAAATACATACAGCTGTGTCTCAGTGGATACATGAGAAAGTAGACAGTTACTGTTGAAAAGTTTTTTTTTTCAATTAAAGCGCCTGATATCTGCATATCTAAAACTAAGATTAGAAAAATGTCACAAGAAATGTCCTAGGCCTTCAGCCTTCTGGACTATGAAAGTGTCACCAGAGTCAAAGAACATTTCTAGATGTACATCCAGTGATATATATTATGGAAAAGAGGATACCTTTGTATCACATTTGTTTTTGTATCACAGATGTTTTACTTTTGTAAAACATTTCATACCTTTGGTCAATGATTTACCTTTTGTCCAAGTATTGATAAATCAGTCACTTCTGAATTAATATTGCATTTCACTGACCATATGCATTGTAAAAATGAGAGAGAATAAGAGCTACTATGATATAATAACAAAAGCCAGTGCCTATCAGAGACGAGAGTGTAGTGCCCACTTTTCTCAACACTTGCCACTTGTTACTGATGCACACTCATACATACCACACTTACACATCCTTCGTAATGCTTCCCACACAATAAAAGATTTGCATAAGATCAAGTTTCTTTTTTTTCCAGTGCTTTCTGAAACTCTTTTCCCTTAATGTGTTGGATAAGTCATCTGGAATTAAAGTTTTGGGGTTTTGGGTTTTTTTTTTTTTTTGCAGAAATCTTGTTCAGAGGTCCCTTTTATCATCTGCATCATATTAATTTCATCTAGTTTCCCTCCTCCCTGTGTGCATCTCAGCCAGGCAGACAGAGGGGCAGCAGTTGGAATGAACATCATTCTTTCAGGGAATTCAACCAGGAAAAGGAGAAGACATGGCGAGCTGGCTCAGAATCAGCTCCATTTCCGCCCCCTGAAGCTGCAGCCTGTCCCTGGAGGGGAGGGTCCTCAAATCCAATCTGCAAGAGAAGAATATCTGTGTCAGAGGAATTAGAGGCTAGTCCCTTTGGGGTTGGTCCAGTCAGTTTTCTATTGAGGAGAAAGGAGCATCATCATAATAATTATACAGAACATAATTATTATTTGGGATGGAAAGCAAGCCCAGCTTATCTTGGCCATGGTCAAGAGCCATGAAAGTAATTCACACTCATGATCCAAAAAGGGGCAACAGTAATGCATGCAGTGGGAAGTTCTTGGGAAAGAGTCAAGGCTATTCTACATTTTTTAAAAGGCCACTTGTACATTATTTACTGAAATTAAAGCTGCCTTGAAACAAAACAAAACTAGGATTTAGAAAAGTCTACAGAATAAATAAAATCCCGTTTTAAATAACATTGCTACATCACATGATATTGCAGGACATTACTATAATTATTATAATATCTCCACTGCTAAAGTAAGAATTGCTACTAGGATGTGAATATATACAGTATAATTTTTGCAAAAATGCAGGCTTAGTTTTGAGCAAATCATGAATGAAAGGGCTTTTTTCTTTAGGCCATAAAATCTACTAACGTCAATATTTCTAAAGAGATATTTATATTTTATATAGATACCACTATAAAAGACATTTATCTTTTATAGATACCTGACAGATACAAGAGGTAATTTTGAAGTAACTGATCAATCTAATTGCATAAGTGAAATTTATAGGGTGGGGCAAAAGTAGGTTTACTTTTGTTCATATGGAAGATGATACAATAATTAATAAATAATAATACAAGAATAAACTCTGTTTTGTGTACTCACAACTGTAAACCTACGTTTGCCACACCCTGTATTTATGTCATTTTGAATTTTGAATATAACTTGGTGAAATGAGGAACAGTTAGAAAGCAGTCTTGTTGAGATGCAGTTTGATGTATAAACTTAGACCCCTTGTATGTAAAGGGACCACAACAAACAGGTTTTCCTAGAAGAACTACAAAAAACAGGCCAACCTATTCTGATGATTTAGATTATCCCACTGGATTAGATTGCCACTAATTTCAAAGCAATGAGGTAGGCACATGCATTCAACGTAGAAACCCCAGGTTATTTTATGAAGCTGCTACATGAATGGACAGTATCTGGCACAGGCGAAGCAGAACTCTGATAAGTATGTAGTTTTGTCGCTGCTGGGAATATTTTTGAGTGAAAAATGAGTGCTTGTCCTGCACTTTATCAGATTTTACCCTAAATATACGTTTTGGGGTAGTGTTTCAAGTTCAGTAAAATTATCCCAAGTGAGTCTTTATGGCTTTGGGATTATCTCTCCCACGACCACGTTGCTCTATAATACGATAAAATCAATTATCCACAGTAGAACTGAAGCATGCGGTTTTCTATGAAGGAATAGTTGAGACATCAAGTGCCCTGGGTTTTTACAAAAAGGCTGCTATTGGATTATGTTGGTAATGGGTTGGCTGCCTCAATGTCCTTAAAGTTGAGGTGGAATGAACATCATCTTTACAGAATCCTGTGCCTGTTTGTGCACATCAAATTCTTCTCCTCCCCATCATAGTTACCTTACTCTCACACACACTCACACACACAAAAAAACCAAGTAATGTGGGCATATCATTGACGTATATAGTACTTTTTTCTAACCACTCTGTATGAGTGAATAGTGAATTCTGCCTAGAGGAACAGATCGTCAGGTCCATTCTGTAGCCTCTTTTCCTTAAAGGCAATTTCTAATCTAGCAAAACTTCCATGACAGCTGTTCTAAAATATTTAAAGGGTGGCACTAGTTGGGTAAGGTATTTTCTGCAGAGGGATATAGTCTTTGTGAAACTTTTGGTTGCTAACAAACCATTTGGGACTACTTTTGGAATGTCTATATATTTTTGTGCTTTTCTGTACTCAAGTTTAAAATCTATCTTCCATTTCAAGTGTATTAGCTATTAATGCCCCACAGTTTTCAAAATTTTTGTACTAAACAATTTGGGTTTGTTGCTTTCACACTGTCATGTTCTCAGTCAGTTATTAGATTTTCCTCCTAACAATATGGCTCTTATCTCTCAGATAAGCTATCTTTCAGAGAAGAAAGGCCAGCGTGGGAGTGGGGGCCAAGAGCAGAGATTATCTGTAATCTCTTTAGATGCAAAACATTTAAAAATCTAGGGCAAGGATATGGAGAAAAAAATATAGAACGGTATAGCTGCTGTAGAAAATAGTATTGTGGTTCCTCAAAAAATTGAACATAGAATTACCATATTATCCAGCAATTCCATTTTTAGGTATATACTCAAAAGAAATAAAAACAGGGGCTCATACAGATATTTGCACACCCATGTTCATTGCAGCCCTATTCACAGCAGTTAAGAGGTGGAAGCAACCCAAGTATCCATCACTGGATGAAGAGATAAACAAAACGAGGCATATACATATAATGGAACATTATTCAGCCTTAAAAAGAAACAAAATTCTGACACATGCTACAACAAGGATGAACCTCGAGGACACTATGCTAAATGAAATAAGTCCATCAAAAAAAGACAAATACTGTATGATACCACTTATATGAGGTATATAAAGTAGTCAAAAATCATAGAAACAGAAAGTAGAACTTCGTTGCCAGTGGATGGGGGTAGGAGGCAATGGAGAGTTGTTTAATAGGTAGAGTTTCAGTTCTGCAGCACAAAAAAGTTCTGGAGATTGGTAGTACAACAATGTAAATATACTCAGCACCATTAAGCTATAATTTAGAAATGGTTATGATGGCAATTTTTATGTTATATGTTTTTTCCCTATAATTAATTATTTTAAAAATTAGGAGACTTCACATTAGAATCTGGATTTGTAGGTCCTCTTGACAAAGTGGAAATCTAGCAGCCCAGGAAGAACCTACATGGAGTCCTGAGCAGCGCTGCCCCTTTGGACTGCGTGTGCTGTCTCTCTCCTGCGTCCCACAGGGCCCACCACCCCCTTTTGCTTCCCTGACGCAAGGCTGGTTTCAGTGGCCATTTATCGTTGTGTTTGTACTATTGCTATGCTCTGAGCAGAGTTAAGAGGAAAACAAAGTATATTTTGTATTTATGCTTCTATCAATGTTTTCTTTTACTTGACCTTCATTAATGCTACCTTCTTAGTCTCCAAGGGCACACCAGCTTGTTGCTCTTAAGAGAAGGCTTGGTTTTAGTAGGAAGGTGTCCAAGAAAAGAGTAAAATGCTCAGTGGAATATTTGGCTTGATTTCTATGCTAAATGTGATGAAATTTTTAAAAAGCCAACATGCTTCTTGTGGCAAGATTCTTGAAAATCAAAGTGTGAAACTGCCTTCAGAGTTTAGCTGAGGCCAGATGTACCTCTGGGCACGTAGCACAGGGGCTGTACCTGGTGCAGAGGGGCGAACATGCTCTTGCTTTGGCTTGGTGCAGTACCAAGCTTCTTCCTTTACCAATACCAGCACAGCTCCTTTTCACCTAAATGGAGCTTGTAACACCGGAGGCACTGACTGAACGAACCTAGACAGACACTTTTCTGATATTCATTCTCCTACAAGTCTGGGGTAGCCACATTTAGGAGGGGAATTTTATTTTATTTATTATTATTATTATTATTATTATTATTATTATTACTGACCCAAAGTAAAAGAGCGAGCTCTGCCAGGTCATTTCGATCAGTACACAGTGCCCGCAGGCTGCCAATAAGCTTCCTAGGGCTGCCAGCCTCAGCCCTTCCCCACATGATCGTTCTCTACATCACTCATGATCCCGATCCATTAAAATTTATCTGTCTTGCGTCCCCTTCCCTTAGGCTTATCCAAGTGATAGTAACTGATCAGATAAACTGAATTGAAAGTAATATATTAATGGACGACAAGAGCTTGATGTACACTCCTGCGAGATAACTTTTTGCCTAGAAATGTCCATCCCTTATCCTGAGGGATGACTATGGTGGACATGTTAGCCACTCTGCCAGGCCATTACTGGGGATGTTAGGGGCAGTGAGGAAATTTAAGTCTGGGTCCCCATGCTCAGGCCTCCATCCCCTCTCTGCTGCTGTGAATGTCAATCATAAACTCAAGCTGATGGCAGGATCCGGTTACCACTGCATGTTAAATGCTAGTCTTTCTAGGCCAATTCAGAAGAACCCTTGCTTGTCTATAATGAAATACATTTGCCTTAAAGGAATGTGGATAGGAGGGGTAAGGCTAGACTTGAGGCCGCTGAATGGGCAATCACCCTGTGTCTACCCTGCACCTGCTAGGCTGGGTCAGCGAATCAAAGCCAGATGCTGGAAACAGGTGTGAGTAGGAACGCTGAGGTCATGTTTAGAATGTTTATTCAGAAAGGCTAAACCCGAGCATTGCCCAGCTCTCCTACATAGCATTCCTGGACCTCAGGCCCTTGGAGATCTTAAGCATTCTGGACTCTAGACTGGAAAAGAGAGTAGAGCCAAGAGCCTGGGCCAGTCATTACTCTGGACAAGTAAGTGAGGCAGGTCTGTGACTCACAGGTAAGGGTTTAAGCCCTGGAAACTGTCAGGCAGGTCTGCCACTGTGGCCATTCTTTAACAAGAATTCTTTAACAAGAATTTAGACAGTTCTGCTTGGTGGCAGAGCAACCAAGATATCTTAGGAATTAAGCACAGAACTGTGAAAATATAGCATGCTTTCCATGAAAGCTAGAAGAAAAAATAGGTACACCCTCCCCCAAAGGAGCTCTGGAAGAAAAACACTCGATAAAAAGCATTTTTCCCCCCTTTGGAGGATTTACAGCTATACACACTAAGTGACTGATGGGATGGGCGAAGGGAGTTGATTTGGGGGCTTTGTTGCCATTAGCTGCTTCTTGCTAAGGGAAGATCTAAAATGAATAATTTCCTCTGGCCTATGAAACAAGAAGAACTTACACTTGCTCACTTTTCCTTAACCTAGGGGAGGATGTACAGTGTATTCTGTTTCAAACAAACCAAACAGGAATTGATGAGGCCAGGTGGAGAGCAAAAATTTAAAGCCAGCTGCCTTCTGAGATATGGACCTGATGACTGTGTGTCCAGTATAGAGTAATTGTGTGCCCTCATTGTTTCTGAAAGAAGAACTGAATCAGAAAGAACTGCTAATTAGATCATTAATTCCTCACAGTCAAGGGCTTCTTTGCCTTGCCAGACAGGTTCTCAAGAACTATGGGAGGGTGATAGTATTATTATGCCTAATTTACAGAAGAAAAAACTCAGAAAGCCTGAAGAACTTGCTCCACGTAATTCTAAGGATAAAGTGCTGAGAGTTGTTAATAGTAACCACAAATCCCAAGAGAAAAGGGGCAGTTGCTGCTGCTGAGCAGGCGAGGCTTAGGGAATGGCCGACTCCACCCCTGGAAGTCAGAGAGAGAGGCAGATTTGTCAGGAGCATGGGGTGCAACCACAGCCTAGCGATGCTCTCATTCACAATGGACAGCCACATCCCTACAAGCAGTGGAGGCCAGAAACAACCTCCCTGCCCTGTGGAGGCTGTGCCAATGTGTCATGAATAGTGAGTCAAAGCAAGGGAACCTCTGGTCACACTACTTTTGCTTCAGTCACATCAACCCAGGGGAAGTGGAGATTCACTTACTTTTCCTAAATTTGGGCTTAACCTCCATTATACTGCACGCACACACTCCACAGGAAATGACCAGAGAGCACTGGGCACCACACTCCAAGTCCTCTGTGATCTTGAGCAAGTCATTCATTCTCTACATCCCTCCATATAAAGTGAGGAAGTTTAACAATTCCTTCTGTACAGGGTTCTTGGGAGGTTTAAGTGAGAGGATCTCTATGAAAGACTATGTAAATGATAAAGCAATATACACACATTAGTTACAGCCATCGTGACATGGAATTTGTTTTTTAGGTGAATTAACATGATGGTGGATTAATTCTTTGCTTTGTGGGCTGTAGTGGGGACAAAGACATTTCATGGAAATCACTAAGATATGTAAAGACAGAAAAAAATCCAAGGGATGTGCAACACTGACATAGGCCTTAGGTTAAAAGAGAATAATAAACAACTTAAAAACACAGGAGGCAAAACTCAACTATTTATGTCATAACTTCCCCCAGAGAGCTCTCCCCGGGGCCTGCGCTACTGTTTTCACAGAATTGTAGAGCTGTAGGCACAGGTTGCCAGGGAAATGAACTCATTACATTGCTCACACACAATTTACATTTATATTCCCCCTTAAAGTGGTTATATCCATTTAGCTTCCCATTAAAGTGACATTTACTAAGGATGCTATTTGATCCTGAGAAATATAGTCTACGGTTTTAGTATAGATTTTTTTTTTTTTGTCCTTCTAGAAAAGCCCCCAAATTGACACTTCTTTGGATATCACCTTCCCAGTAGGGAGGAAAAAAGGCCTAGAAAAAGAAAATTGCAGTTGTAGAATACAAATGAAAAAGCATTAATAATGTTAACATAATGGCCTCACTAAAGCTTACTTGTTTAAGAAAAAGCTTATTCTCTTCTATAATTTTTTTCTATGTAAAAATGACTGCATTTCATTATTAGAACTTCTTATAATTTCCTGGATTATTAAGTCCTGGACAATGTTAATCAGCAAATGCAGGCTAGTCCTAAGCACTGATCAGTTTTGTCTCTGATTTTACTAAGTTGAAATTCCAGCATAGTTAGGACATGGGGCATATCAGTGATTTGTAAGGTTGAATCTCCTAATTTGAAAAATACAGCAATCACTCTTAGTAGGGATTTCTGTTAGAAAATAAGTTGACACCCTGAATCCCTCCATCAAATTTAGAGAACATAGATACATTTTCATTCATTTCAGCTTCTTTTGGAAAATTGAATAGATCATTTCAAAAAACACATTACCTATACTCACACATGTGGGAAATAATGTTTTTGGTGTCCTGCTTTATTTTTTTTAATGTTCTATAATATCTTGTGAAATTAATCTTGCTCAGAAAAGAAGGCTTCCTCCCTGGCCATTGGCTCGGCTGGAGCATCATTCCATACAGCCAAATGCTGCCGGTTGGATTCCAGGTCAGGGCACATACCTCGGTTGCAGGTTCGATCCCCAGTTGGGGCCTGTATCAGAGGCAACCAATCAATGTTTTTCTCTCTCTCTCTCAAATCAATAAACATATCCTCAGGTGAGGATTAAAAAAAAGAAAGAAAAGAAGCTCTCTAACCCCTAGTCTCTAGTACTCTCAGCTCTCAGGCTCTGGTGGCAGCTGGAGTTGGTATTTGCCTTTGAAATCAGGGTGAATGATTTGGTCTCAAAGATTATTTGCATGCAAATGATTTTATCTCTTCTGTGCATGACACCTTGTGGAGACTCAGGGCTCCCCTAGCCTGAAACAATACTGCATTCTGGTTTAGGAAAATATGAATATTTTCAAGGGAACTGAATCTTGAGATGATGAGAAATTTGGTAAGGTCTTAGGTCTGAGGACACATGTATTAGTTTCTGAGAGCCTCGGAAATAAACCCTGGGCTTCAAGAAGAGAAAAGAATCTTTGCTAGCTCCAGCCTGTCTTTTTAAACATTTAAACCACAGGTCTTTGTCTTTCCTTCTTTCTTTTCCTCACCTTTTCTTTCCTTATTTTCTTTCTTCCTATTAAAAAAATTTTTTTTTGTTTGTTTTTCATTTTCCTCTGGAAGTACCTTTAAAATGTTCTGGGTTGAAAATTAAGATGGCCATGGGCTAGCATTTTAGTTTTTGTTTTTGGTTTTTGTGATGTTTTTCCACACTGGCCTTGACTTTCACACATCCTTCTGCTATTTTAGGATGACGAGTCCACAGGTGTGGGTGATCCACATTGTTCCTCAGGCTCTGTCTCTGAGCTCATGTTATGCTGGATAGAAACACTCGGGACAGGAGAAGGGACAACTACACCTCTTGGACTGAGACCCGTGGACATCCTCCACCAAGAGAATAAGCCCGGTGCCGGAAGTCCCTTGCCCATAACAGGGTGACCTCTGGAAACTGGCTTAAATAGGACAAGGAGTGAACTAAGGCATAGGTGTGTCATGAAAATGGACAGAGATATTAGCTCATAAAGCAATTTACATCAAAACTAAAAATAGGGCCCCATGGATCACTGACAACTAGTCACCAGATTGTAAAGTTCAGCCTAGTCACTTAAAAGCATCAGGAACTTCAGCCTTTGCTATATTTGGCCTTGTTCTTGCCTGGAGGAGGAAGGGGGGACAGGCTTGTTGGATTTAGACCAGCCATTTGGAATGCCATAAGGAATGTCAGCACCTTCCTCCTCCAGGCTCCTTCCCACCTGCACCCTATGTTTTCTTAGCTACCTTAAAAGACAGTATATGTGAATGACGACCCTCTTTATTTCCATTCAAGTAGGCAGACATAAAAAAAAGAAGGGTAGAAAAGAAGTTACCTTTTTCTTTAACACTTATCTTGGGATAAATTTTTCAAGAAAATATAACAATGTTCAATGTGAATGCACCTAAGCAAAATTTCAAAACTGATAGAACTTAAAGGGTAAATAGACAAATCCACAATTATAATCAGAGACCTCAAAATTCCTCGCTCAGCAACTGATAAAGCAAGCAAATTGAAAATCAGTAAGGCTAAAACGGACTTGAACAGCACTATAAATCAACTGACGTAGTTGATAGTTGTAGGACACTTTACCTAACGACAACAGAAAATACAATGTTTTCAGCTGCACATGAAACATTCACGAAGTCAGATCGTATTTTTGGGCCATTAAACAAATCTTAATAAATTCAAAAGGATTGGAATCATACAAAGAAAATTCTTTCTCCACAACAGAATCAAACCAGAAATTAAACAGAAAGATATCTAGAAGATCTCCCAATATCTAGAAATTAAACACTACTTATCTAAATAACCAGGGTTCAAAGAAGCAGCAACAAGGTAAATTAAAAAACATTTTGAATTAAATAAAACATTTTGAATTAAATAAGAATCAATATCAAATCTTGTGGGATGATCTAAGTAGTGATTAGAAGGAAATTTATAGCATTAAATGCTTTTTATTAGAAAAAAAGATTTTTAAATCAATAATCCCAAGCTTTAAACCTAAGAAACTAGAAAGAGAAGAGAAAATGAAACCCAAAGTAAGCATAAGGATGAAAATAATAACAAGCAAAAATAAATACATAGTAAGTAGACCAAAAAAACAATGAAGTCACATAAAACCAGTGGAGTGTAAAACTTACATACCTGTTCTGGAGACCTTTATAAAGCTATAATAATCAAGACTGTGTGATATTGGTAGAGAGACAAACATACAGATCAATGGTACAAAAAGGTGGGTCAAGAAGTAGACCCACACACATATGATCATTTGAATTTCTACAGCCATCAAGGCTGTAGTGGATTAGCCTCTGAGGAAAAGCTAATTTTTTCAACAAATAGTGCTGGAACATATGAATATCTATACAGAAAACCAATAGACCCACAAAAACTAAAAACCTATATTCTTACCTCACATATTCAAAAAGTAACTTAAAATGATCTTAGATCTAATGTAAAGCTAAAACTATAAAAAATTCTAGAAGAAAACATAGGAGGAAATGTTTTTACTTTGAGTTAAGCAAAGATTTCTTAAATAGGACACAAAAAGGACAAATCATAAAGGAAAATGATAAATTAGACTTCATTAAAACTACAAATGTTTGCTCCTCAAAATACATTGTTAAGAAAATGAAAAGGCAAATCATAGACTGGGAGAAAATATTTGCAAAAGGTGACTGAGAAGGGAGTTTTATCCAAAATACATAAATAACTTTATAACTCTCTAAGGTGATAATCCAACAAAAAGTCAGCAAAATATAGGAACAGATACTTTATCAAAATAAATATAAAAGTGACTAAGAAGTACATGAAAATGCAAATTAAAATTATAAGAAGATACCATACACATTTATTAGAATGGCAAAAATGTAAAAGGTTAACACAATACCAAGTTCTGGCTAAGATGTAGAGTAACTAGAACTTTCTAACATTGCTGATGGAAACATGAAATTTAATAGCCACTATCAAAGAGTTTGACAGTTTCTTATGAAGTTACATACAATGCAGCAATTCCATTCCTAAGTATTTACTCAAATGAAAAAACACATTCACAAAGATCTGTATGTGAATGTTCATAGCAGCTTTATTTCTCAATAACCAAAACTGCTAACAACACAACCATCCATCAAGTGATGAATAGATAAATTGTGGTATATCCATACAATGGAATACTCCTAAGGATAAAAAGAAATGAGCTACTGATACATGCAACAAAATGGATGAATCTCAAAAGCATTATGCCAAGTGAATGAAGCCAGTCACAAAAGTCTACGGAATGCATCTTTTCATTTGTATGATCTTCTTGAACTGACAAAACTATAATGACAAGCAAAAACATAAATTGGGATGCAGGGAGTGGATTAACTGCAAAGACACATGAGGGAACTTTTTGGAGTGACAGAAATATTCTGTATCTTAATTATGGTATTGGCTATACAATGCTACATATTTGTAAAAAGTTCTTGAACCTTACACTTAAAATAGGTAAATTTAAAAATCACATATCTTTCCTCTTTTCATTTATCTAATATTCTGTGACTGTCTCCAATGTGTACATTCTGTCTTTGCTCTACTGGACAATGAGCTCTGTAAGCACCTTTAAGTGGACTTCAGAGTTAAGTCATCATGGTTTTTTATGGAGTTTATCTAATCTGCATCTAAAGGAGTAATAACAGCTGTGTAAACATTAAATTAAATGGGTGACTGGGAGGAGAGTTGCAAAACAGTTTGGGGAATGGGGATTTATATAAGACCTTCAAGACAAGAAATATATTTTGGGTCCTGGCTGGTGTGGCTCAGTTGGTTGGAGCATTGTCCCTTAACTGAAAGGCTGCAGGTTCAATTCCTGGTCAGGGCACATGCCTGCATTCCGGGTTCATCCCCTGGTCTGGACACTGTGGGTTTGTTCTCCCGGCCTGGGTGTGTATGATCCCCTGTCCATCTGGGTGCGCATGGGAAGCAACCAGTTTCTCTCACACATCAATTTTTATTCTTTCTCCCTTCTTATCTCTAAAAGTAATGAAAAAAAAAGTCCTCAGGTGAGGATAAAAAAACATAAAAAAAGAAATACATTTTGGAAAATGAAATGAGCTAGCCATTTCACTGAGAATTTATGGTTATTATATTGTCACTCAGAGTAATTTGCATCAGTCCTAAGTCCATAATCCTCCCAATGAAAACATCCTGAAACAGTTTATAAAATTTTTAGTACTAGATTTTTTTAGTACTAAATAGATGAATCTTCTCATTGAGTAGTTGCTTTGTTTTCCTGGGGAGAAAACTGAGGCTCAAAGAAATTAAACACTCAGAGTCAAATGTAGAAGCAAGGTGATTAGGATCTAAATCCTTTCTCCTAATTTCATTGATCTTTCCAGTGCCCCCAAACTTAGCAGAATTTCTGCCCCACTTATTGGTCTATTTTCAGGCTTGAAGATTAAAATGTGAAAAGTGGATATTATATTCTTGAAAACAACAAATAGCTATATTATAAAAAAGCTTTTAGGGTCTTACACAACTACAACTTCAAGCTCTGGTAAAATATATGAGCTGTGGTTCTTTATAGAGGCAGAAATTGCAGAAATTTTAATACAAAGTCCCTATCTCCAAAGCAATTGGCCCTTTGTGGAGTGTGTGTGTGTCTGTGTGTGTGTAGGGGTAAGATGATGGGGTGGTCTTCTGACCTTGAAACAGCTGCCAAGGGCCACCTCAGGTACCAGCTAGAGGAGCTGCCAAATAGGAAGCCATTTTTCTGGAAATCTCTGTTCCCTGAACAGCTCCCATTAAGTGGTTTGGACAAATTCTTCCACACAAGGCCACTAAATCTCACTGGGAAGGGAAAAGGGGGAAGGGGGGGGGGTGGCTTATATCTGCTGCTTCCACTTCAGGAAAAGTTAAATTGCCATTCATATTCACCCCCAAAATACCCAATTGCCCATGGGGGTGGGGTCAGGGGTGGAGGCAGTCCCTGTGTTAACACCCAAGTGTAATCTGCATGTAAGTAGTGCAGGAAGAGGAAGGGCAGCCTGTGGAAACAGACTGGACCAGGCACCCCCAGGAGATGAGGCTCATTGAGACCGCTTTCCAAGAGAAGCTGACCTGTCTCACAGAGTCCTTCTTTCCACCTTGTAACAACAGCTGCGGTTGTTGAGGTTGACTGGTAGTCTGAGGTTGACTAGGGGCTGGTGTAATTTTTTTCAAAATGAATTAAAAAATAAATACGTGACACAGGTCCAATGTCACTTCCACCAACCTCCCTTTGCATTGACGGAGCATATAGCAGGCACGGCCTAGAAAGGTGGAAACTTAGAGGGCAATTGTATAACTAAAGACCTGTTCATGTAGAGAGGCTTTGCATAGTTTGACCTGTGACTTCTTTTAGGAGGTTTTCTGGGAGGAATGAGGTATGACTGGGTTCAAAGTGCATCCTGCAGGAGGACAAATAGGAACCAGGGCCTTCTATGAGATCCAATTTGATACAGGGCTGAATTCAAACCTTGTTGAGAAATTATTTTTTCTTTGAGAATGAGGGTGAGGAAGACAACAATGTTCTCCTAACCTATCAAAAAGCAGAGTCTCCCTTCACCAATGGTGAGAGAGTTGATGTCTCGCTTTTGCCATGACCAGCTTCTAACACATAAACTACCTATGTGATTAGGTGAAGAGAGAAAGTACATGATAAAGCAGAGACTACATGAAATCACAGATAGAAAAAGCAAGGGCAGGTAAATAGCAATGAGGAAAGCACCTGGAAATAGAACATTGGTCTTCTTAAAAGATTTGTACTTCCACTGATGAGGTCTGAAGTGAGCTTACAGAGGAGCATGCAAGCCTGAGATGCTTCTGAATTTCTAAAGTAACCTCTCTCCCTGACATGGGACCAGTAAAGAGAGGTCAGATTGCCAGTGAAGCATGGAGAACTTTGTGTCACATTCTAAATGTTCAGTGAAAGACTAATGATGAAGTATGAAATTCCAACAAGCTAACCTTGCATTGGATAAATACTAGTTTAATAAGCTGGGTTCTGAGGTGGTGAAGGTAAATCAGCCCTGCAAAAAATTCAGAGGCAAGGAATCTGATACTGTGGTGAGGTCTCTATCCATTTGTTCACATCTCCTTTCACCGACAGAAGAGTCGTACTGCATCATTAACAGATTTCCTGCCCTGTGTTAAAGGCCCTTTTTCAAATATCAAGAACTACACAGCAAGGTTCTTTGCAAAACTGAATGTAAATTTACCCTACCCCACCTCGTCCCCGCTCGCCTCACCCTCATCTCACCAGACAGGCACATGAATAATGTCAGTGTACACGATATGGGCTCAGTGGATGGCAGACAAGAAGCATGATTCTCCCCCTGCAGCCTCAGAGAAGTATTACAAGGATGTATGGCAACCAATCCCCAAACCTGAATTCTCAGAATGTAAGCTGGACTCTTCAGACAATTATTCAGATCCACATTAAATTATTCCAATAAAGCATGGAGTTTTCTCTCTCCCCATTTGCCCCACTGAGTCCATGGCCACTGCTTCCTCCCACTTCTCTTCAACATAAATAATGACAGGAGGAGAAGTTAAACACCTGAGCAGATTATAAGGACACTCGGAACACTCAAGGAGCACGGGTTTGTGACTATTAGACATTGGGGGTAGGTCCCACTCACACACAGGTCAAAACATGACAGGACTCCATGAAGATCCCACTGCCTTTGCTGAGCAGACAGCTAATGAGGCAAAAAGAAACTGAATGATGGGAGCCTCCAGAAGAGTCAGTGTCAACCCCGGGAAAAGCCAATGAGCCAGAAATAGCAGAGGCCTTTCAGCACCAGTCACCCTGAATGCCTTCTGAGCTACAGGCACAGGGAGCTGGGTCTGACGTCCAGCAGGGTCATTTACTAAAAGTACATAGGGTTTGAATCTTTAAATATTATTAATTACACTGATAATATTCCAAAAGTTATTAAAAGAGTAAGATGTTAGTCCCTAAGCAAACCTCATAACAGTAATCAAGAAAAGGCTTGACTTGAGAAAGTGGTCTCAAAAATAACAAGCTGTTGGCTTTATGACTTTTCTTTGGTTCTAATTCTTTATGGCTGGTAAATGAGCATTGATCCCTGGCTCTTTACTCATTCAGATTTCACCTGGCTGCAATCCCCCTGATGTTGCTGTACCCAGGGCCCCTTTCTCTCGAGGACTCCCTCTCCCAGGAAAGACATTCTAGAGTCAGTCTCAGGGTTCAGAGACTTCTGAAAGGTCACCTAGTCCGCCTGCCCACCAGACCAAGAATTGCCTATGTATCTTCAACAGGAGTCATCTCTGGTGTAGCAGATGAAATGCTAGAGAAACCCTAGAGAGTCCTTTGCTGCTCCTCTATTTTAAGAGCAGTGAATTCTCACAGTACCATGGACCTTTTGAAACTGATCTCCCCTAATGGCCATTCAGGAGGGTCCATTGTTACTGGATTACTGAATAATTGACCGCCAGTCACTTCTGAGTCAGGACTCCCCTCCATGCAGGATTAGATAATGGAGCAATTCTCCTCAGGAAGGTGCCTTGAGGCGATTGCACTGTGGGAGCTTGAGGCCACAGTATTGTCTGGGAACTTCGTTCTTTTTAGGAGAGCCTCAAGGCTTGGGGAGAAATTTATCTCTGGGCCTACAGGAGAGAAACATGATAAAAGAAACTACATGAGATGTTAGTCAAGGAAAAGAAAATTTTTCCTACCCATTAAAGTAAAAATCAAGCAGTGAATCTGACTCCAGATGTAGTGAAGTATAAGAAAAGCCAAAAGTGCTAGGCAGATTGCTAACTCCTATGAGAAACAAGAGGAAAGCTTCACTGATATTATCACAAAAAATTTTTCCAACATCATTTAGATGGACTTTCCATTTTGGTTCAGAGCCCTATTTAGTGCTCCTCACAGAGTCTTTTCAGAAAACACCTCCTCCTCACTCAGCTTCCACTAAAGATGTAAAATTCCCATAAACTTTATAGAAATAATCAAAGAAGACTCCATTTTTTTACACCCAAAATCCACCTCAAAAGACCTCCTCATACCAAACAATTAATTTTGTCATTTTGCTCTGTGAAAATAAATATATGGCACAAAGGCCTATTACTTTTAATTTTCCAAAAATCATTTCCCTTTTTTTTTTTTTGTGTCATGAAATGTAAGTTAACTTGAGCAGGTACAGTCAACATAATAAGTTATTTTCTGATTTTTGAAGAAATGTTGCTCATTGTTTGTAATCACCTGATGACCCAGGAGCACGGAACTGCAGAGTATTTGTTGACGGCCCCTTGTCCGGGCAACACTCACACCCACACATCATTTAAGAATGCTCACGGGTATAGAGTAACCATGAACATTCTTCCTTGTGAAGAAACTGCAGAAGATTTCTTCTGTGGAATCTTTGAGCCATGCAAACATCTAACCCAGTGTTAGGAAGAAGACATGGATGTCAAACTTTCATTATTAGAAGAGAATAAATCAAGTAAGTGTCCCTTTTAAAAAAATCTGATGGAAGAGAACCTGTGCTCTTCTGCTCCCAGGAGCACATGCTTAGGAAACACTGGTTTAATCAAGCCAAGACTATCTTTTTCTAGACATAGCCAGCACACTCCCAGAATCCATGAATCACAAGTTGTTCTCCAGAGCAGACTTAGAACTCAATTCAAACGTGCTCCTTGGGGTTTGCTGGGTAGGGCACAAAAGCAGGTGATTAGTCTTTGGAAGCCCGAAGAGGACATAGAATAGGCTGAACAAGGACAAGTAGCCTTGCAAAGGGGAACAGGGACACCAGCCAGTCACTGCAAACAAAGCAACTCTCAACTGCATGCTGAAGGGACAGGCCCTCTAGAGCCCCTTCCTGGGAAGCCGGGTGTGAGATCACCACTCCTGAGCAGAGTGAAGTCAAATTGTGTTTTTTTGTTCGCTTTCTTTTACGTAAGGCTTAAAAAACTGGTCAATGTAAGGCTTAAACAATAAGCCAGCATTGAGGCTGAGTTGCTCCTGAGATTTTCCCAAGGCCACCGTTTCTGTCTGCCCGTTTGGAAGCCCTTCTTTCTTGCTATGATTCTAGCAGGACTCTGGGCAGCACAAGGAAGCATTCAGACACAACAGCATCAACACTAACCTGAGAAGTAGCTGCAGGTGAACTAGTTGCCTTACCACTCACTGCTGCCCTTTCACTGGCTGCGGCTTCCGCCACTTCTGCCTTCTGCACATTCGAATCCTCAGAACCTGGAGGCCCTATGTGCCCCAGACCTTCGCTCACTGGGGTGGAAGGTGGGTTGGTGGTAGCTTTCCGGGTTTGGCCTTTATACCAACTAGGGTAAAACAAGGGATCCGCAGTGTCCGTTGACGCAGGGACTGGAGTTTCTGACTCTGTGGTCTGCTGAGAGCCAGTGGGTACAACCTCCCCCTTAATCAGGACAGATACATTCAAAAGTAAAAAGAGAAAAAGAAGAAGAAGAAGAAGAAAGCAGTCGATTTTTGTTCCCTTCAGGTTTGACAACTGTGAGCTCTGTGTGTAGTGCCTGATTTAGTGCATGTTTTAGTTCATCCCACCCTTGGGGAGTGCTAAGGGAAGAAATGCTAACAGTGCCCTTCTGCATGGCCTCTCATGTGCCCCTCTTCTTTTGTGGGCTTGTCTTTCACAAGATGATAGCCTGGCCAGGCAGACAATGGAATCTTAAAAGGAAAGTTACTTACAAAACATCAGGTATGGGAGAAAGGTCAAACTATTGACCGAAATTAATTTTTGACAAGTGTGGGCCCCTAAAAACTTCTTTCCTAAAACCAAGCATCGATCTTACTCTCATTCGGTTACCACCCCTCTTTCAACTTCACTGCAATTGGTATACTTAGATTTTTAAGATTCTAGAAACTATAGAAATAGTATTTTAGCCTGGTTTCCTATGGAGACAGAGTATAGAATATACGTTCATCCCTGAGTTCTCCCTCTGAGGTTTTGTTTCTGTAGGTAATTTCAATTGTCTTCGAAAGCAGGTACAAAAACAGGGCTCTTTTGTGATGAGTCTGAATTGTTCACAAACTCAGCAGGTTGGGATCAGTCTGCTGAAGGTGGCATGCAGTAAGCACAAAGGCTTGAAAACTGGACAGTGAATATTTGGAAATGTAAGCTCAGCCAATAAGTTACAGCATCTGGGATACACTAATTTTCTTAGAAAAATTTTAAACAATTCTGTCAATACGTAATCTCATCATATGAAAGATAAATAGAAAATTAAGCTTCATTTGTTTGCCCACTGAATGAAAGATATAGTTGTAAGCAAGGGTAAACCAACATGGATTCTCTGTTTACTTCCATTATTATCTATAGAAAATGCAAAGTTTGAAAGTATAATCATTCTTATTTTTCACCCTATATTACATATTTTTCACCCTATACCCTAATCTATATTCAGAGCAGACCTAATCTTCATGATATTGGCTCTCTATGAACATGTTACACACACACAATTTCCAGACAAAGATTGCCTCCAGTTTGAGGGTGTTATTGGTGGAAAATCATGTTAAACCAAGTCTTGCCAACCAGTTATAACAACAACAAATCTGTTGACTCACCTACAGGGAACTTTCTCCCTAACATTGTGACTGCCCTGAAATCTTTTGTCTTCTACATAAAAATGTCTGGCATATAGTTATCTTTTCCTTAAGGTAGAATAAATTGTTTAAGCTGGTGGGCAAGGAAGCACACCTGCAAGTCCTGTAGGAAAGAACTCATGAACGGTTGGTTACCTGTGTCCCTGGGGCATCAGCAGCAGATGGCAGGGCTGGGGGTGGCTCTGGAGAGGAAATAAGAAGTGTGGCTGGGGCAGCCTGGAGCTCTGAGGCCAGCTGAGAGGGCTCCAAGACTTTCTCCGGACTTTCATCTTCTCCTGACGGCTCTGCCTGAACATTTTCTACCTCTTCCAGTTTTACTCCTTCTTCTCCTTCTCCCTGTCCCTCTCCTTCTCCTCCGACTCCTTCTTCTCCTTCCCCCTCTCCTTCTTCTTCTTCTTCTTCTTCTTCTTCTTCCTCTTCCTCTTCTGGTAAGGTAATGTATTTTTAAATCATTACAATTACCACTGCAGCCATGAAAACAAGTAATGGCTAAGGCTGGGGAAATTATCTTTAACAGACACTTGACTATGGCCCAAGTATGCCATGCTGGAACTTTGCGCTTTTAGTTAAATGTAAACAAGACAAATGTGAAGGGGGCCAAATTGGACCATCTTCCTTGCTCCCCTCCTCAGTATGATGTTCGGTCCTCATCACCACCATTCACCATCCCCCTGCCCACCCCCCAGAGCCCGTTCATGTTTTTATCACACTCTGTCACAGCTGCAGGCTCCTGAAGGGCTAGGATTGTCACTTACTTATCTCCATCAGATCAAATAGAAATGCAGCCCTTTTCCTTATCTGAGAAAATATATAAAACTCTTATCTTATTTTAATTTCTTACTTCCTTTGTTCAGTAAATGCTGACTTTTGCCACAGTTAATGCTGTGACTCTTTTTCTAACCATTTGATCTTAATATTATTCCCTCAGGCAATATTAAGGAGAGATGATATTAAGTAATTTTTAAAAAGATCCATCCTGAAGATTTGCTTTTACAGTTACGTCTGTGGACACTAAAACAGCTTCATGGCATTAGCGGTGGTCTAGCTGAGGTATCTCATCACCTAGATATGCTAGGATGGATCAAGCCATCAAAGATTTGGTGACCTCCAAGGTTATTTTCTTCTTTTCAATGATTTCATCAGGATAAATTTTGAGGAGAGGGATTTCTGGACCAAATGGTAGGAATGTGTTTATAACTCTTGGAGTGCATCTGATCCCAGGGGCTGAGTTTTATTTCCAGGTTGTGCATTATTCTGTGACTTGCTACTATTCTTGCCCTCTAAAGTTTGATTAAGTGGATGTGAACACAGTATCTACCCAGATGTCTTCTATGTTTTATTTTTTTATCATACCTTAACCTTGTATTTGATGACGTTTTACTTCATTGTGGCTAACACCTTGTGTAGGGTTGAAATTGAGATATTCTTACCATCATCAGCTATTAAGTCATTGACTACCCAGAGTCAAAAGCCCCAAAACAGCATTATAATGGGCACTGTGACATGCAAGGCTAAATAAACACTGTCAACAAACTGTATGATTTTGTAATGAAATAGAGCTTCACGTTAGATTACAGTCCTCACAGAATTGTCATCATCCATTCTGAAAGTGACTCTGAATCCACCTTTCCTCCCACTGAACTCTTATGCAGCTTTCACACACCTGCAGTTTGGGCCAAATGGTCACAAGAATAACAAACCTCTGTAAAAATCAATTTCACGTATTATTTTTTCTTCTCTATTGAGGTTGACTGTGAAGTGGTTCATGTTCTCATAACCATGCTCTATTTTCTCCATCTGAAATGCCTTTGATGCTTCAGAAATTCTGCAACAAAGACAAGTTGCCACTTACTGTCACTGTTTACAGTTTGAGAACCTTGGGTAAAAATGAAAAATATGCATTTTTCCATAAAATGAAAATTACTTACTTTTGTAACAGGGTTTTGGCATTCTGTGAAAGCAAACACAAGACAAGCCTACTTAAATTCTTTTCATCAAAGATGATGTTGAGACTTAATTCTTTCCTTTGCTAACTCTGAAAGTCTCATGGCTTAGTTTTAAATGCCATAAATAACTGCTCCTTTATACCAGAATCCTCTTATATTTAAGCAATGTCATGGGTCCTTAAATATATGCTCATGAAAATGTTTAAGAAGATGGAAAATAAGCCCATAATGGACTTACATTTGGTAAAACAGATCAGAAAGAGGTGTGTATAAAATAACAAAAGTATGGTAACAAGTACTTCTTCAACACCCACCTGTTTGGTTAGTTTCCTCTGGTGTCAAAAGGAGACTTACCTGCAGAAATACTGCCATTTCTGGCTCATCCATGAACTGAATTCCTGACTCAACCAACTTTGATACATTCTCCAAGTGAACAGAATACTTTTTGATCAGAGCACGGACATGTTCCAGTTTCTCCCCTTGGGTTCGGGTAATGACTTGGGTCATCTCATTCTTCCTCTCCTCCAGAATGCCATACAGGTAATCAAACTTCTCACAAAGTTCCTGTTTCTGCTTTTTGCAGCATTCCTGTTAGTTGGGTTAGCTAATGTTAGAAAGTGTTTGAAAGAATGTCTATTTGGAGAAATCACCTGGACATTTTGGGAAATAAGAAAATTTATTTATGTAGGATTTTTTTTCTTTTCCCTTAAGCTGTCACTAACTTATAGATTCCCACTGTGTTGATACTTTGAAAATCCCACTTTGATCAAATTTGATAGTTAGACAATCAAAAATCAATTAAATTGGCTACATAGGTCAATGATTTTTCAATCTTCTGTTCTTTATAAATGGAGAATTTCATGTAAATTAGGACATGTTTTGTTTTAAATTATATATTGGATATATAGCTTATAGCTCTATATTTTGTTTTGGAATGAATGCGTATGTGTTCGCGTATGTATATGTGTATATGTCTGTATGTATATGTAAGAAAAAAAACGACGGTATTTCCTGGTTTGTGCTCTCGGTCTCTCACTGCGCCGCCTATGCTGCTACTGTTCTAGTTTCAGTCCTCCCACGTGGATTCTGAAGCTTCCAATGGCCTCTGCATCTGGGATACCCACTTCAGGCCAACTAACACCACTTCTAGCAAATTCATTCTCCTGGGTACAGTGCTTTTTCTCTGTTATGATTCCCCATTGTCCAAAGAATAACATTTTAACTTTACAGCTGGCTTTCAGCCCCCTTCATGACCTGTTTCTTTCTTTCCTTCACAATATTTTACTCTTCTCCATCACATACCATGCCCGTGTCCAGCAAAAAGGAGTCACTCACTTTCTTTGCTCATGTTCTCCCTCTGTTTAGAATGTTTCCCCCCAATTCATAGCAAACACTAAGCAATCTTAAAAACATGTTGAAATACCACCTCTTCCATGAAGCTTCCCTTCATCTCTATGGCTGAATGTCATCTTTCAATTTTCTGAAATTCCATAATAGTTATCATTTATGGCACATACTGGTATCCATCAGGTGCTCTATTTGTCTAATACTGCCTAAGAAAAGGAAATACTGAATCTGGTCTTGGATTCCTGGAGAGAAAGGCTGTATGAGAGTCAGCCTTGTCCATTTGCATTGTGTGTCTAAAGCATCTCCAATACCACCCAGCTCCCTTTACTCTGAGTTCCCGTTTAAATCATAATTAACTTTCCAGTTGGCCTGGTCATTGGCCTTTTTGGTTTTTCAAGCTCCAGTAAGTATGGTGTGTGTGTATGCCTGTCTCCCTGGACCTGACCATCTCTGGGTCCCAGGCCTTTATAGCTAAGAGCAGGTTTTGAGCCATGAGGACCCAACCTAGAACTCCTGCCTGGTGGGTGCTTTCTGAATCCAGCCAATTTATTTCTGACATTTCTGACCTTTATATGACCCTTATTACCTGTTGTTTCATTTTAGTAAACATTGTTCTCTTTGATATCATATATTACTTTCTTCCTTTACATGGGTTTCTTAAATATCTAAACTATAGAACCTGGGTCTGCCTAAGACACATACCACCTTAGAGAGATGTTCAATAAATATCTGTGGCGTAGATTTTTCAAAATCATGTTTCATTTCCCCCCAACTTCTCTAATATTCTCAGATTAAGAGGGGAAAAAAGGACGACCAAAATATACCAGGTTTTATAGAACCATAGAGGTGGGGCCTTAATCCAAACCTTTGTGTGGGTGGGGGACATCTGAGGGGAACAGGACCAGGGGTGGTGATGTTAGGTCAGGAAAAGCATCTTAGAGGAAGTGGTGCCCAAATTTGGCCATAAAGGATGAAAAGGAGTAGAGGGGGTACAGCAGGGAATAACAGTGTGTGGAGCCTTGGCAGTTGCCAAAGTAATAGGACTAGGACCCTCACAGCACGTCCAGACGTGGAACGTGCCAGGCTTCCCAAATTCCACCCATTTCCAGCCCTTTAGCTTGAGATTTACACTATTACGCAGCCTAGGAACTGACACCTGTTAGTAGTTTCCCAATCAAACTTTCTTTCTCTGTATTACCGTTTGTCCTAAGCTTCTAAGCAACCATGTGTCCACTGCATTTCTGAACTGTGCCTTTGCTGTTCAGATGCTCTGCTGTTTACTGTGAACATAGGATTCTAGCTTACTTTTCTAAAATAAATCGTGACCCTGGCTGGTGTGTCTCAGTTGGTTCGAGTGTTGTCGCCATACCAGAAAGTTGTGGGTATAATTCCTGGTCAAGGCACATGCCTGGGTTGTGGGTTTGGTTCCCAGCCTGGTTGTGAACGAGAGGCAACCAACCAATGTTTTTCAAATTGATGTTTCTCTCCCTCTCTTTCTCTCTCCCTCCCTCTCTCTCTAAAATCCATATGCATGGCCTCAGATGAGGATAAAGATATAAATAAAATAAAACAAAACAAAATGAATTGTGCACTTGAAACATTTATAATAATGAGTATTATATTAAGATGTGATACTGGCAGAATGTCTTTGTTTTATAAAAGTTTTCTCTTATATGATTTAATATGTGTGAGAACATTTAAGTTTGTGAAAGCCAACTCCTTTCCTGTGAGACTAATGTGAAGTCATGTGTCATGGCTCGTGTATTCACTCAAGTCAAAGATTAGATCACTTAATTTTATTTAGTGGCTTAAATGGAATACCAAGTATTATTTTATTTCTATTCTGGTTTTTTGATGATTTATATTATATTGAATTTTGATAAAATCACTATCATTTTAATAACAACTATCATTTGCTTATACATTACAGTTTAGGAAATGTTACCCCATGAATAGTATATTTTTAATTATTATTTATTATTATCACCATCATCATAATCATATGACTACATACTTTGTAAAGCACTTACTACATTACTTGTCACATAGTAGGTACTATATAAGTTTTTATTAATTTAGATCCAATTTTCCTTTATTTGAATTAATCAGTTATGGAATTTTGAAGTTGCATGGAATATCAGAAATAACTACTACAAACTAATCATTTTATTCACATAGATACTAAAATCCAGCAGAATTAAATCACTGTCTCAAGCTATTCTATCATTTACTGTTGATGCCTGGCCTAGAGCCAAGATCTTTGAACTCCGGGGTCATTGCTACTCCCTCCATACCCAGCCATGACAAGTTACTTCCAAGGAACTTAAAAAATTTTTTTATGTGGACTGCTAATCAACTGAATATACACCTTTTAACAACTCTAGTATATGGCAGGAAGGCTCTTAACGATAAGAAATCTCAATTGTTTCAGAATTATATTCGTTAATTCATTCCTTAAAAAAAATTCACTAAGTGTATACTATGTACCAAGCATTATAAAATCTAAAAACCTACCATAATTTTCCAGTGTTCAGGAAAACAGAAGAAAAATTATATTTTCTAATATCTAAAAAAACCTCACTTCTTTTTTTCTCTTGTTTAATGTGTGCCTTCAGTTTAATTCTATGCAAAATATGGTAAGAGTTAGATCTGTTTCTCAAATAGGAAAAATACATGCTTCTTCCTTTGAATTATAAAATTGGTACTTAGAAGCTTAGAAATTAATTTAAGATGTTCATGTTAATCTAATTCAGATTCAAATGAGAAATACTACATGAAATTGAAATCCTTCTATTTTTCCTTTTTATTTATTTATCGATGAGAGAAAGAGAAACATTGATTTGTTGTTCACTTACTTATGCATTCACTGGTTGATTCTTATATGTACCCCAGCTGGGGATTGAATCCACAACCTGGATGCACCTGGATGATGCTCTAAGCACTTGGCTACCTGGCTAGGTCCAAAATTCTTCTATTTTTGCATACTCTCTGAGGTATAAGCAACACAAAGAAACTAATACGGGCACCTTCAATCTTTCTTGGGTACAAGCCCTTCAATGTGCTTTGAAAGTTGGTAAACCAAAAACACCTTAGTTTATCAATTTGCCCTCCAAGGTAATTAGGGAACAATTATATGCTATGGAAGAAAAAAAAATCTCTTACAAGCCACCTCCCTAGGTAATGATTACTCTGAATTTCAGTACCTACTGGGCCTTTGTATCTGTGGACCAGAAAGGCTTTCAGCAGTGACTTTCTAGCAACCCAAAAATGGAATAGGGAAAAATGTAGACTTCTACATTATGAAAATGTCTACAGACAGCACACTCTAATGGATGATTGTTACCTGCCAAAGCATGATAGCAGCCACGTTTATTTGTTCTCCACAAAAACTTCCTTACCTCAAAAGATTTCTTCTTGCTTTTAACATACCTTTTTATTTATTTGAGTAAAAAGGCATGTAACTTTAAGGCTAGTTCCAGCCTGTATACCTCCACTTTCCCTCACTTCTCTGGATAGTAACTGAATCAAGAAACATACTTTTTAAGCTTTCGAGTTTATTTTTTTCAAATTTCTCTCTATTCTTCCTTGTGATGGCTGAGGTTCCTCTGGTGTGTGTGTGCACGAGCATGTGCAATTGCACCTGCATGAGCATGTTTAGCAATTGAAGTACCTTCCGTCATAAGTACATTAGGTGTTGGCCTCCAATCATATTCTGGTGCAAAGCCTCAGACTGCCACATGACCCTCCTCCTGGTTTTGACAGGACAGTTATATTTATTGGCTTCTCAGGAGAACCAAATAAAAGTTGTCTGCAATACTTGAATGAAAATAAAACCTATCTCATCTCTCGGGAGAACCCAATGTGGACACAGTATATCGAAAGGGGGCTATTTTACAGTGGGAAGACTGTTCCACCCGTGATAACATAGAAAATGATGACAGGCAGAATGTTTGTTTCTAACCGATGCCATATACTATTTAGATGAAAAGAAAAAAACAGGTCGCAATTTGGTTGTTTTCTTAGAAGTATGTAGGTAACCTTTAATGTTTATCTAAAAACTAGTGCTTAGCTGTAGCCTTCATGGAAATGTTAAAATTCACTGACTCTAATTTTTAGCCACCTTTATATTTTTGTGGAAATAAGATAAACCAATATACACAACTGCAAAGAGAAGATTTAATGGGGGAAAAAATCAACAATAGATGATCTTATTCTTATTCTCAGATCTTATTCTAAGATCATCTTTGGTAAGTAGCTTGCCAAGCAAGGTACTGTCATACTACCATTTTTTTAAAAGTCCTCACCCAAGGATATTTTTTTTTTAAAAATTGATTTTAGGGAAAGGAAGGGGGAGAGAGAGGAAGGAGGGAGGGAGAGACAGAGGGAGAGAGAGATGGATATGAGTAGATCGGCTGTCTCCCGTATGTGCCCCGACTGGGAATCCAACCTGCAACCCAGGCATATGCCCTGACTGGAAATCGAACCCACAATCTTTTGGTGCATGGGATGATGACCCAACCAACTGAGCTACCTAGCCAGGGCCCACCATTTTTAATGGCTAGACTTCCAGTGGCTCACTTTTACCCCAGGCACTTATCGCTGTCTGAAATGATCTTGTTATTTGTTTTATTATCTATCTCCCCCACTAGAGTAAAATCTTCCTGAAAAGCAGGAACCATTTATGTTTGGCTTATCACAATTGTTTTCAGCATCATGTGTACAGAATATGGCACATAATGCTCACATGAGAAATATGGTTTGAATGATTGGATGGCTGAATGAAATATGGCTTGTATCTAGGAATAGTTAGTCTTCACTCAGAAGTTTCTATTTAGTTTTGTTCTAAAGAAATACGTATTTAATTGGCTACCCCAAGCCTCTGCTTCATTCAGTGCTCAAAAGGAAAGAACAAGAAAAAGTTATGCAATCCTAAGGAAACCATTTAATTTCAGGACAATTTTTCATTTTTACCTGTACCTTAAGGCAGTGGTCCCCCAAATTTTGGCACCATAGACTGGTTTCCTGGAAAACTTGGAAGGGAGGAGGCGGGGGCGGGAAGCTTCATCCCACTGATATTGATGGGGTGGGAGGTGGAGACAGGAGGCAGAGCTCAGGCGGCTTTGCTTGCAACTCTGTTCCTAACAGGCCATATCCCGGTATCAGTCCATGGTGTGGGGGTTGGGGACCCCTGCATTAAGGGATCAAAATGAGTGGTTGCTAAGGTCTCTTTTTTCTCTACAGTTCCTATTTTCTACAGGCTATGAAATGCCTCTTTATATATAAAATGCCTCTTTGGATTCCTGGCAAGTTTCAGAGTAGTCATCCAAGCACTAAGATATAAATTATATGTCCTAGCCCCGCAATGTCAGTCGCATGGCAATGTGCCATGAGCACGACAAGAAAAACCTGAGACGATTGTGACCACTGCTCTTACCATGTAAGGAGCGTGGCTTTGTGACCAAAATAGAGATGAAGATAAGCTTTTAGCCCCACCACTTGTCATTGAGCAACTGGCTCTACCCAGCCCATTCATATCTCTACCACATTCCTCCATTCACACATTTGTTTGGAGCTGCAGCTCTGAGTCTGCAAGTGCCCACTCAAAGTCACTTAAAATACAGTACTTCAAAATTGACTTCATTAAGCCAAAAGGGGGTAAAAATAGACAATAGATTAATAATGCTGAAGAAAGAACTATATTAAGGTAGGAAGATTCTCCCAAGGAAATCAAACCCAACCTTTCACTGGTAAAGGCCCATTACAAGCACTTGGAAGAAGTGCCATGAGTGCATGCTAGGATGAGAACCCAGGTCTCTGCCAGGCTGCACTAGAAAAGAGACAAGACACATTAGAAAAACACTGTGCCTAAGGCACATGGGCTGGAGTTCAGCCCCTCTCAGCCTGCCAGGCACCTCTGTGCTGTGTTCAGTGGAACAACCCTATTCAATTGCCTTGGGTCTCAAGACTCCCAGACACATGCTTTTCTTCTACCATATTGTGTCCAACTTTACATTAGAAAAATAATTATGTTACAATTTATTGAAATTCTAATGCTTACTCCTGGAGTTCTTTGCATAAGGGGTATTCTGGACTAGTCCAGGTCATTTAGAAGCTCCTTAGGTAAACCGCCTGAAGGCTGAGGGCCAGATGAACCCATCTTGACTCGAACCCCATGGTTCAGTAAAACTCACAAGACCATAGGAGACTGGGCAGCTGTTTAATTCATTCCCATCTGTTGTGGGAAGTCAGTATCTTTCCCGGAAGAGGCTCAGCCTCTGTTGGTCACCAATATTTCCAGTCAACCGCAAAGCCTCATAGGTAAAGATAGAGCTTCCATTCATTCTCAGTGTTTCCCTCTGCAAAGAGTTGTTTCACCCTGCCATCAAAATTGGCCTGGTCTGGTGTGGCTCAGTGGATTGAGCACTGGCCTGCGAACCAAAGGGTTGTTGGTTCTATTCCTAGTCAGGGCACATGCCTGGGTTGCAGGCCGGATCCCCATTGGGGGTGCGTGAGAAGCAACCACAAATTGATGCTTCTTTCCCTCTCTTTCTTCCTTCCTCCCCCCCACTCTAAAAATAAATAAATAAAATCTTTAAAAAATAAACTGACCAAGACCCTGACACACTTATCCTGACTCCACATAAAACATGCTACAGATGCTCCAGTGGTTTAAATGACCATTAACATCATTAGAATAAGTGTGCTCTTTCTAAGATGACTCTAAGAATGATACAAGGCGACACTTATTGAGCCCCTGGCATGTGCCTCTTACCCAATTTAGTCATCACGATAACACTGTGAGAAAGGTATTATGTTTTATGCACAGATTATATTGCCCCTAGAATATAGCCTTAAAAATTAGGGCATGCTTATTAAAATGATTCTTATTATAGTCATACTTCCTATTTGTAACTGCATGGACAATGTCTCAAAGCTGTTTGGGTAAAATCAATGTTTTGGAAATACAGTTGTTCTCGTTGCAAAATCATTGGAGAATTTTATTAAGGTTTTCATTTTTTTTCAAATATTGCAAATGCTCAAGATCAAATATTTATTATTCAATTTGTAGCTGTTTCCCCTAGACAGACATCCATACAAAACAAGGTCATTTCCAGCCTGACTGCCCACCTGCCTAAGTGGGGCCAACATTAATAGTCTGCTCTCTTGGGGTCCGGTGACATAGAATTAGTGCCATTTACAAAGACTATAAGAGGGAGGTTATGTTTTCTGGGGATGAAGAAAGAAAGTCAGGCACACTTCACCACTCTCTCCAGCAGTACTCCCTCCTTTGTCCCACCCTGTCCCAGAACAGCTCTGGGCCTGGAAAGGCAAGGGTAGCCCCAAACCGTGCTGGGCTCTGCTAGAATAGCCCAGAAGACCTTCCAGTGCCCTGCAATCCAGAGCTCTGGGAATGCCCCTGGCTGAGCCACATTCAGCCGTCATGGGCTAGGAGGATTAAAGGCTCCTTCATCTTCCATCAGACCACAACAACAAAGGAGAATGCCACTCCCCTTCTGACACAATGCAGACTGCGCTTTTGTGACTGGAGTCTTTCTCAATGCCTCTCTCATCATCAGTGTGAACTCACATCAACTAGATACATTATTTTTAAAGGATAACAAGGAGTGCACAGTGTGATTTCCCCTAAACTCAGCAGCTGTCCAGGGCCAGTCCTGGGCCAGGTGCCTGGCCAGGCCAGCCCTGCAAGACATTGCATGATTAGGGACAAAATTAGACATGAGCAGGGAATGGACACTTGACCAAGGGGCAGGTGTCAGGCCCCTCATGGGGAGAGGTGAAGTAATTAGGGAAGAATAGAGCCCACCCCAGGGGCTACTCCATTTCCCATCCCTCAGGGGCTCCTCACCAATCAGAAAGGAGAATTCTTTAACAACAGCTCCCCACCCCCTGTCGGCAGCCACCGAAGGCATCTCAGAAAATGTTTCCGGGCAGGTGGTGAGCAGAGCCAGAAAGGGAAAGGGAAACAACAACCCCAGGCAGAACAGGGGCCACAGGGGCTCTGTGGCTGTGACCCTGGACACAGAATTCACCTGCTTGGCAAGGCAGGAGGACCATTTCACTCTGAGCCAAGGACCTGATGTGTTTCACTAGCTGCCTTCCAGGTTGGCGGGAAGTGAGCCCCTGGTGCTTTGCCCACTGATAAGGCCCTACCCCTCCAGGAGAGCACCTCAGTGACTACAGGTGTGCGCAGTGTGGCCATCTTGTGGCCTTGTCTCTGTCCTCAGGGCCTCTTCACATGGGGGATATTGGCATCAAATAGGAGTCATAGAATCAGGGACCTCCGTGAGGCTCTGAGATGATCCCTGCACTTCCAGATGAGCCAACTAAACTGATCTGAAAGAACTGTGCTTATCTGAGCCATCTTCATCCATTCATTCACTATTTATTTTATTGGGCATTAAAAATGTCAATTTTGCTTTAGGAAAATGTGGAATGCAGAAATATATAAGGAAGACATTGAAAATCACTTGTGCTCCCACTGTTCACTGCCCTTAACCTTTTGATTTCTAGAGTTTTCCCCCCTATGAATGTATATAGGGTTATTTTTTAATATATACATTTCATACTGTTTTATATACTGCTTTTTCAATTTATTTCCCTAAGATAAAATCCCAGAAGTGAAATAAACAGGTAAAAGGGATAGACACTTTCAAGACTCCTGCCAATTGACAGTCTGATCTTGAAGCTTTGCAGGCAACAATTACACACCCTCCTCTAGTAACCTGAGAAAGTACTTACAAAAGTGCATGTTTGATGAATGTTTTTATCAGTAACTATAGAGGTAATAATCCTGATGATCGCTGCCGAGAAATTCTTCCCGACGTCTGCACTAAATTCCTTCTGCTGACTTAACTTCGAACCTGTTTCTTCTGGTCTCATTCTCAGTGGAAGAAAAAACAGCTGCTTCCTATTGCCCCTCTGAGCCTTCAGGAACAAAAAGGGCTGTCAAAGCCCACCACGCCCTCTCAGTGTCTTCTGACCCTGGCTAGAGGAAGCCAAGTTGTTTGCGTTTGCCGAAGGCCAGCTGTGATTGACAGGACTTTTCTCCTGTATGTGTTCTCCAGCCTAAAACTCCCTGACAGAAAGCCTGTCCCCACGACAGAGGTCCCTGATCAAGGCCCAACCAGAGATGAGTGTAGGTTACCTCACTGGCCTATTAGCAACACGCTCCTACTTGCACACTCAATGTGGTACCACACTGGAGTGCTGATTCATGGCTTAATGATTGAGTTGTATTTGGCCTTTACTGTAAATAAGTAAAAAGAAAAAAGTGTATATTGTCCACTTCACAATCTCTTTCAGTTTTTCACCGAGAGAAAGCTTTTCTTCTATAAATGGTCCCAGATTTATCATGGATTTCAATAGGACTGTGAATGTGGAGAAGAGGGGAGGTTGACTTTATGTGTAAGTCTATAATGAGATAATGATGGACAATGTCTAGAAGTCGTCATCTAGGAAATAGCCTTTGGTTTTTGATAGAATGTGCCATTCTAATGATAAAGTAATAAGAACAGGGCACTTACCTTATGCCAGGCACTGTGCTAAGCATTTTGCTTATGCTTATTTAATTCCTCACAGTAACTATAAAGTAGGTACTATGATTACCCCACTTTTGCAGATGATAAAAACTGAAAGATTGATTGTACATGTGACTGGATCTTAAAAACATAATGCTTAGTTTTTAACAAAGTAAGAAGCAGAAAGAGAAATACGATACAATGCCATCTATAAAATTAAAAGACATACATATAAAACAGTACACATTTTGTAAGAATACCGGTACATGGAGCATCAAACATGTTAGAGTGGTTATTTACAGAGAAGAGAACAGGAGTGGGAAATGGGGATAAAAGGAAATAAATAAATAACAAGAGGGACCTTGCACACAGATATGAAGACAATAAGCCATGAACTGAGCAGTACAGAGCCTCAACTCTCTGCACCTAAAGTCCAACTAAAAAACAAATTACCCCAAAACTTAGAGCAGGGAGGGAGGAATAAAGGGCTCCAGGGTACAGAGCAAGAGAGCCAGGTGTCTGACACCTGCACCTCTGCAGCATGGCTAACTAGTCTGTGACTCTTTAAGCCTTGAAAAGATATCTGCTACAGAGCTAAGCCTTTTTAGGCGTCAGCATTTTGACTTCAGCAATTACACGGTTTGTAGCTGACCTTGAGAAAAAGTGGATTTCCCATGTTTTTTACATGCCAAACCTAAGTATGAGCTAAATAGCCAGCCATTCATCTGTTTGTTCATCAAATTTTTATTTAGTGATTATTATGTGCCAGGTACTGGGCCAGGAAGAGGGCAAAGAGAGCTGAATGAACCAGAACTTGAGCCTCCATGAGCTATCAGTTACTGAACCATTTTGTAACCACAGTCAGGCAGATCTCTGTCCTCCTGCTGGCCCTTTGCAGCCCCACTGTCAGAGCGCCGCTATGCAGCTGAAACCTGCACATGAATTCCTAAAACATGAACTGGCATTTCTTAAGACCATTTGGACTTCCACAAAGACATTTTGCTATAATAACAGACAGCACTCCTTTACATTATCGGGAATTATTTTTCCTGTAGCCAATCTTTCAAAATGGATTGACCAAGAAAGAGCAACACAGGTAACAAAACCCTAGTAAATGTGGCGAAATACGCCTTCTTGACTCATTTGGTAACTTCTCCTCCTGTACCAGGAAGTGAATATTTTAGAGGCATACCAGGAAGGAGATCACTCTATAAAGGGAGATTGAAGTGTTGCAATGGGGATTTCTAATGTGGTATTGAGGAAGACACACCCCCAGGAGTTCAGGGTTGGCTTATACTCCTGCGGAGTCTTGACTTACCTCAATAGTTTTACAGGTGTCCTCCAGCTGGCTGATCACTCCCTGGACTCGATCATTATTTCCCACAAGGACAGCAATGCCATCACTGAGCTCAGACTAATAAAGAGAAAAGAGGGGTAAAGTGATTTTAGGGATTTTCTGGTCAAGACTGATTATGGATTATCATAGTATTGTCCTCATGGGTTCTTAATCTAGGATTCATAAAACCCTAAGGGGTAACAATGGGGCTTGGAAGGTTTATGGACCTCCTAATCTTATAAATAAAATTTTGCATGGGTGGGTATAGAAATGCATTTGTGTGGGAAGAGGTTTCATATTTTTCATCAAATCGTTAACTGACTGTGACTCTGCTGAAAACATTAAAAATGTCAACTGTAGGCCACAGATAGAATAGCACGCTCAAGCTAGAGAATTTGAAATATTGTTTATAAATTGTATGGAGTCCAATATGTGGCATCATGGACCCAAAATAAATTATTTGCCGGGTGCAGCTGAGGATCAGTTTTACTAGGGAAATGTATACAGTAAATATTCAGTCATTCACTTACACTTATTCAACATATACTTATGCACCTTCTATGTGCTGGGCGTACACATGCTCAGATACTAGATTAAGCCACTACAAACTTGAAACTACTAACCTACAGCTATTTCTAGGGGAACTATCTCTCAGATTCTTGACCCAAAGAGATTCCATTGTTTGTACTTACTCTAAGGAGCACCAGGGGGCACAGAATGGGGAAACCTGCTTGGTTCACCTCTGCCTTTAACTGCTCTGTCATGTTGGGCAAAACATGGGATCTAATTTTCTTACACATTAAGTGACAAGAGCAGTGGTTGCAAAGCATTTAAAGCTGTGGAACACTTTCTACAAACGGAAGAAAGAGATGGAGTGAAGCTGCTTCAGCCACACAGGAGTGGGGTAGGAGTCCTGCCGTCTGTCCTTCTGTCCACCCCACATGAGCCTCCAGGACTCAGGGAAGCAGTGTGAAACTGGTACTATTCAGTTCTAGCACACTAAGAGTTGGGGGCAGGGATGGAAGGAAAGAAGGAATGAATTATAAGTGGACTGAAAAATAAGTGTTACATCAATAGAAGTCTTACTGAATTCTACTTCTTTAGCAGTTAGTGCTCACCGGTGAGAACTGGTGTTGCCCAAAAGTTTGGCTTCTAAATTTGATGCCAACTCTGATCCTCACAGTGAAACACTGACCACTGTGGAATCTATGATTCTAACAGAAAGAAGCAGAGATGTGGAGCTGCTCAAATCCTAGGGCCTAGAGTGGCTGCACCTATTTGAGCACAGGACTCTATGTTTGTTTGTTTTTTTGTTCATTTGTTCGTTTGGATCAAATGGGTAAGTCCCGACTTCTCCATGGGTGAAACCATATTGGCAGGTTCGTGAGAAGCTGAGGGAGATGCTGCATTTGGTGAGCCTGGAGGCCCTGGGGTGGGGGCGCAAAGAAAAGGTCTTTTATCAACTGGCCGGGGGCAAAAGGCTGGGAGGGGGTTTTCACTTAGCCTTGAGGGCCAGCACAAGGCACTGTTTTAAAATAGTTCTGTCACAAAATGCCATTCGTTGTATCTCTCCCCAACTAGAGTGAGGAAGACAAGGTGGGTGGGTGGTTGGGTGGGGGTAGGGGGTAAAAGAATCTTTTGTTGTGAATGAAGAAAACTACTCTGTGATTGGAGTAAAAACTTACCCTTTCCTTATCTGTAGCCTGAACTTCAAATAATGTTTGAACAGCTCGAGCTCAGAGTCCCACAGCACTGCTCACCTTTGGCAACCTACCAAGGGCCCCAAAACAGCAACCTTTCCCCTACAACCTCCTTGACCCACCGCGTCCCTTCCCTGTTGGGCCTTCCGGGCCACCCTCCAAAGAATCAACCGTGCAGCCACATGTGCACAGCATCCCTTCCCGCTGGATCCTCTGCCTCAAGGCCCTGCATCCCCATGCAGCTCTAGTGTCCCCCTTTGGTAGCAGGGAGCTAATCACAAGGGTACTTGAAAGGGGCTGCGGAGGAGGGGTAGGAGGGACTCTGTTACCTTCTGCCTCTGAAACACGTGAGTGAGGGGAGCCACCTGGCAGTCCTTGTGGGCCCCAAAGATCTTGCACAGAGAGCAAGTGGGCACCTCACAGTTCAGACAGTAGATGTTGATGCGTTCCTCTTCATGCTCCTCACACCTTGGCTGGTCAGACTTCTTTTCTGGTCTGGGAGGAGTAGGAGAAAAATGCCTCAGCTCCCATTGAGGCAGAGCCCAGATGGGTGATCAGCATTGCAAACCCCAGCTCGCCCCTGGGTCAACGGCAACCACATTCCAGAAGCTCCCAGAGCCAAGTACATTCAGTTTCCCTGCAAGTAATGTACTGACAAACCTCTAACAACCAGCCTGGCATGGGGATGAGGGGTTGGAGACTCTGATCTGCAGCATTTGCCAACCTCAGTGGTGTGAATATTCTGAGCAAGGCAAATTTCAAGTTATTGAAGATTCAAAAACCAGCTAGTGCAATTCCTGAAAGTTAGGAGCGTGCTCCAGGACTGTTTCCTTGACCCACTAGTTTCTCGAGAGAACTCCTGCCATTCACCCAGAAAATTAAATGTGAATAACTCCCTGATGACTCGGCAGTGGGTAAGAGTGGGGAGTATTGTTCAGTGAAAGTGAACAATTACGCTGAATAGGCAAGAAGAAACGTGCAGAATTCTGTTCTGGGACAAGGTGGACCTTGGAAATGCAAATCTCACAGATAACCCCCAAGTTTTCGTTTTCCCGGCAGGTCAGCACTAACCAAAACTTTTTCCAGCTGCCCCAGATAATAATGGAGCACTGGGTTTGTATGTGCTAGTGAGGCGATAAGCAAGCAGTGAAGAATCGAAACCATGAGGGAGGGGTGACAGTCATTGATACTGAAGGAGAGCCTGTTAGCTGTGGAATCACCTGTAGCAGCCCAAGTTCACAGCACGTGCGAGCACCCTGTGTATTCCCCTAACCATCAGCATGGCTTCGGTGTTGTGATCAGGATCAGATTTACATCAAGCTGTGGTGCTTTAGGGTCCCTCTGGAGAGCATGGTGGGAGGTGTGGATGTAGCCTACTCATTCAAAAGTCTGGAATTTTTATTTATCTTATCTAAAGACTGAGGCTGTTCATAGTTTTCAGAGGTATTTGAAAAATTTAATTACAAGTCTCAAACCTTGCCTTATATTCCCAAACATATGGTTATTTAGAAGTATCTCAGATTTGGAATTGATTTTTTTTTTTAGTTGTTATCAAAATCTACTTTTTAAAAACTGCAAGTTTTAATGGGCCATGAAATCAATTTAGGGGGCCATGACCAGCATTGTTAAAATAAAAAAGAAGAGCCAGTACTAGGAACCCCATGTAGTAAGGATGAAGTATTGATATACGAAACTTTTGTTTCAGTTGTACATATATATGTATGTACATATGGGTACACACACACACACATATTGATGTAAATCTGAAACAAAAGTATATGTTTCATAACATTTATTATCTATATCCATCCATGTATGTAATGGTCACTGGATCACAATGCAAAATGTACTTCCTACTGTGAGACATGAATCAAAACATTTGAAAACCACTAATATTGAGTGATATAATGTAGCTGCAGACCCAGAACTCAGAGAAAGGAAGTGGATATGCTGATTTACATCTGTAAGTCACTAGGTTGAAGTCAAGTGCTTGAGACTGAGAGAAGCCCCGGGTCTAGTAAGGAAATTGTATGGACTGCCAGCTTCAAGATTTCAGAATCTGATTTTTATAAAAGGAACTTTTGCTTGGTCTTATAGCAATATGTTTCCATGAAGTCGGTGACCTCCTGGCCTGATTGCTGCCATATGCCTGGAAGCTAACAGAGGAAAATAAACTCTCCCCTCCCAGGGCTGCCTGTTTCTCCACTAGAATATGAGCTCTCTGAGGGCAGGGACCACGGCCTGTCTTCTGTTTTGCTCAGTTCCCATGCCCAGAACAATGTCTTGCATAGAGTGGGTGCTCAGTAAATATTTATTGAATGAATGAGTGAGCATCGAAAGAGAATTTGTCAGGTTAATGGGTAGTACTCCCTGTGCTCTAACATCAAAGCACTCATTTGGAAAAGGCGTGTGAAAGCCGAGAGAAGCCTGGGGCCACTTAGCACTCCTGAGTGGCAAAAAGACCAGGCAGTGGCCTAAAGACTGCTGATAAATGGCAAAACCCTCTGGGAGTTGTGTAGGGAATGGGAGTGGTGATTTGGTCTTTGATTGGCCAAAGGCTTCTCCACTTCTAAAACTCTCCTTCTCATGTGTTTCCACCGCAGAGTAAGTGTGAAGAAAGTGCCTGGAGCACATTTACTGGAAAACGGCCCAGGCGATGCTACTGCGGCTCCTCTCTCCTGGGCGCTGCCTGAGGCAGCCTGCACCCCCTGTGCGGTTCTGATGTCAGCAGCTCTGACCACAGACGCTGTCATAGAACTCGGGTATGTTCAGTATATGCAAACACTGAAGAAGTGGGAATAGCCATAGGCTCTGTGTTTAGTTTTTTATTGCGATTATTTATTTCTCATAAAGCAATATAGACTGACAACTACTTCCCCTGTTCCTTATTAGGTTTTTCTTGTTTAGGTGCCACCAAGGGCCCACAGGCATTTCCCACTTACAAATGAGCAAATAATGAAAGCCTTTAGACAACTTAAAAGATATAACAGACTTGGGACAAATATAGCATGTAGAATAAAGATGTAAATGCCCTTTCATGACATGAGGGTGTCTCAGCTCACAGCATGGTTCAGGGCTCAGAGCCAAGTGCTGGCAGTGGCCCCAGCCATTTGTGCACTCAAGGAGTCTATAGGCTGCACTCTGGTCTCTGAGGTTGCCGGGACCACCTCAGAGTTCCCTGAAGGATGGGCATCTGGTCTTGAAGAGGCATTTCAAACAGTATCTTTAGAGTCAAACTGATCTTAAAGCTTAGTTCCAGCTCAGCTTCTCCATAGGGAGACCCTGTGGTCTTAGGAGAATTACTTAACTTCTTTCAGGCTCAGCTTTTACTCATCTAAGAATTGGGCTAAGGGTCTTCTAAGAAAATATAGCAGAATTTAAATAAACACATGCATTTGTTTATTTTTGTTTCCTCTTGAAATCCCACTAAAATAAGGGGCCTTCTAATTCTATTTGAGTGTTTAAAATTATATATATTAAAAACTTTTAATAAGGCAATAATAATAGTCAAACCTCACAGGATTGTTCTGAGAATTCAAGAATTACATATAATTTATGTGTAAAGCACCCAGAACAATGGTTGACACATATTCAGCACATACTAGTTTTATTTACTATATTTTAAAGTTAATCATTTTGTTCATTATTAATATTAGTGAAATTAGTTCCTTCTCTTGTCATTCCCCCTGTACTGTGGCTAGTTCAGCACCATGCAGAATTCAAGATAAGAAAGCCAAGTTTTTCCAGACCTGTAATCTTAGCCTTTCTGTAGAAGGTCAAAGTTCACCAGTTCCTCCCCTTTCTGACTCCAAGCCCAATGACTGTGGGTCAGAGTTGGGCTCATCTCACTCTGTATATCCCAGGTTATTCCAGGGTCTCCTGACGTGCCCTGGAGCCCAGGATTCTGGGCTGATAAGGCCCCCAGCCTCTAGGATTTATACAACTGGATTTATAACCAAACATTCGCCTGAGCCCTTTGCACAACCTGTGCTTTTGCTACCAAGTAAAAATGTCCCAAAGGCAAGCCTCAAGCTAAGAAACAATAGCATAAGAACTTGTTAATCACAAAAACACCCCTAGTGCACTCAGCTATGAGCTTTATTGTTGGACTTTTGGTTCACTGTTTTTATACAATCTGCTCACCTGGGCACTATTTTTGGCACATGCACCACACAGACTTTATAGTTAACTAATGTGTCTTGTCGTTTTGCTAATGCTATAAGTAATATCTCGTCTTCTCTGGATTTCATAACAATTTTTGTTATTTCACATGTTTCAAGCTCTCACTGTGGCAAGTAGCAAAACACAAAATTATTGCAATAACTAGAATATGTAGGAAGGTTTGTGATGTTGCTTAATTAGCTGCCACTTATGGAAAAACTATTCTGTCTAAGGCACTGTACTAGGCACTAAATCAGTTGTTGTATAAACTCTCTTAATAACCGGTTAATTGCTTAAAGAGACCCAGTGTGTGTATTTGCATTTTAAAGTAATGAAATACAGTGAAATCCAAGCAACAGCAACAATTGTACTTTCCTTCTTCTCAAGAGACTTTGGGCTCAAAGGAAATTGTCAACTCCGTATCTCTGCAATATGTTATCAGCAATCATTTTTCTTCCTCAGTTCCATCTATATCCTGGCACTACCTAATTTAGTTTTGAATCATAAGCAGAAACTAATAACCATAATGATTACAATAATTATATGTTAGATTTATAACACAGCTTTCCCTCCAAGAGTGCAAGGCTCTCAGAGCCCTGCAGATGTTCCATAAACACATGTCTTCTAGTAAGAATCACAATGAGGTCATTTCTAGATGGTCTCAATATTGCTATCAAGCTTTGTGGTCTGGCCTGACGTGTATACAATTGACAAAGGGCTCTTCACACCATGCCTTCTAGGAATGAACTCTCACAGTGTTGTCTCTAGGAAAAGAACTCTATAGCCAATGTGATTTGATGAGGAAGAAGCCCCCCTTTTAAAGGAATGATTGGAGTATATATTACATGTCAGTCAAGCAACAGGTAAATACTAATAGTGTGCAGTAAATATAATCTAGAGATAGAGAAACATAACCTGAGCTCCATCTTTTGTTCCCCATGTCTCTAAACCTTAAGTTGCTAAAGGCCAGGACTATGCCTTGCTTTGTAACTTCCAGAGTCAATACCGTAACATGTTAGAGAATTTTGTTTTTATTGTTATCATCTAGATAATTTTAAGGTGAGATTGCCTGAACTAGGAATGAACTATTTTGGAAGGTGCCATTTCTGTGATTTTCTATAAAGTTTTATACTATAATTTTTACATAAAATTTTATGCTATAATTTTATACTATGCTATAATTTTCTGGAGCTAAAAAGGGCCTGTGATGTGCAGAAATGTCTATACTGCATATAGTATAAGGTTTATGCCTCTTTCAATATCACATCTGGACTAGATTAGCACTGAGTTACTTCATTCTTAAATTGATACAAAAGTATGGACAGGGAGCCCCCTTCTTTCCTCCCATAAACAGCTCTCACTCCCTTTGGAAAAGACTGACTTGGGAAAACATTTTGCTACAAAACAATTAGCCCATGATTACTAAACGAGCTTCAGTGAACTGACCCGCTAAAACAACCAAACAAATAAGTAAAACTTCAAATGGGTTTCATGCATGGGACAACCATACCTGGTGGACTCCTGCTTGTAGATGTCAATGATATTTTCCACCAGCAGGTTCCTCTGAAGTCCATATATCCCATGTCTGTCCAAAACCACTTCGTGCCTACAGGATGGGCAGCGGAATCGGCCCCCTGATGCCACAGTGGTGCCGCCTCTTGTGGGCAAGTACGGGTTAGAGGCCTGCTCTTGCCAAGCAAGAAAAGAGGAATTGAGTAATGCCACGGGTAGCTTTTCTGAGACTTCTCTTCACTCTCTGTTACTGCAAACAACATCCACTTCTACTTTAAGCCATAAGATAATCCCTTTGGGCCTTATCCGCAAGTGGCCCTAAAACACAGAGCCAGCGCATCTACAGTCAGCTGCAATGTACAATTTTCAGCATGAGATGATTTTCCATCTAATATTTTCATAACCCAAAGTTCCAGCCAGAAACTGCAACATTAATATCTTGGATAGTAATTCATTTACACTTTTGAAACAGATTCCATATTTTTTTAAAAATGTGATTCTTGGTGTTGAAACAAAATTAGGTTTGGGAATAAGAGGAGGCCGACAGCAAAGCACAATGCAAATCATTAAAACTTTTTTGTTTTTCTTGAAAATGAATGCAGCCTCTTAAAGCTTTTTAAAGGAATTCACCTCAAAGTTAAGCACTTGATTCAGAGGAATCTTTTCTGCCCCTACTTTCCAAACAAACCTACCTGGAATATATCACTGGCGCATTTCCTACACAGGTTATGCTGACAGGGGAGAATGACCACGGGCTTCGTGAACATCTCTAAGCAGATGGGACAGATGAGCTGCTTCTCCAAGTTGTCCATGGTCTGCTGCTCTTTGGAAAAAGACTTATAATTCAAAGATGCGCTCATCTCCTGGCCGTCCCCGTGTGCACTGCCAGGGAAAGGGTGCTCCGAATGGTCTCTACAAGTGTTTCCTGGAAATAATTCCAAGGCTTGTGTGATCAAGTGTCCTTCATGTTTCTTTTGGTGGAGGACATTGTTTCAGACCCAGGTTCAGAGTGGGAGCCGGAGCTGTTTTTAGCAGCTGGGGTCACGTGACAGAAGGCTGACTTGTCCATATAAGCCAGTGACAGAGGACAGATTCTGACAGGTGACAGAGAACAGGATCCAACATTCCTGCCCCACGGAGTGAAAAGAGTGAGTGGGAAGAAGGATTACAAACCCCATTTAGACGAGGTTGTGAGGAGAAGGAGGTCGAAGCAGGCAGTTGTCAACAACAAATGGGAATGTGCGGGTTGTGGCGTCACTGCGCCCTGCCCTCAGTGCCCTGCCTTACTGTGACTGTGAGTCTTCAGTAAGGACATGGTGACAGGTTTTTCCAGCACTGGGAAGAATGCAGCTCAAGCAAGAGTGTAACTGTATAATGAATGCCATTCCTGTCTTGAGAGTTTAGAAAGTGAGTTACCCAAAGTAGCACAATCATGTCACCTTAGGTGAAAATAAACATGACATGTCTTCAGAATCATTACCCTGGCTGCCCAAAAGGCAATCATCTAAAAAGACTTGCTGCTCAGTGTTAAATATTTCCTCTTTGGAAGGGTTGTCGTGTGGGAAACATTCGAACTTAAAAACTGTTTTCAAACCTTTTCACTGTAAAAGTGTACCAAGTTAAAAAAAATTCAAATACCAGTGGGATGAGTCAATTATTTTTTAAAAGCTATATGATAAAACTGTAGTATGCTCTTTTCTGTTTTACACTGCTTTCCCTCTTCTTTAACCTTCTTTCACCTTGTACCCCCACTCCCACCTCTACACACCCCCAAATACAAAGAAAATTGGACAGTCTTTAAAAGGTACAGCAACCATCAGTAATGAGGTAGTAACTGGCACATGGGTTAGGAGACCCATTATTTCATTTTGACCTATAATGGGTGACCAATATCAGTGTCATTGCCAACTGAAGTAAAAACAAAGTCCTACTTCCATATCTATTTCTTATCTGGTCTGAAATACCTACCCCCCCTTTGCAATTGTCTTGTCCTCCCAGTCAGTTTTTTAAATGATAATTTCCCTGGTGGTTTCTGATATTCTTGATCTGCTCTTGAGTCATAAACATCAATTCTGAGATTCGCCAGGATTTTGTGAAACAACTGTTTCATTAATACATGGGGGGATCCAAACAACCTGGAATTTATTTATAAAAAATTGTGCACTTATTCTTACATGTTTAGACTTCAGTCACCTTAAAAAATTACTCTCCATTTGATGCAATACACCCATCAACAATACATTTTTTCCACGGCTCAGAAGTTTTTGAACTTGTCAATTTTGATGCCTTTTAGTGCTTCTGCTGTTTTTTGTTTCACCTCTTCCACATCAGCAAAACATTTCCCTTTGAAGACTTTTTTCATCTGGGCAAACAAAAAGTCGCTGGGGGCGAGATTGGGTAAATAGAGAGGGTGGGACATAGAGGTCATGCGGTTTTTGGTCAAAAACTGCTGAACACTCAGTGCTGTGTGGGCAGGTGCACTTGTAAATCACCTATCATGAAATGGGCAAATTAGTTGAAAGAGTTTTCAAAAAACAATTCACTACAGCCTCTTACTACAAGACCAGCTCGTACACTGATACAAATGGGTTCCTAGAGTACTCACCTGTTGGTGGAAGCCTGTACCACAAGGGGTCTGCCCTCCAGAAGATAGTTCCAGGTCTTTTTTGGGGGATCCCCTCATATATATTTTATTTAAAAATTGTATAAATCAGATTAAAAATGAAAAAGAAATACATGTCTATTTTTTTGTGATGAATTTGCAGCTTCATTTCTCTTTGATTTTAAAAATCTCAAACAATGAAGACATTTTGTTTACATATCCCCAGTGCACACTTAATTAGCAGTAGGGACTAGGTTGGTGTGACTGGTTATGTGTGGTCTTAGTGCTGTGCGTACTGAAAGCTTACTGAGAATCTAAAAAGCTCCATTAACTAATAATAAGTTATATATATTCATAAACATTTCAGGGATCTTTGGAGAATTTTATTATTCCTTTTTGTAGCTACTGAGCAACTGCAGTGAAGAAGAGAATTGGTAAAATGTTTTTACTGCATTAATTCAGTTCAGTTAGCCTGGGCAGTGGATTGTGTTTATCACTGCATGGGCTATGAAGGTCTGAGCACAATATGAAAGCTTCTACTGTAAAAGACCTTGCAACCTAAAGAAAAACACTTAAACTAATGATATAAATTATAGCAGAGTTTATCCTTATAAAAGGGATTCATTCTTTCAAAACACATTGTTTATCCTGTGTTTCCATTGTGCTGGGCTCTGTGGATTGAAAGACAAAATAGACATAGGTCATTGTCCTCAAGGAGCTCAGTCTAACATTAGAGTTGAGACATGCATATACGGAACCACAGTACAAGACAACATGTAATATAGAGGCAAGGAATTTCAGAGCTGGAGGTAGTAGGAGGGCTTCAAGGATGGGGTAGTATTTGACTTGATCCACTGAGGAACGTAGGTGGGTCTTAGGTGGGGCTTTCTAGGAGAAGGCACAGAAGTAAACACAGTGAGTACAAGAGTGCTGGGGTGCTCAGAGCATAGGGTGCTTTGGGCTGGAGTGCAGAGCGTAGTGCTGGCTCACTGGCAGGCCATGCACACCAGACTAGAGTTTTTAACAGTTAATAAATTAGGCAGCAGGAAGTTGTTAAAAGTTTTTCAGAGGGATGTTTCCATGAGAAATGTGCATTGGCTAGAATAATCTCGCAGTGGTGGTTGGTTAGATAAGAGTGACAGTGACCTAAGGACCAGATGGGAGGTTGTTGCCAATAGCCTAGGTGAGAGATCACAAAGCCCTGGCACCAGGCAATGGCAGTGGGGAAGAAAAGGAGGAAATGGATTCTGGGTCAGGTGTGAAAGTAGAACTCACAGAGGTGACTCACATGCTGAGTCTGAGGCAGTGAGCGGTGTTGTGGTGAGAGCCTGTACAGTGAGTCAGGAGACAGGCCTGTTCAGTGCCTATGTCCACCTCGTTTTGTGGTCTCCGGGAACTGACCTCACCTAGCTGGATTTCAGTTCTTCTATCTATAAGTGAGTGTAATTCATAACCTAATTTTGCAGAATTTGTAGGGAAAAGAAAAACCTTCTGAAACAGTATTAATTTTTACATTGAGAATCCCCAATTTGATTATTTGACATAGAGTTGATCCCTACCCTCTCTTCTTTTTCCCTCTGTCCTTCTTGCTCTCTCTGCCTTTTATTTTTTTGCCTAGAATTACCCTTGGAGGCTACACAGGAAACCAGCAAGAATCCCATAGGAATACTAGTGAAATTCACGGGTAATTATTTCCTTCTCCTTTTCAGCTGCTTTTCTCCATTCCTCCATCCTCCCCACTCTCAGGGACCAGCAGTCTGCAGGGTGGGCAAGTGAATTGAGAACAAGACATGGAAGGAGCATTCTGTTCTAGAGAGGAACCAGAAAATTTTAGCCCACCCCCAGATCATTCACACAGCCTGAGAGACAGGTACAATTCTGGAACTGAACTAGAACTGAAGTCAGCTTCAAGTCACTAGGGTTTGGAGAGGACTTGGGCCTCCACAGAGACATGAAAGCCCGCCTAGCCTCCTGAAGGTAGCCTGGACTCTGTAGGAGTGGGGCACAACGTCCTCCCCTTTTCTTAACCCACATTAGGACAGGGCGTTGAAAACAATTTGGGCCAATTAGTTGGAAACTCTGGTTGCCCCTCATGCCTGAGTTCTACCAGATTGGGGCAGGAGTATGTTTAAACATTTAAAAGCTGAAGCAAAACCACCACTGCTCTCACCTCCTCCTGCAGTTTCCCAATCACCCAGATAAATCAGAGGAAGTAAGATGGGTCCCTAAGAATGTGGGTATGGGTAATTCTTCAAACAAATAGAGGAATTACAGTCAGATAGAGATAAAGGGAAGGAAAAAATAGATATAGTTTGAGGCAAAGAACTGAGGCAGAGAGAGTACAGTCCTGGTGGAAGAGAAAACGAGAGGAATCTCCTTACAGCAAGGACTTGACTCATGACATCTAGAAAACAACATTTTCCTCCTGTCTACATTGTTAGTCTTTTCAGTTTAGCAGTCTGTCTGGCAATAGGCCACATGGATATGTGATTTTTTCATTAAAAATGAAAAAAATTCATAAAATCTGAAATTAAAGAGAAATGATCTACCTTGAAAAGTACTTAACAGAAGCCAACACTTCAACATTTCTTTCATTAGGTAGTTCACAAACTTCTGACCGAAAGCCTTTTTTTTAATCTTGATAATAACTCCTTTTCCAAATCTGTTGTTTATACATTTTACATCATTGTAACTATCTCTGAGGAAATATTTGAAAACTAATATTGTACTTTCCCCTGAACATTCCTTGGCCAGAAATAAATAGTGACAGTACCAATAAGTAGCAAATGTTTTACCGGGGCCTTCCCAGTGACCATGTCTGAACTCCTTACCTTGGCCCCAGGTCCTCCTTGACTCCATCCTCAGCATACACAATCCTCCCGTTCACCCCAGCCTCCTAATAGATTTCTTTGTGCTCACTCTTGCTTTCTGCAATCTATTTCTCATGTGTCACTCCCTATTTAAATCCCATTAATGGTCATAACACTAGGATAAAGATATTAATCTTCACTGTGGATCCCTAAGGCCTGATTTAGCCTTTACCTATCTCTCTGACCTAACTGTCCAATAGAAATAAGATGTGAGAGACATATCTGAGCCATATATGTCATTTTAAATTCTAATAGCTACATTGAAAATTAGAAACAAATGGAATTAATCTCATTAGCATATTCTAGTTAGCCCCCAAACATATCAATAGTGCCATTTTAATATGTAATCAATATTTTTAAAAATGAGCTATCTGTAAATACAGATAGCTTTACTTCTTCCTTTCCAACCTAGAGGTCTTCTATTTCATTTTTCTTGGCCATTGCACTTGCTAGAACCACCAGAATGGACATCCTTGCTTTGTTCCTGTTCTTAGGAGGAAAGCATTCATACTATTAAGTATAATGTTAGCTGTGTGTTCTTCATTGATGCCCTTTGTGGTTTGAAGAAACCCCTTTCGCTTCCAAGTTTACTGACAGTTTTAAAAATCAGGAATGGATGTTGAATTTTGTCAAATACTTTACTGCATCTATCTATTGAAATGATCATGTGGGTTTTCTTTATTAGTCTGTTTCTTATGATGAATTAATGTTGATTTTGGAATGCTGAACCACTCATATTCTTGTGATAAATCCTACTTGGTCATGAATTCCATTCCATATCCAGGTTTCTGACCCTAAGACCTTATTTGAGTTCTTTCTCACTCATCTGCCTTAAACATGTGTTCTCCACCTGGATTTTGGGTGCATTTCTTCCCATTCTTTTGCCTTGTTGTGCATGTCTTGTTCTTTTAGTCATTTATAGTTTCGCTGCCATCTCCTCCTGTCAGCCAGCGAGAATACCCATAATCCCAAACTTTGGGACATAACATCTGATAAAAGAATTCTTTTTTGTACTTTGTAATTTTTCCCCCCAAATGATGAGGGTTATTTTAAGTGAATCACTCACTATACATTCCACTAAAAGACCTTATTGAAAAGAATAAAATGAGATAAAAACAGAGACTGTTCTAAAAAATGAAATATATACTGAAAAAATACAGCAAGTTGTACATATTGGTAACCAAAACATACAGGTTGCATAGAACCCTAAAATGAACATTGGATAAAAGAATGATCATTTATTAATTGTAATACTCAAAAAAGATAATGTCTCTGCCTTTGTCTAAAAGATTTATGCTTTGGGTTTAGAGCTGCAGTATGGTTTCAATAGCTTTTTTGTGGCTGTATTCTAGAAAATTAGGATAGGGAGAACTTATTGCCAGAAAAGCCTTTTGTGTTTGTTTTGCTCAATCTTTGAATCTTTCAGTGAGTGTATGTGTGTTTTTGTTTTGTCTTTGTTTAACAAAATAGACTACATTCAAGGGCAGCCCTGTATACAGGGTCTGGCACAAATAATGCCCCTTTTTCATTACAAAATCTTTTATTACAGAATCATAAGCATTAAGGCATGTAATTTGTAACATAATAATATCACACTCAGGCACACCATATGCCATTTTAGGTGAAATGTTCAAATTAAAACTATAAATTAATACTACCATATTACTACCCTACCAACCACATTCAAGCAGGCCTTACTTCTGCTGGACCCTGCATAATTTCCCTCCAGTTAATTCCCTTAGTGCTGATCTCTCTTTAATTTTTCACAGTTATTTCCCAGGAGAAAAATGGCACCAGAGCTCTCTTCCATCAGCAAACTCTGGGTCCAGGGCCTTTCTCCACTTGGTCACCTCTCCTCAGGTACCCACTGCCTTATTCTCGGATTTGCTCAGAGCCAGACACACCACTGTACGAAGCTGAGATGGAGCAGAATAGTCCTCGCTTCCAGGGCTCAATATGTTTTAAAGTAGTCAGCGCACTTTTCCAAGTTCTTTGTTTTTTGTTAGTTTTGATTTTCCATCTGGCAGCTATTCTAACTATGGACAGCTTAGTCCTGGACGGATCACGGGAAGAGCAGCCATCAATCAGAAATCACAAAGGAATTGAAATGATAAGATGTGAGTGCAATCTGTCACCATGTTAGGAGAGAAAAAGAACCAATCTCGTAAACTTTCCAAAGTAAGTGGGTGTAAAGTTTTAAAACTTGAAGGATAAACTGCCAGCACTCATCCTTTGTCTGGAAGTTTCACTGAACGGAAACTTCATACTTGCCGTGCTCCTCATTTGCGCTATGGCTGACTTTCAGCAACATTCAGAGTGAAAAGAAAAACGACCACAACGGGCCAGAGGGGGGAAAAAAAAAACCCAAAACTGGAAAAACTGGAGGATGCGGGCATCGATCCCGCTACCTCTCGCATGCTAAGCGAGCGCTCTACCATTTGAGCTAATCCCCCACTGGTTGTCAAAGCCTCTTATCTCTTCCCCTAGAGAGACGTCAGCGCATTTAGTAGCGATGACAAATGCTCTTGCTCATATTTCTCAACTTCCTCATAACTAAAACGAAAGCAACAAAACAGGCAACTCTCCTTCGAGCCGGAATCGAACCAGCGACCTAAGGATGACAGCGAACATATATCTACAGTCCTCCGCTCTACCAGCTGAGCTATCGAAGGGAGTGAAAGCACAACCTTTTGAGTCTTCATAACTTTTAGACATTTCTTGCTTTTGTGTGGTTTCTACTGCGTTTCCCTTCTGACTCCCAGGTCCCTTGAGCACAAGATCTTCCTTGCGGACCTCCCACCTTCTCAAGGCTGCAGGCAGCCGCAGCGATCACTACGGCACCAGCCCTAGCGGGGGCTCTGAGGAGAAAGCCCGAAGTCCAGGGCAGTCGGCTGCGTGGCCGTACTTGGCTTTCTCTGCGTGACTCAGGGGCTCGGGAAACGGCAAAGACCATTTAGAAACGAGCACAGGGCTATGACCCGGCAGCCTCCGACCGAACGCAGACTCACTGCGGTGCTTGAAACTGGGACTGCAGTGCCCGCTTCTGAGTCCGCAAAAGGCTTCACACGGGAGAGATGCCCTAGGCCAAAACTTGAGCTAAAGTGCTAGAACTTCCAACTGTTCTTTGGAATGTAATGTGTATTAGAAAGGCGTAACTATGGGGGGAAAAAAACCTACGTCATGAGTTATTGAGAGGAAAAGATCATAGACGCTTGTTTCCTTCGAGCCGGAATCGAACTGGCGACCTCGGGATAGCTCAAAATTTAGAAATCACAGTCCTCCGCTCTGCTAACTGAGCTACAGAAAGGACGAACGGCCAACTTTTGCCTCTGGAGATTCGACTTGTGAAAACCAGAGCGCGCCTAATTTTAGAGAGGTAGATTTGAGCATGCGTAATACCAAGACCGGAGCGATCGCGCCTGCGTCGTTTTACGCGTGCGCAGAAAAGTAATTTGACTCTGCTCGCGGGAGCTTCTGACCCGACCTGAGGCCTCCACTCGAGTGTCCGGTACGTGTGGTGCTAAGATGCTGGGACTCTGACGCTCCTTCTGCGTACCTGTCGCAGTTTTCCTTTACTGCCACTTGTTGGGGGTGACTATTTGGTAAGGCCTCTCTACGCCATGGTTTGTATACCCCCCCACCTAGATGTAGTGCCAGGGGCCAGTGGCGCAATGGATAACGCGTCTGACTACGGATCAGAAGATTGTAGGTTCGACTCCTGCCTGGCTCGGCCTTTTGCCCCCCCAGGGTCTAAAACCACGGATTATTAAAACAAAACAAACCTCCCCTGCCCCCTCGCCCATAGATCATTACCTCCCCAGGGCTCTCCAAACCACAAGTAAATAGAGTAATTTAGAACACTTAGGACCTCGGAAAGCTATCGCGGTCGCGCGTCATTTCCAGAGGTTCTGAAGCACTAACCCAACACCACGGCCCACCACAGGTAGGAACCTGCAAGGTGAGGCCCACGACTCCCAGAACAAAGCTGGTTCAAATTCCTGAGCAACTCTCACTGTAGCTCAAGTCCTAAGGTCTTGTAATATATTTGAAGACATCAGTCACTATGTTACTAGAGAAACCGCCCCCACCCATCCCCGACTGTGCAGAGGGCAAGAAGGTTATTTATAGTGATTTTTTTGATCTGGGTCCTGTTTTATTCATTATAAGGTATTGAGCTCTTCCTTGGTTGTAAGCACAGCATGAAAACCATCCAATGATTTCAGTTCTGCCCTCAAGTCTTTTACCAAGAGGGCTTTATATTGGTTTGAGCAAACCAAATCTTTATTTTGAGGTTGTGTTAATCTACTTGTGGAGAGGAGTTTAGAATTATTTCTTAAAACTTTTCAAGATAGCAATTCCTAAAAGTAAAAACTTTAATAAACAGTGAAGTTCGGTAAGAGATATGGAAGAGAAAATGTGAAGTTAGGGGAAGGGACTGGTTTTTAAGTGAGAAAGTGGTTTCCTTAAGGCTACATGAATATGGTTAAAAGCTAAAAATTTAAGGGCTGGAGGGCAAGCATAGACTATTTGAACAAAATAATGATGGATTTTATTTCTGTTTCCCAGTGAACATTTTGCCATTTTTCACATGTAACAAGCTGATATATCTTTGAAGTTACATAGTGTTTCCGAGAGTTAAAATGTATATGTTACCTTTGTGGGAAGTTGGGGACATATGTAATACCCCTCCCCTCAATTTATGGATAGATGCCTGTAAATTAAGCTAGGAGAAAAGAGACATCTTATTTGTACCTTTTCATTTTACGAGGGTGGCCAGTAAGGCATTTATTATCTGCACTGACCACTGCCATGGCCGTTGTTGCACTGTGGCAGAAATCCTGGCCCCTTGGTGTAACTTCTTTCTGATGCACCCTTTACTCCAACAACCAGCCCGACTGACCATAACAACACATTCCAAGAGGAAAAAGATGGTGTAAGATTTCTGGCTCTGTATTTGTGACAGAATTCACACAGAGTTAGTGTAAGCAAGAGAGACATTTATTATAAAAATACAGTGTGTCCCAGGGAAACCAAGGATGAAATAAACTTGGGCCTTCTTGTGTTTTTTCTCTCAGCACCTCAGCTTCTCTTATGCTCTCTAGTACAGGGAGCTGAAAACATAGTGCTGCTTCCCCTCCCCCACAAAAAGTTCCTGACCTTTATTTCTCAGAGTCTATTGCTATTAATTTAGTATTCGCATCCCCTCAAATTCATGTTTTGAAAACCTAATGCCCAATTGATAATATTAGGATGTGGGGCCTGTGAGTGGTGATTAGGTCATGACTACAGAGCCCTTGTGAACAGGATTAGTGCCCTTGTAAAAGAGGTTCCAGAGAGACCCCTCCTCTCTTCCACTGTGTGCGGATATACTGAGTTCAAAAGTCTGCAAGTGGGAAGAGGGTCTTCATCAGGACCTGATGTGCTGGTAGCCTGATAGTGGACTTTCAGCCTCCAGAACTGTGAGAAATAAATATTGTTTATAAGCCACCCAGTCTGTGGTGTCTGTTCTGTTACAGCAATTCAGATAGACTAAGGCATCTATCAACTAGAGACTCACTTCTGTTTCTCATTCCTGATTGCAAAACTCTTCATTGTTCTGGCCTCAGATGCATTCTGCTAACCACCAAAATGTGTCCAGGGGTCAGGATTACATGGAACCATCAGGGTGTCTCACCTCTAGCCTTATCTTTAAGCACATATAATTGCACCTCCTCCTTTCTAGAATCCCAATGAAGAGATAATAAAGATATACAAAAAGAAAAAAGTCTTTTGCAGCTTGGAAAAGAACATGAGGTACAATCAGCAAACCTGAGATTTTAATTTCCATGATGTGGAAAGCAAACGAGATTGTATAGACACATCGCCCAGAATGGAGAAAACCACAGCTCAGAATACACGTTCTAGAAACCAGTAGGAACAGAACCATTCTCCCCATGGAGCTCCCAAGAGCCTACAGGAACAGACGCAGCAGCACAAAGATCAGAGGCCCACAACACTGTGTAGTTGCCGAAGTTGTCCTCAGCCTGAGCTCCTTGGAGAACTACTTAAGCAGAGTAGATTTACCTGGGGAGAGCCCATGAAGTGATTATAGGGCTGGGGAAAGAGGCAATGTAGAGCCTAATAACAATAGACATGGAAAGAAAGAATGGCTGCTCAGAGAGTCCCTCCTTGAGTTGGCAGTTCGGGGGATCTTGGACCAGCATGGCTGGTTTTTTTTGTTGTTGTTTGTTTTTTATGCACCATCAAAGCCTGCTAGAGATAAGCAGGCTTTCCCATTTATGGATACAAATTTCGTAGATACAAATCAACATAGTCCCTTATTCATGAATATATGTAAATGCCTACCAGACATGGGAAAGGAAGCAACAACTTTAAAAAGAAAGTCCATGGTGAACAAACAATATAACTGAGCCACGAGGAAATAAAAATAACACAAGGAATAGTACAGAACTATTTTCTAAAATGCTAATCAATATCTTCTGGGACATCTTGGGATATTGCAGCAGTAAAAACAAGAATAAGGTGTTACTGAATGGAGCAACAAAGAGGATAATTGAGTTCTTGAAAACTAAAAGTATGATTGCTGAGGTGAAAAATAACACAGGCATGGCTAAAGATCAGATTTGGAGTTATAAAAGACAGAATGGAAAATGTCCTTCAATAGACCAGAATATAGAGAACAGGAAATATTAAAGCGAAAGCATGGGGAACAGACCCAGAAGACATAATGCCTATCCAGTCAGTTTGAGAAAAAGAAAGCAGAGACAATGCAGGGAAAGAAACGGAAGAAAGACATTAATCATCAGATTGAAAGGAACATCCAAGTAGGGTGAATGAAAAACAACTAGGCCTGGACAGCACCTAGTGAAATTTTGAAGCATTGAGGTTAAAGATGAAACCCTACAAGGTTTCAGAGATGGGGGCAAAACAAACAAAAAGCAGGCTAACTATGAAGGATGAGAATCAGATTTTTGAATAGACTTACCAGCAGTACTGAATACTAGAAGACCGTAGAACAAGACCTCCAAAGTTCTGTGGGGAGAGAATTTTGAACCTAGAATTGTGTAACCAATGAAAGTAGCAATTACATGTGAAGATAGATAGTTCATACTTGCAAGTCTCATAAAGCCAATGAAAAGTTTAAATCCAATGATTTCTTTCTGGAACAAAAATAGTTGAGGATGTTACACTGATTGAGTTCTCCAGTAAGCAGAAGTTGACAAAGAACTAGAGTACATAGTTTCACTGGGGAGTTACATCTGTTAATGGAACAGGAGAGGACACATGATTGGGTATGGATAGCAATTAGAAAGTGAGGCAGACCTGACAGTCTCTGCCAGCCCCCTTGATAGCTGCAGAGCAAACATTTCCCCTTTGAGTCATGAGTTGGGCAGAAATGTCTAGGCCCTCCTCTCGCCACCTTGTTCAGTCATTGACCAGAGGCTGATAACCTTGGACCCTGGGGGAATTAACACCCAGAGGCTCTCAGTTAACCATTCTCTTTGCAATTGGACATTAAGTCCTTTCTTGAAAGGGAATCCAACAGCAAATCTCTGTGGCTACCACAGATGTACTTCAACAAAACAAGATAAGAATCTAAGAAAGAGGACTAAAAAAAAAAAGAGAACCAACCAAGGAATTCAAAATAAATCCCAGGTTGACAGTGATGCAGCAAGCCAAGAAAGCAACCAGGACAAATTGGAGGGGTGGAGGGAGGTCAGTAGGCTTTGCGAATCATTTTTCAAAAAGCAAGTGCATTCTTCCACAATAGTGTTGTGATTAAGGACCAGGAAGACCTGAGAAACAGGAATAAAAGCATGTCACTTTTCTCAAAAGCAAAACAAAGATAATTAGGAATTTCTAAAAGGAGAGAGAGAGATCTTTCTAAAGAATTCATGGTCCCAATTAAAGCAAACTACAATTTGGCACAATTTTGAGAAATTGATGGCATGTGTTACAGGCTAACTTGTGTCCCCCCGCCCATATTTTAATATTAAAGCCCTAACCCCCAGTACCTCATAATGACTGTATTTGGAGATAGGGCCTTTAAAGGGGTAATTAAATTACAATGGAATTGTCTGGGCATCCCCTCAGCCATTATGACTAGTTTTCTTATAAGAAGAGATCAGAACACAGGAAGAAAGAGACACCAGATGTGCACACATAGAAGACACTGTGAACACTTATTAAGAAGATGACCATCTGCTAGCTAAGGAGAGAGGCCTCATAAGAAATCAAACCTGCCAACACCTTGATGTTGCATTTCTAGCCTTTACAACTATGAGAAAATAAATTTCCATGGTTTAAGTCACTCAGTCTGTGGTTTTTGATATGGTAACTCTAGCAAACTAATATTGGGGTGGTAAGGAAAGAGAAATTTGCTTTATTTTCTGCACTCTTTGGTATTGTTTACATTTTTGTTTAACTGTATACAAATTATTTTATAAATGTGTGGGGCATATAGTCAATTAATTGTCATCTAATACAGCATCTATTAAAAATGTTTTAAAATGGAGGGACTGATACCCAAAGATGTAAAATGACTTACCTTCAGTAACAGAGTTGCACAATGGCAGGTGAGTTCTCAGATCTCCCAACTCACCAGCCAGGACTCCCTCCTTAGGGAGGTCCCCTGTCCCCAATTGAACACCTTGAGTTAGAAAGATGGAACTGCTGGACTGTTTCCTGGGAGGAAGGAAGCTGAAAGGTGGCTTTTGATGTCAGACTAGGTCAGACAATAACCAGGGCATTATGGGAGTAACAGAATCCATTCATTAAAGGGAACTCTCTTCTTTTATCTCTAGAACCCAAAGATCAAATTCCTAAAATTTGTTAACAATGGTGCTCCCCAAAAGATACCCTGAGACTTGAAGATAAAAGCCATTGTTCAACTTGAAAGGTACCTTGCACACATGCAGATGAAAGAACTTTCAAGTTCTTCCTTTTTGTTAAGGAAACCGTTCTATAAATCAGGAAATTCTACCAAGAATAAATAAATAAAATAAATAAATAAATAAATAAATAAATAAATTCTTCAGGATGACCCTCCAATTGGGGAGTTGGGCTGAATTCAGGTTTACTGATTTCTCATCTGTGGCTTTCTGTAAATATATACTGCGTCCAAGAAGGATATTTATGAGAAGCCACAGAGATTGTTTCTGAGATCAGAAAGAGAAGTATTCTGCAGAACTCTAGGGAAGGTACAGTTGATTCTTGTTACTTGCAGTAATTAGGCTCTATGAAATCATCATAAACAATGATTTAGCGAATGCTGAATTATTGCTCCTAGGAGAAATATTGGGTTAACTTCCTGTGAGTGTCCATTCACATTTTCAGTAAGTGATCAATATATACCTTGTTTTATGTGTTTCTGTTTAGACACTGTATTTAACATATATTATTGATTCATTAAGATTGAACTCACAGCCAACAGAAGCTTATCTAACACTCATATTTTCTCCCTAAGGCATATTATAACTTCATACACTTAAGAACACTAGGCAGCACTTCAGCACTGTGCCTTTGAACATCTAACACAGTGAAATCACCAACAAAATGCACAAAAAACAAAAAAACCTATGGCACTTGTTTACAGTAAGAAAGATAAGACAAGAAGGCAGAACATTACCTTGTTCAGCCTTAGCTGGGAAACTCAAATTTCTTGTCATTCTGTGTATGTCAATGACCATGAAATAAATTTTAGCAAGCAGGAAAATTTGAAAATATGCAATCTGTGAATAATGAAGTTTGACTTATTAAGTCAAATTAAATCCTCAATTATGTGCCAAATCACTACATCAAAAGATCTTTTTTTAATTGTTATTCTATTAAAGGTATCCCAGTTTTTCCCACTTTGCCCTCCTCTGCCCAGCCCACCCTCCCCACCCCCACTCCCACAGTCAATCCCCAGTCCCTTAAAGCAGTCCCCAGCCACTCACCTCCATTAAGGAGGTTAACAGGAGCCATTTGTGCTACAGAGAGATGAGCGACCTTGGCCGAGTTACTTAACCTTTCTGTGTTTTAGTTTCTTAGTCTGAAAAATGGGGAATGATAATAATGGCACTTGTCCTGTAGGTTGTTGTAGTAAGTGAGTATGTAAATATAAAATATAAAAAACCAGCATGTATCTCTTAGAGTAGTGTCAGATATGAAGCACTAGAACTATTGGTCATAATTATTCATTTGACATATTTTTAATTTATGAGAGAATCGTCTTTTTCAAATACAAATGTATCTGTGATCCTAAAAGTCATCACTTTGTACCTCCATTCAAATCTTTTAGCTTGGAGAAAGGAATGTGCAGAGAAAAGGTGAGAGAGAGAATTAAGGAAAGAGGAAGATAAGCAGGGAAATGAATCATTTTTCTTTTCTTTAAAAACTTTATCTTCATATGACATGTATCTTTCAAGGAAAATTTTTGTGGCTAAAAAAATTAATCTCCTAGTATACTATATATTATGTTTAAAAATAAATTCCATGCCAAATATAATACATTTTTGAAAAGAAGGCATTTTATATGTAACTGTTATGTTAATAATTTAATCAATATATAGACAATATTTTTCATTGCCTGATAGCTTTCATTTGTTACTTTTAAACCTAGGTTAGCTTTAAAATATTGCTTTCTGAAATTATAATAAATACTCCTGAAAAATGACAGTTTAGGAAATAGTTAATTATTATATAAATATAATTATATTAAATAGTTAATAATTATATAATCATTAAATTATATATATAAATAGATTATTCTAAAAAACTTTAGGAAAATGTTGAAATTTCATTACTGAAGTGAAAATCTGCCCTAAAAAATTTCCCCCAATTATTCTTCACCAGGAAGGAAAGCGTATTGTAGATGAAACTTTGTCTGAAAAGGGATGAATTTGGATATCTCAGGAGTGGAGATACTTGGACACAGACCAGATTACTCAGAAGTAAAAGGAAAAAAGAAACCCTCACTAGGTAAGATCCCCTCTTTCTGGATCTTGGCACAAGGCTCTCAGGTACTAGAGAAGCTGATAACTGGATTTTCAGCTATTAGAAAGCTCGGTTGTGTAACAGAGTTGCACAATGGCAGTCCAGTGGTCAGCAGAATGTGTTAACAGCTGCCCTGTAACTGCCAATTTGATTCTAGGAATTTAGTTTTGCGTCTTGGGGACAGCTCTAGAACAGCATGAAAATTCCAAAAAGTTATATCACACTGAAGCTGTTTACATATCCTTTTGGAAAAAGACTTTTCTCAGAAATGGCATATGTTGTGAGAATTAATCAGTTAACCAATAAGTATTTATTAGTTGCCTACTTTGTTTTTAGTACCGTGCAAAATACAGATGTAAGATATATTGATAGTTCTGGAAATCACTGCTAATTTGAGCCATCTACAATTTGGAAATGGATTTATTTTACAAAAAGTGGTTATCTAAATATAACCTAAATTTTTGGCCCTTCATAGTCTAGAACTGTTCAGGAATGAAATGAAGACTAATGTGACTTAGGTACTTAGGCTGCAGGCTGGAAAAAGGGAACTTTTGGAGAGGACAATTTGGTTTTCTCTACTTGGAGGACTCGTGCCCTGGAAATGCACAATTGTCTTTATATCGGTGAGAAGGGAGGGCAAGCCGCTGAAATTTTTTGGAAAGATAAGCCTGTAACTGGGTCAGAGGCTTGATTGGATTTCAAGCTAACATATTAATTTTTGCACTAATTCAATGCAAAACCTCCCTAAAAACTAAGGATTCTAATAACCTTTGTGTTTTAGGAGTAGGGATTTCTCTTTTCTACAGCAGGTTAATTTACTCATTTTACAAATGTCCCCTGACTGTCCAGCCCATGCATGTCAGGCACTGTTTTAAGCACCAAGGATTCAGCAGAACACACAAACAAAAATCTTTGCCCTTGTGGTGTGGAAGGCAGACAATAATCATGATAAAAAGTATGTTGGTGCAGAGTACTAAGGAGAAAAAAATAGAGGAGAAGGGTTGAGGCAGGAATATTATAATTCTAGGCAGGGTGACTGGTAAAACCTATGGAGAAATGGCAGTTAAGAAACAATCTAGGGAAGTCTCCATGTTCTAAATTAATCTAACTCTGAATCAGAGCTGTAGTTTGTCATGGTAGGAAAAAATTTACCTCAGCCAAGTTTTGAGAGTCCCTCCCCTTCCTTTGGTTAAGGGGTCTGCAGGGGTATATGCCTCTGTTCTCCTGAGTTTCAAGCCCCTAATCTTGCCCCAGCCTGTTTTTTTAAAGTCTCAGTGTCCAACCCTGTGTGATTCCTTTGAGGGGCCAGATGTGGGCATGAGAATCTTTCATTATGGCTGCAAAGCTGTGACTTAATTTTGTCACCCAGGCATCCAAGTGTTATCTCATCATAGTGGCTCTCCTGTGTAGGGACACAGTCTGGACTATTCTGGGAACCCCGCCCCCATCCCCCCCAAAATACTCCAAACCCATCTTTAGTCTCTCGGCTACTTATGATGGGACTACTTGTCTTCTTCAAATTTCAGTATACACCTTTCTAATGGCCTAACGGCCCAAGCTCCCCAACCAAAGAGGCTTCCAGGTTTCTGACTACCTTTGCGTTTAACCTCTAAGGCTATGCTAACAAGAGAGTGACCTTTTAAAGATGAAACTCAGTAGGAGAACCCTCATTCCTTTGAGTCTTTCAAACCACTAAGGACAAAACAAAATGTTTCAATAAATTATCTTTCTATGCAAATAATGAATGTAGTCACTATAAATTATTTCTATTTGTCTATATACTCAAAACTGTTGAAAAATACTTTTGTTACCCCTTTGCCTATTAGCATTGTGATTATTTGTGTTTGAAGTTAGGGTGGGAAAGACATTCTTTTAAGAATATTCTGTTGGCTGGTGTGGTTCAGTGGATTGAGTGCCAGCCTGTGAACCAAAGGATCTCTGGCTTGATTGCCAGTCAGGGCACATGCCTCCGTTGCAGGACATGTCCCCAGTGGGGGGCATTCGAAAGGCAACCATCACATTGATGTTTCTCTCCCTGACTTCCCCTCCGTCTAAAAATAAATAAATAAAATTGTTAAAAAAAAAATTCTGCTACCCAGACTCTTTCTAACCTCCCCCTCTCCCACAAATTGGGGTGGATTTATAATAGTTCGGTTTATCTAAAAGACCAGTAAATGTTAAAGTAGAGAGTCTACAGTGGTGACGAGAGATTAGGAGACTAAAATAGAGAAATGAGGGTCAAATGGAAGAAAAGTAGAAATGGGAGAGGGGAGGGGGTACAGGGAAGGAGATGGAATACTTAGAAATAGGCAAGAGAGGGGATGATGGAGGAAATGAAGTTAAAGAGACTCAGAATGAAGGAGTGACTAAAAAGAGAAATATAGAGTAAGAAGGACAATGGAAAAACAAGTGAGGAGCACTGATTCAGTGTTACACTTCTGGAGGTCAGAAGTTTGACATGGTGTTCTGATCTAAAATCAAGGTGGTGATAGGGCTATGTTTCTTCCTGGAGGCTCTAGAGGAGAATCCATTTCCTTGAGTTTTTCAGCTATTAGATGCTGCCTGAATACCTTGACTCATGGTCCCTTTCCTCTCCCACCTTTGTCATATCTCTGACCATTCTCCGATATTCGATTGCATTTTTCTGACCATTCTCTGTAGTCACATCTCTCCCTCTCCATAGCCAGGAAAGGTTCTCCATTTTCAAGAACCCATGTGATTAGATTGAGCCCACTTGGATAATCCAGTATAATCTCCCTATCTAAGGGTTCTTAATAATCACATTTCCAAGTCCTTTTTACCAGGAGAAGTGACACATTCATGGATTCTGGGAATTAGAACATGAGCATTTTGGGAGGCCATTGTTGTGCCTACCACAGAGATTATGTAGCCTTAATTGGAACTCCCTTCGTACATCAGAAGATCAGGCAGTGCATTACCAGGTAAATGTATTTCCAGGGTAGGCCATGTCAGATGTGTTTTAGCCTATGTATCATGTGAAATAGAATGTCATTTATTCTCAAAGAATTAATAAACGCATATTTTGGTAAATAAAAATGCATATTTTATTATATTCTAATGTAAGATAGCAGAAAATAAATGGATGACCTATGAAACTTTATGTGAAATCTCCTATTCCAGTAGCCTGGAGGCCAGGGTCAGGTAGCGAGCCGCTGAAGTGGGTGGCTCGTATGAGCCTGCCTGAACCAGGACCATGCAATCATTGCTAAGGATCATGGGCAACATGTTCCTTCTTTTCTTTGATGTTTCTCTGCTAAGATGCTTGTGGATTCAGAATAACTGCTGGTGATTCCAGGTGACAGTGCATGTTGACTCCCACAAAATGTTTAAGTGGCCCCTCCTCAGATTAAGAGTTGGTCCTTGTGTCTGTGTAGCTAAGGGATATTCTGTGAAATTAATTTCCTCATTCATAGGCGTTCATGTGCTTGCATTTGCCATACATCAGTGTAACTAGAAACTAGCCCTTTGTGGGAAATATTGGTCAGGACCAACTCAGGAATTTAATTCCACCATCTGATTGTGAATCTGATTCGTGCCCCGTTCTCATCTTAGACACTCTTGTGCCAGTTCTCTGGGCAAACTGGAAGTGGAAGTAAAAATTCCATGTGAGAGAGAAAAATGAGGTCTAGGAGAGAAATGAAGATGAGCTTTGTTAGGTGCAGATTGTTATTCAAAAACAGACCTGACCTTTGCTTTCAGTCCTCAGGAAGGAAATGTAGTAGCTCAAATTATCCACAGGTGGGGCTAATTATCTCAGCGTTCTGAGCTCCTCCTTGGGGCTGTTCGTATTGGGTATCTTCATGAGTCTTGTTTGGTGAGAGTTTACATACATAAGAAATTCACATTACATTTTTCTGTGTGTATCAACATATACAAATTGATGTAAGACTACCTTATATTTGTTAAACACTTGACTTTTCAGAGTTCTTTTACTTCAACTCTTTCATCTGATCTTACTGAAGATGACAGCAGATATGAAAACAGAGTCATAGGGATAGTACCATATTATTTTCCTCTTACTTGGTCAAAGAGCTGGTTAGTGGGAACTTAGAAAGTTTCTTAACTTTTACACCAGGGCTCTTTCTACTTGATTATTTCTATTTTAAAAAATTCCAGTAACTCAAGAGTTAGAGCAGAGTTTTAATAACATCAGAACAGATAGAGGTATCACACCAATTTTTACAATGTATATTTAATATCAATTAACTGTAATTTGGTGGTAGAGGAATAAGAAACAAAGAAAAAAGAAAATGGCATTTCATAATATCATATAAAAACATAACAAGATCTTGAAAAATGCAATGTTATATAAAGATCTAAGAAAGACCTTAGAAACAAACACTTTTGCTGCTGTACTATTTAGAAATAGCACATTGTTTCCACCACATAATGAATATTAGGATCAAATAAATAAATACAAAGATGACCTCTAAGCTTAAATGTTCACATGCACAAAGATAAGCATTTTCTGGTCAATGTAATTAATCCCACCAAAAATGGCATAAGCGATATGACTTTAAATTTAGGCTGTAGAATTTAGAATTTTACCCTTTGCCTTATATATATTTTTTCCTTTAGTCAAGCTAATCTAGACCAGTTGTGCAGAGATTATTTTTACTTAAAAATTGTCAACACATTGTTTGGGACTGATGTGGGCTCAGAATGACTTTCTGGATCACATTTAACCAGGTTAGAGTTTTGTTTTTGTCTTTATGCACATCTAAAAGTACACACGAAACCTGTTTTTTTTTCTGGTTTTACTTGTCATTTTTCAGTAAGTTAAAATTTTAAATCTTTCAAAAATATACTTTAAAACAATATGGTGTTTTTTTTACCTAATAATTTCTTTCTGCCTCTTGAAATATTTCTGTAGCCATATTGAATAGTGACAGGAAAAAATCTCTACAAATGAAAAATTCCTCCTAAATTCTAATGTATATTTTACTGATGATATTTATGGCAGATATGATTATTGCATTTAGCTAAATGGATGAAAAGCGGCCTCTGTTTTGAAATACTATTTTAGTATGTGAGGAATGAGGTCTGGCTCGCGTAAAGGGCAGGCTCACAAAGTCTGCCCAGTGCCACTGTCTTACCTCATGCAAGAAGCATAAAACAACTCTTCAGGCCTTTATTCACTGAAATGGAGTGTTTCATTAGGAATTCCACTCAAAGAGTAAGGCTGCATACTGAGAAAGTTATGTAGGGAAAATGAACTTTCCCTAACCTAAAAATAAAATACAAATGTAGAAAAGTTCACAGCATTTCATGCCCCATACCCTCTCCTCATGACCACCTGGAGACATGGTTGAACCAAGAGGAAGTACTGTGGACCCTCCATGGGCTCAACATTAAGAGTCTGTGCAATAACTTCGAGTTCCTTCTCTGATTAGCTGTGTTTTCTCATTTGCATTTGTAGGCTGGAGAACAACCGGAAAGTCCAAATCTAAAAATAAACAAAGCAAAGGAATAAGCACCCTCTTATCATGCTATGTTTTCTTTAATGGGGCAAGTGGTGGATATTTTCATTGAAATGATGACTGGCAAATGAGTACAATGCATAAACTATTAAGGACTTTAGCAGGGAGGAGACACTGTCTTTACACTTCAAGTTCCGTCAGTTATAGAAATATAAAGCCAAAGTGTTAAACCCAGCTTTCAGTCTGAGGCAATTGCTGAGCTTGGTTTAGTTTTAACCATCTTGTGGGAATGAGAATAGGCCCATTATATATGCCACGTAGACTATAGTATATCCTTACATGAAAAATGCTGCCTAGAGTAGTGCAGTGCAAAATTGCATATAATAAATTGCCCTGGCTGGGAGAGAGGTCAAAACCAAGAGTTACTTAGGTGAATAGTCTATTAGGAAGCTCCGTACATAAACCTAATATCCAGAATGGTCATGGTCTCTCTAAATCACCATACCTCTAATCTGCAAGGAAATTTGTTAGTCTTGAGTTTTGGTGCTGAATTGAGAGAGGAAAGATCTCCTCTAAAAATGTTTAAAGGCAAGCCAATGAACAGACAGACTGGCAGACCAAATTTATAAGTGTGTGTTCTAAGAAAGCTCAGCTGATAATTTAGTTAAAAATGGCCCAGTGCAAGATGTGCTCCCAAGGAACTAGCAGAAGCAAATTGCCCCACCTTAAACCCAGGCCTCAAAGAATCACTAAAAATTTCAAGAAACATGAACTCATAGTAAATATAAATAGATAGGAGAGATAGGAAACAGGATAGTGGAGGAGAAGGTGGAGGAGGAGAGGAGGAGAGGAGGTGGAGGGGTGGGGAGGAAAGAGAGAGAGAGAGGGAGAGAGAGAGAGAGGGAGAGAGAGAGAGATTGAGGAAAGATTACACATAGAAACAATGCATAGAGTGAGAGCCAGTTGAGACACCAGAAGGCCAAATCAGACCCAGAAAGGCTTCAAATCCTGCATTTACCAAATACAGAATATTTTTAAAGGAGGTCTGTTTTTTAAATGATCAAATGAATTTTGAAATTAATGAAAAATAACTTCTAGTGATTAAAACATCTGAAATAAAAACTTGATGAATTGGTTGGTTTAAGAGCTAAATAGAGAATTAGTGAAATGGAAGACATCTGAGGAGATTAATCATAATGTAACACAGAGAAACAAATAAGCAGCACATAAGAGGCTAAAAGAATAATAATAATGAAGAAAAGAATAATAAGGCCTAACTTATATCTAACAAGACTTTCATAAAGAAATGAAGAGTAGAGGCATATCTAAAGATCTAGTGGTTGAGAATTTCCTGGAATTGATGAAAGACATCATAAGAACCAGCCAGGACAAATTAAAAAGAAACTTGTACTTAAAGCATCTTAGTGACATTGAAGAACACCAAAGAGAATGATTTAAAAGCAGTCTTTTAGCAAATATGGAAGTTACAAACTATGGCATTTTATTTTCAGTATGCTAAAAGAAGAGTTCTATCAATGTAAATTTGTTGACAAAACCTATTATTGTTACATTTCTTTTTTGTAAAGCATGATATATGAGTACTTCCAGACAATAAAAACAGAAATCATGTCATTAGCAGACCCGAATTAAAAGTTGTAATTCAGGGAGAAAGAAATTGTTACCAGACTGAAAATTTATGTTGTAAAAAGGAACAATTAGTAAAGAAAATGATAGATATGTGAGTAAAACTAAATTATTATTGACTATATAAAGCAAGAATAGTAATTCATGAAGCTTAAAACATGATAAAAGTAGACTACAATGACAGTGTACAAATCAAGATAAAGGTGATCAGAGTTAAAGTGCTATAAAGTTCTGGTGTTTTTCAAGAGGGGGTAAAGATAAGAATTAACTTTAAACTTTGGTAACTGAAGTATACTTGATAAATTTCTAGGGTACCCCTAAAAGAATGAACAGAGAATATAATTTTCAAACTGGAAAGGAGAAATACATGCAATATGAAAAACATATTCTATCAATACAAAAGAAGGGAAAAAGGAGAGAAAAGGGAAACAAAAAATAGTAAGTATGAAGTGATAATTATAATAATTAAATAATAAGAGAAAGCATATATATAGTAACTATTATGTGTCCAACATTGTTCTCTGCTCTTTAGGTACACTAATTCACTTAATAACAGCACTACAAGGCAGGGTTATTTTTGTGACTATTTATGGTAAAGGAAACTGAGGCAAAGAGTACTTCGAGTAGTTATACAATTACTTCCAAGTTACATAGGTAGTAACAGAACTGGTATTCAAACCTAGTCAGTATTCCTTAGAGTTTGTTCTCTTAAAGATTGTGCTATACTATCTCTCACAAAAGAGTAAGTTAGTATAAAAAATCAAAATACATCATTAATTATAAGAAATACAAGGGACTTAATACTCTGTTTAAAAGAAAAATACTATCAGGCTGAAGACACATGAAAGAACATAAGGACAAAATAGTTGAGAATAAAATGATGAAACATTTACCACACAAATAATAACAAAAATAAAGCTAATATAGCTATATTTAAACATACAAAAAACATACAAGACAAAGAGTGTTGCCAGTTCTAGAGGGTAACTACATAATAATAAAATGTTCAATACACCAAATAGCTGTAAAAACAACTTGGCCTTATCTAATAAGTTGTAGATATGCATAACCTTTGATTAAAGTATTCTACTCCTGTGTAAATATGTACCTAGAAAACTCTAGTGCTCACACACTGGGAGAGGTGTACAAGAACATTCATAACAACACTGTTTGTAGTGGAAAAAAAAAAGTGAAACTACCCAAATATCCATTAGCTGAATAGATAAATTGTGAATGTTCTCATGGAAGAATATTACACAACATTGAAAATGAATGAAAGATAGAGTACATATCTCAGAAATATGATACTGAGTTTTTTTTTAAAAAGCAAGTAGAAGGATAATTGTTGAATATAAGCCTGTTCATTTAAGTTAAAAAATATGCAAAACTGACTTCTGGTCAAGATGGTGGCATAGGTAAACACGGCTCACATCCTCGCACAACCACATCAAAATTACAACTAAAATATAGAACAACCATCACTCAGAACTGTCAGAAAAAGAGTTGAATAGAAATCTGACAACTACAGAATTAAAGAAACCACATCCATCCAGACAGGTAGCAGGGGCAGAGAAGTGGAACATTCTGGTCCCACGGCTGCATGTGGTTAATAAAAATTCTGAGGGGATATCTTGGGAGTGAGGAGTCCCAGCCTCACACTAGGCCCCAGAGCCCAGGCTTCCAGTGCTAGTAAGATAAGTCCCCATAGCTTCTAGCTGCAAAAACTAGCAGGAATTGAGTCAGTAGAAGAAACTTCTAGAGTCCCAAGCACTTTCCCTTAAAGAACCCATACATGGACTTACTCAGACTCACTCCCTCTGAGCTCCAGCACTGGGATAGCAGCCTGAAAGGCACTAGTGACATACAGGGAGGAACTGAAGTGTCTGGCGTCAAGGGAGGAGCTGGGGAACAGCTTTCTCCCAGACAAAAAGGTAGGCAGAGGCCATGTCCCTTTTCTGAGTCCTTCCCCCACAGACCCACAGAGCCAGTGGGTGCCACATCTGAGACTCCATCAACCTGACTGACACTATATGCCCCTCCCTGGATCCCCTGGGAATCCATCAGCTCCAAATTATGGACCCACCCAAACTGTTAACTGTGACTTTTCCATATGAATGGCTGGTCTTGGCTCATGCTCCACAGCTTCCTAAATCCTAATGAAACAAGCAACAACTGGCCTCAGTAAGCCCCCAGGCTTCATACAGCTTGCTAAGTGGCCCCAGGCATGGCACTAGCAGTAGCCAGCCTAAATTCACAGCTGGACTTCACCTGGGAATCTCCAAGCCTAACACAAGTAGCAGCCATCTCAGATTGCTTTATAGCTCATGCAGGGTGGCCCTGGGAAAACACAGGTGGGAGCTGACCTTGGCCTGTGCTATCCAGGAAACCCCAGAGCCTACACACCCAGTGGACAGCTACAGACCACATCAGAGCACCACCACCTGGCCCGTGCACAGCTGATCCTCCATGGAGAGTGAAGGTTGGTGGTCAGTGGTCACAGCCAGTCCTTACAACTGATGGGCCTGGGTAAATCCCTCCCATTGGTCTACCAACAGAAATAAAGTCTCAACTACAAGAGGAGGGTACACTCAGCCCACACAAAGGGCACACCTTGAGTAAAAGGCTTGGGTGATAGGGGAGGCTGTGCCATTGGAAACAATAGGACACCTACTACATTAGGTCATAGTAGGTGACTTCCTACTAAGGCAGGGAGTCATAGCAGCTCTACCTTATACATAGAAACAAACACAAGTTGGCTGATAAAATGAGATGAAGAAACATGGCCCAAATGAAAAAATAGGTCAAAACTCCTGAAAAAAGAACTAAACAAAATGGAGATAAGCAATATATCAGATGCAGAGTTCAAAACTCTGGTTATAAGGATGCTCGGGGGACCTAGTGAGGACCTCAACAGCATAAAGAAGATCCAGTCAGAAATGAAGGATACACTAATTGAAATAAAGAACAACTTACAGGGAAACAGCAGTAGAGTGGATGAAGCCAAGAGTCTAATCAATGATTTGGAACATAAGAAAGCAAAAAACAACCAATCAGAACAACAAGAAGAAAAAGGAATCCAAAAAAAACAAGGATAGTGTAAGCAGCCTCTGGGACAACTTCAAGCATTCCAACATTCACATCGTAGGAGTTCCAGAAGGAGAAGAGAAAAAGCAAGAAATTAGAAATCTATTTGAAAAAATAATGAAATAAAACTTCCTTAATTTGGTGAAGGAAATAGACATACAAGTCCAGGAAGCACATAGAGTCCCAAACAAGATGAATGCAAAGAGCTCCACTCCAAGACCTATCATAATTAAAATGCCAAAGGTTAAAGATAGAAAGAGTCTTAAAAGCAGCAAGAGAAAAGCAGTTAGTTACCTACAGGGGAGTTCCCATAAGACTGTCAGCTAATTTCTCAAAAGAAATTTTGCAGGCTAGAGGGGATTAGCAAGAAATATTCAAAGTCATGAAAAGCAGTGACTTACAGCCAAGATTGCTCCATCCTGCAAAAATATCATCAAAGAATCAAAGGGCAGATAAAGTGCTTCCCAGACAACAAATTAACTAAAGGAATTCATCATCACTGAACCATTACTATATGAAATAGAAAAGGGACTTACTTAAGAAAAAGAAGATCAAGACTATGAACAATAAAGTGACAATAAATATATATCCATCAACAATTGAATCTAAAAAACAAACTAAACAAACAAGAAGAAAAGAGACAGAATCATGGATATAGAGGGCATTTTGGTGGTTGCCAGATGGAAGGGGGATGTGTGAAGAGGTGAGGGGATTAAAAAGTACAAATAGGTAGTTACAGAATCACTATGGGGATGTAAAGTACAGTATAGGAAATGGAGTAGTCAAAGAACTTAACACACATATACCATGGATGTGAACAATGGTGTAGTGATTGCCTGAGGGACTGGGGAGAGTGCTTTTTGGAGGGGCAAAAGGGGAAAATTGGGACAACTGTAATAGCATAATCAATAAAAAATAGCTTTAAAAATAAATAAATAATTAAAAATCAATAAACCAGTAGAAAATATGCAAAACCTAGCAAAATACTGATTAGAAATGTAAATGTATAGTTGTAATACTAAAAAGAGTAGTATGAAATGATTACATTATCACTACCAACATATGGATGGAAAATAACTGTGTCTATCAATGAATGAATGGAAAGGGAAGGAAATCCTGCCATTCACAACATCTTGGATGGACGTTACATGCATTACGCTAAGTGAAATAAACAGACAAAGATAAATACTGTATGATCTCACTTATGTGGATCTAAAAAAAAACAATAACAACAAAATCCAAACTCATAGTAAAAGATATTAGCTCTTTTCAGGCTGGAACCATGAAGGGTACAGAACAGAAGAAGGTTCCTGCTGTACCAGAAACCCTTAAGAAAAAGTGAAGGAATTTTGTAAGCTGAAGATCGAGAGCCTGAGAAAGAAGTTTGCCCAAAAGATACTTCAAAAGGCAAGGAGGAAGCTTATCTATAAAAAAACTAAGTACTATCACAAGGAATACGGGCAGATGTATAGAACTGATATTCAAATGGCTAGGGATGGCAAGAAAAGCTGGCAGCCTCCATGTACCTGTGGAACCCAAGTTGGCATTGTCATCAGGACCATAGGTATCAATGGTGCGAACCCAATGTTCCACAAGGTGCTGCAGCACAAACGCTTTCACCAGATCGTCAATGCCACCTTTGTTAAGCTCAACAAGGCTTCAATTAACATACTGAGGATTTTGGAACCATGCATTGCATGGGGGTACCCAAACCTGAAATCAGTAAATGAATTAATGTGCAGGCATCGTTATGGCAAAGTGAACTGAGGGCAAATTGCCCAAATGCATCGATTGCTCGATCTCTTGGTAAATATGGCAAAACATTTGGCACAGTGTCTCCCTATATCCTGCAGATAAGATGGTGAATGGTGCTCTAGATGTCAGGTAAGGCAGATATAGTCACACTGGGCTATTACATTAAATAGTTTTAACAAGGATTGAATGAAGTTTGGAGTTATATTTGCAAATAGCTTGGACAAAGGCCCATACCATCAAAATTAAGTATGATAGATGGAAAGCAGTTGGAAGCCTGAGAGTATGCCAGAGAAGAGCAAGGGTGGTAAGACTGAACAAGGAAGAGGGGGAGAGTAGCTGAGAGAAAACCAGAAGGCTCTGGGGAGAAGAGTGCAAAAAAATAGCGGACAGGTGAACTGTTACGTAGCCATAAGAAGGAATGAAGTACTGATACATGCTACAATGTGGATGAACCTAAAACATGTTGAGTTAAAGAAGCTAGATACAAAAGGACAAATATTGTATGATTCCATGTATTAAATGTCCAGAATATGTAAAACCATAGAGCATAAAGCAGATTGGTGTTCACTATCATAGCCTCTGGGATCCTCCTTTGGCAGGCTTATTAAACTTGTACATTAACTAAGCGTGTGTGATTATTTGCTGAATATTTGTCTCCCCATCTTCTCTGCTGGATTGTAAGGTCCAAGACAGCAGGCACCTTGTCTTTTCTCTAGCACCTAGCATAGTGGCAGGCAAATATTACAAGCTCAATTAATGTTTGCTATTAAAAAACAATCTTGATAACCCTGTCTAGTAGATTTGCTCACCGAACCTTGGCAGCCAAAAACTGAAGCAGCTTTGTGTTCACTCTGACCTGCTTCTGGGGTAACATTCTGAGCTGAGTCACTTGTCCTGTTTCCCTGGCCCAGGACCTCGATGGTGTTTGGTTGGTGTTTTCACATAAAGAAGCAGCAAAGGGCTTTGGACTAGTTGCAAGAATTATTTTCCATGAATCATTTTTAGAAATCAGTCCCTTTTCATTGGGGGAAGGGAGTGGGAAAAGGGATTTGGGATTAGTGAAAATGATGAATTTAGTATCTTCCTTGGTGCCCTTCTCCTGGTCAGTTATGTGTGATGAATACTGAACAGCAGATGTAGTAAATGTCTCAATATCTTGGCCAAGAGCAAGAGGCTAATTGTAAGCCAAATGGCCTCTCCAGCTCAGTGGCTATGAATTTATTTGATTTTCAACTAGGTGGGTAGCAGGAACAATTAAGCAATCAACAAATTTTTCTATGCACTGTCACATTTTTAAAACCAAGGTCAGCACTATAAAATCTCCTCCTTTAGATACTTTGTTCTCTTTTATTCTCTCTCCTTCAAAAAACATTAGGAAATCATGATTCCACAAGAATTTTTTAGGGCTTAACCAAGAGTTTTCAACCTATTGCCTTCAGCTTAGAAAAAATGAATTTATCTCTTGTATTTTTGGTTTACTGTGCCAGGGTGTTCAGAGATAACTAGTTCCCATTTATCCTCTTGCCTCTGTACTTTCTCTCTTGTCTCTCTCTGTCTCTGTCTGTCTCTCATGTTTGTCTCTCTCTCTCTCTCTCTCTCTCTCTCTCTCACACACACACACACACAAACACACACACACACACAGAGTCCCAGGGATTGGGTTCTATCTCAAGATCTTCTTTAAAGCCCTCATAGCTAGTAGAATTGTGATTACATTGCAGGCTTCCACTAACACAGGGGTATAGGATGTAACTTGTGAATATTTGAAAGGAAAGGAAGTTACCTTTATCTTTCAAGTTTCCAATACAAATAAAGGAGGATGGGCATACACACACACACACACACACACACACACCAAGACACTATCTCTCTTATATTTATTCCTGATTGATTCATAAGAATAAAATAATTCCCGTGTTCCTAGGATTCCACTGGGAATGCATTTTTATTTTGAGATAACAATGGGAATCAGCTTTCAAGTTCTAGTTTCCAGTGTATATTAAAGATACCACTATTTTGAGTGTTTCCTCTTTATTTCTTCATGATAGAAGCTGTATTATACTCCTACATGTGGTTGAAAGAGACACAATAACCTAAGCAAATCCCTCCTTTCTACTACTGAATCCCACTCTGTGCCACTCCTCTCAAACAGAAATTGGTACCATGTTACAGTATTAAAAAGTATCTTAAGCATTAGCTAGTGTCAAGGAGTGGGCATGTTTGAAGGAAGCACATAATAAAAAATGTCCAAGGAAAACCATAAGCTTTAGCTATAAAACTAGAGTTATTAAACTATCTGAAGGCAGATGAAAACATTTCTCAAATTTTTTAATAAGTAAATCAGTTAAAAAAGAGTTTAATTTGATATTTCAAATTTGAATTTTCATAAATTAAGAGATATTGACAGTATCTTATAACCTGTTCTTAAATGTGAAAGGTGAGGTGTCACTGAATTCCAATTAGAAATGTATTTTTCTAGTTAACTCCTGTTATTAGTCTCTTGCTTTATTAGTCTTCTTTACTAGACTAGTTAGGCATAAGGAAACAATAAAATATTAAGAAGATACAACTTCTATTCTGGAGAGGGGATTAACTCATTAATTTTATTATATTTTGTATCAGCATTTCTGGAAAGTCAGGAAAAATAATATAAGAAAGAAATGCTAACCATACTTCTTTTAGAAACCAATACTCATATAGAAAAAATAAATTTCTAGTTGTGATCTTTATATATTGGCCAAATCTCTAAGCACAGTATAATCTGTAGCATAGCACTTAAATAAATAATTAATGTAAAACACTCTCTTTACCCACTCTGTCATCTCAGTCTGTTTTCCTCTTCCCTAAGTGCAGAGTTCTGTGCTCTGGAGGCATTTTTGCCCACTCCTTGCCAGTAAGTATCAAGTTTGAAATCCAGATATATAGCTCATACATAGACATATTCTAATAGTATTGGCTACATAATTTGCAAAACCCAGTGCAAAATTAAAATGTCATATACCTGATTCAAAAGCCAAGAATTTCAAGATCATGACAGCAGAGCAATAACCCAAGTGTTGGAAATCTTAGCCAGTGTGATAGGACGAGAAAAAGAAATAAAAGGCATACAGATTGGAACAGAAGAAATAAGGCTCTCTATTTGCAGATGACATGATTATTTACAAAGAAAATCCCAAGGAAATCACATGAATACAACTTAAGTGAACTTAACAAGAACACACAATACAAAGTCAGCATACAAAAATAATTGTAAATTTTTGCGATGAACAATTGAAAGCCATAATTTAAAATGAATGCCATCTACAGTAGCTCCCTCCAAATGAAATACTTATCCATCTCACAAAACGTATACTAATTCTGTATACTGAAAACTACAAAATGCTCACAAAAGAAATCAGATGAGACCTAAATAAGTAGAGACACATACCATGTTGGTAGATTGGAAGATTCAATATAGTAAAGATGTCATTTTTTTTTTAAACTAAGCTACAAAGTTAATGTGATACTAATTTTAAAAATCAGCAGTATTTTTTCTGTTAATTTAGACAACCCGATACTAAAATTTATATGGAAACTCAAACTAGATTAATTTTGAAAAAGAATAAAGTTGGAGGAATCACACTAGCTATTTTAAGACTTATTTTAAACCTGCAGAAAGTAAAAGAGTGTGTTATTGGTAAAGGGATAGACATACAAATCAATAGAATGGAATACAGAGTCCATAAACAGACCCTTAGAGATACACCCAATTGATTTTTGACAAAGATGCAAAGACAATTCAATGGAGGAAGGATAATCTTTTCAGCAAATAGTATTGGTACAATTATATGCAAAAAAAAAAAAAAAAGCCTCTACCTAACCCTCATACCTTATACAAAAATGAACTCAAAATGGGTATAGATCTAAATGTTAGACATAAAACTTTTAGAAAACATTGCAGAAAATCTTCATGATGTAGGCTTAGACTGAGAGTTCTTAGACATGACATCAACAGCACAATCCATTTAAAAAGTTAATAAATTTTTAATCAAAATTTTTGCTCTGCTAAGCAGCAGCAGCAAAAAAATATGCAGCTGTAACATTTTTGTAAAACAAACAAAACCCCATAAACAGTTACATAAAATTTTTTATAATTGTTATCTTTGAGGAAGCTGGTGCCAGGAGGTTGATGTAAACTTGCCTTTGACTCTATACTTTTCTGTGATGGTTGAATTTCTATGAGTATGTCTTATTTTTTATACAAGGCCCCAAACCTCCCCACCATTGGTAGCTTTCAAATGAGATTGGGCAGCAGTCTTCTAGAAAAGCTATGGGGAGATGAGGGTTGACGCCTTGGTTTCCTTCCAAGTCTAAAATCTTAGGATTTTGTGATTAAATTAACAAAAGGTAATTAAAAATCCCCTAAATCGGAAAATGTTTGCCATATTTTATTTAATTTAGAATCACCGAAATAAAATACTCAAAGCTCCAACGTCTTGCAAGTGCTTTCTGATAGACTCAAATCTTGACATAAACCGCTTATCATATGTCATGAGTAACTTGATATGCAAGCGACTAATAGCCACTTTCAAGTGTGTTCTCTGAAACAACTTTAAGTAGGTCACCTTCTTTTGCAGAACTGAAGAGACCAGTACATTAATTGGATCAGAGTCCAGAAAGCACAGTCTTCACATGCAATGTGCTTTTTCATCCTTACAAGCCTACTTGCATTAATTTTACCAGAAGACTATATTAGGTCTCTGAATTAGTGGACTAAAAATCTGAAACTAGCTAAACTAATGCACCTAACTTCAAATAAGGTATAAATTCTCATAATGAAATGTTAGACTGAGATGCAGTGGTGGTGGATTTTACTGTACAGTTAATGAAATTTATGCTTTGGAGATCTTTATCTATGCAGACCCTTCCAAGGGCCTTTAAGGCCCCTAGAAATATGTTCACATTTTTGTAGATTTGCAAAAGTAAGATATTTTAACCATAGCCAAACACTGTCTCTTTCCACTTTACTTTTCCTTCATCATGCTTTTCTCCTTGATGAGTGGCAACAGAGAGGCTATGGACATTTTGGAGATTCAGTTAAGGAGAAATAGAGTTAGGGACAGGTTTCAGTTGAGTTTAGTGGGATATGTTTTTGTGGTTTGCAGCAACACTGTGTATCATTATTAGTGGCCATACTGGCACAGGAATGGCTTTAGGGATCTCCTGGAGCTCACTATGCCAATTCACTTCCTGAGGGGGCATGAAGATCCACACCAGAGGTGGCATCACACAGTAAGAATGTGTCTATGGGCTCTGACCCTGGAAGTACTGGGTGATGGAGAAAAAACAAGGTTTGAAATGTGCAGAGTCAAAAAATGGTCTGTGGAAATTGCCCCCAAATTTTAGATGTTATATAGGAAATAAACTAGTTTTTGCAGATTTGACAACAATCTCTACAAATTTAGACAACATTATCAGTAATGAGCTATAAAACTGAAACTTTTCTAATCCACCAATAATAAAAAACAAATTTTGAACAAACATACTAGAGGAAAGAATTATTTTTTCTTCTTACATAAGATATTATTAAATTATTGTTAAATGAAGAGGCAGTCAAAGAATATGCACCCAGAAAGCAAAGGTTGAAAGTATTATAGAGATGTGCCAGGCAGTTAAACTATTGCTATTTCTCTAGATTGTGTGATATTTATCTTATTTTTAAGCTTTGCAATTTATTGTGATTTCTCCTCATTCTAAGTAAATATTCACTCTGATTCAATTTTGCATTATAATTTTGTGTTCTTTTTCTTTAAAAGGACTACCCAAGTTGTACAAATATCAGACCCTACAAAACCTGAATTAACTCTGCATAGGAGCTTTTAAATATTTAGGGATTGAATAAAGCTTTTTCCTCATGGTTTAGAATTCTTAGTAACACAGTCATATGGTATCATGGTTTACTTAGTCTGGAATCTGACCTCTGCAATGGAATTGATAGCTCTGGGGGTTCAGAACTGAGAGCAGCAAAAAACACATAGATTTATCACTAGTCACCCTGCAGGAAGGAAACCTGGGTAGAATTTGGCACCAAGGATGAATTTCTGTTCCAGAAAAGAAATATGCAAAGAACGTGTGCTGAAATGACCCGGTGGAACTTTGATCTAATTTAAAAGAGGAAAGACTTTCAGACTTTTCAGGGAAGTGTGAACACTAGATTTGTGATATGTAGGTTCAATTCATCTAGTTCTGGTTTCCACAACATAAAAGACAAGTTAAGATAAGGTTGTTACAGTGGATGACAATGACAGTCTCTCCAATCTCACCATCCCTTTCTCTCCTCTGTCAGTGACTAAACACTGGACTGTGTTGATGGATTTAATGTGAGAGCCTATGAACAACAGAGCCAGAGACCTCTGACATGATCTTACAACAGTTTATCTCCCTCACAAGAGCAGATGGGATTAATACACTGGGCTCATTGTTCTTAAACAAGTTATGTCAAGGTCTCTGGCCCTTCTTTGAAGAGGCGTTTGCATATATGTATCTCTTTTTAACCCATTTATGAGTAAAACTGCTTGCTCGCTCTTTTTGATATGAATACCCTCATTGAAAGACTTGTTCTTTTATATCCCAAATAAGGCAAAAGAAACTTGTAATTGCATTGCACTATAGGCCCACAATTTGGTTCCTGGGGCAGCAATAAAAGTTTGTAAGAGCAACACCTGTCCCTGTTTGTTGGACTGGCCACCCAGTGGTCCACAAAGGAAGGGGTCACCAGTTACAGAAAATCCCTTCTGTCCTCTCTGACTCCCCAATCCTAACATGGTCAGAGACTAAGTATGGTTCACATGACTGAGCATCCTTTAAGCTGGAGTCAGGGTGGGTAATAACTGGACTCTACTTAGCATCACATTCGATTAGGAATAAAAGTTAAGTGGAAGCCTTTAAGCAATCTCTGCTGCTCGATATCACAGAATTGGTGTTTCAGTGTGATGCAAAGAATCAGAGTATGGTACGGTCCAAAGAAATGCACCATTCCTAATTTCAGCAGTTATGACAACACTAGACCAGTGCCTGAATTGCCAAATAACTCTTGTTTGGAGGGCTCTTTGTGACTTAGTGATACAGCCTGTAATTGAGAATAATGATGCATCCCACAGGAGAAGAAGACAGCAGAATTATGGCTACAAGACAGAGGATGACTGCTAATTTGACTCTAGTTTGCTAAACAAAGGCATTTTTCAGAGAACATAAAGTATTCCTGGTATTGTGAACTCTGTGAGATTTTATCATTTGTTACATTTTTTCTTTATCATTTCAAGTAATATATCATGGCTATGCATATGCAGAGACAGACATGTAGGGGTGGTTTAGCAAAGCGAAACGTCCTATTTACATAGGACAACATTCCTGATGCTGGTTTGAGGCTAGCTCTAAATGTGTAGGCGTCGAAGGAAGCTTCATTTCCAGGGAAGAAAGACTATGCTCCCCCAGTACTACCCAAAATTTATTATCAAATAATCAAAAAGAATGAAGGGTTGCTGACTTTTCTTCATGTCTATTTCCCTTCTTTTTGAATGGAGATCTTAAAGTAACAGACTGAAATGCTCTTCCTGGGAAAATTTTTTACCTTGGTTCTCCTACCCTTGCGCACTCCCAAACCTTCCTGAACCCAGAGCTCCCGCTCTTGTAATGAGAACATGAACAGTACTAACTTTGCATAATGTACTAGATCAACTTATTTCATAATTTCTTCCTAATGGTGTCAGGCTCTGCTTTTCTCCATTGCTAGAAAAAGTAACTGTCCTTTCATCTGCAAAGGAAGTACCAAAGTCGATGGTCTGTGGAGTACCCCCCAATTCGTTGTTGGATCTCTCTCACTTTAGTGATAACCATCACCATGGACCTGGTGCTTGGCCAGGCCTATGAAAGGATACCCACTGCCTCTCCTCTCATCTTACTCCACCTTGTTCCATGTCAGTCTTGATCTGCTCCTCAAGATCCTCTGGGGACACATAGAAGTCCTCTTCTGGCACTGATGATTTGGGCCGGCAGCGTCCACAGCAGCAGTTGCAACAGCAGCACAGACAGCAACAAAAATAGCAACCAGTCAAGAGGCCAATGATGACAAACAGGGTCTAGGAGAAACAGGCAAAGCAAAACGAAAGTGAGGGGTAGTGGGCGTGGGAGAACCCCAGAAATCAAGTGTGTACCCTGTACCTCCAAAGACCTGAAGATATTGCAGTTCACCCTACATCCTCATCCTTAGTGCATGCTATCTTTTTAGTTTTCTTGGAAACAAATCCTGCATAGAGTTTTACCTAGCAGGTTAAACCCAGAGGGAATGACTTGTGGCCAAAGTAATGATGTATGACATTTTCTTCTTTATTCTTAAGCTATGGTGATCATTATTGAGAGTAAAGCAAACAAAACAACAAAGAAACAAACCAACAAGCAAAACCTCTACAGGTCTCATGATCTAACCAAGGGGACAGAATCATTCTCACCAATGGAGCTGTTGATAGCTCCTCTCCCCAAGTCACATTCCTCTTAGTCACCAAGTACTACACAGTCTGTCCCTTCAATATCTCTTACACTGTCCTCCTCATCTCTATCCTGGCTGGTAGGGCCTTAGAACAGACGCTGCTATCTCTGCTCCAGACATTTCAGTAGCCTTGTGACTGGCCTCCCTGCCTCCACTTTTGCCTCCTCATCCACCCTGTGCATTGCTGCTGGAACTTTTGGAAACACATGTTCTCCTAAACTCATACAGCTCTGCTGCCTTTTAGATAAGGCTGGCGCTCCTTACTATGGTCATCTGGGCTCTGCCAACCCGTCCCCTGCACCAGTTGGCCCCGTTCCTGCCATACCACCCATAGCTTCACTCTTGCTGTGGATTCATCTGCCTAAATGTCCCCTGCCACCCTCATTCCCAGCCATCTAACCAATAACCACTCCGTGTTCAGGAGTCATCTCGAAGACCCTCTCCCTGACATCTTTTCTGATCCCCCTCCCCTTCTTTATGCCCCAGTTGTACTCCATAGAAACTTCTATCACGGTGCTTTATTTGTTGACACTTTAAGACATTTATCAGTTTATAGGTCTGTCTCTGAATGGCAGATTCTTGAAGACTAAAGCTGTATGTTAGTCATCTTTCAACCCTTCTACCTAAATATTTAGTTCTGGGCATGTGGTAGACACTTAATAAATACCTATTGAATTAATGAAAGTATAAAATAATAAGTAAACAGATGTGCCTTCCTATGGAAAGAGTGTCATGTCTGGAGGTTAGGTTCCCAGGCAAGCCCACAAAATGCCCATATTGTTATATATGAACGTTTAATCTATCACAAATGACATTGTCAATATGTACACTCTCATTCCAAGTACCAGATCTGCTCGGCAGGAACTTGTCTCCCTCTCAATCCTTCAGCAAAAGAGAAAGAGGTTTTCAGTGGGAAACCTAGCTATCCCCAAAAAAAGGAATTATGGAGACCGAAAAAGTCAAAGGAGGCTTTAAGTTGCAGACTCCATGCTTATGTACAAAAACATATTCTCTCTCTTCTTGCATGTATGAAAAACTCTTCAATTCAGCAGGATTTATTTTAGTGGAAGAAAATAACAATCAGAATGCTACAGAACATGAAACCTATGTGTGTGGAGATCAATAGCTTTTTAAAAGATTAACTACTACTCATGAATGTGAGTTCATATGATTTCACAAAATGTGTGAACTGTTCACGTGTATTTGAATTGTCCAAAAATACACTGATGGCTATATGTATGGGTCATATGCAAATACATTTTTATCAGAAGGTAAAGATATTAAAACTCATAAAAAAATATAAGACCATGACCAAAGATACATATACTAGGGATTCCTAGGAAACCACACAAAATTTACTGTCAAAAATCAGTTCTGATTGCACTAAGTCCTTTAAAGTGCTGCCTTTTTCTTGTCCAGATATTTTTTTTCTCTCTCTCCGTCTCTGTCTGTCCAACTCCCTGTCTCCCACTACTTAATTCTCACCTTTTCCCCCGATTCCCTTCTCCATAACCTCACTGCAGACTCCATGCGAGCCTATGACATAATTACCACGCATTCTCCCAAGTATTGTGTTTGCTGATGTAGCCTATGCTATAAATAGTAAAGTACATGGCTAAATTTTTCCTATAATAATTTATTAAACAGTTGTCACACTAATAAATTATTTTTGGTTTTGAGCAATGAGTCAGTTCTTAATTAGTCACTATGGGGAGAGAGAGGGCAGTCAGAATTAACCTGAAGCTTCAAATTCAAATATAATTAATGTCTGGAAGGATTTTAAGTCTTGCTGTATATTTTAATCATTTGATAAGCTAAAGCAAAAATAGTCCTCAAATAATAGCTTTCCATTGAAGCTGTATCTCCTTTTATTTACAAGAGTTTAATAATATATAAAGTTAGGCTGTCTTTGAGATCGAGTCTAAAAGAGCAAATAAAATCATGATGTAGCCCCAGCTGGTGTAGTTCAGTGGATTGAGCTTCGGCCTGAGAACCAAAGGGTCACTGGTTCAATTCTCCAGTCAGGGCACATGCCTGGGTTGTGGGCCAGGTTCCCAGTAGGGGGCGTGTGAAAGGTAACCACGCATTGATGTTTCTCTCCCTCTCTTTCTCCCTCCCTTCCCCTCTGTCTAAAAAGGAAGTAAATAAAATATTTAAAAAAAATTAAATCATGATCTAACATAAAATTGGTTTTGAAGGAAAAATATGATTCACCTTTGCCCACCAGCTTGACAGCATAAAGTAGGTATTAACATTTTCATCTCCAAATTGCTCGGCCACATACAGTCCCAGTGATCCATACTTGTCATATATGTTTCTCTTTGACATGTCAGTCAGTATTGTGTGGGCATTGTTGATTTCTTTAAACTTCTCAGCAGCAGCTGGATCATCTGGATTCTTGTCTGGATGGTGTTTCAGGGCCAACTTTCTATTTAAAAAAGTAAGGAAAAGTGTGATTTGACACAAATTACAATGACATTTTAGAAGGGCACTATTCATTTGTATATCCTTTACACATGTAAATATGTGAAATGATAATGTTGATTTAACTGAGTGAATGTTTACTAAATGTTGTCTCTTGTTTCTAATGTGTAGGCAAAATAGTATTGTTTCTTCTCTAACATCCTTAAAAGGATTCTCAGCTGCATGGTTGTTGAGTCTATGACATCTTACTATTACCAAATATGTGAATTTTATTTTTACCTGGAAGCTGATCAGTACACCACCTTAACATGCAACATTCATGGAATGTTAACACATTCCAGCAACGGGACCGGTTTATACCAAAATTCCACTTAGAAAGAAAGATTTCCCAGGATTAACAAAGCTTCCTTCATACCACATATTCTAAAAGTTAAATTACCAAAATTTTTTCTAATTTATACTCTCTTGAATAGACATTACAACCCCTTCATAAATCTTCCACAAATTCCCTTTCTTTTTCTGAACAAATACTGTGACTTCGCTTGTATTCAAATGTATATTTTAACTCTTTTCAAATAGGTCTTTCCATTTCAAATAATCCATAGAAATTTACTTGTGAGTAAAAGGTCCTGTCTTTGTGGACCATCCAGCAGTTCATAAAGGGTGTGCGTATGCATAGTGGGGAGAGGGGTTAGCTTGAGGGTATTCTTTATTCTTCAATTATACTCAGGTATTAAAAAATAAATAAATAAATTTATGATAGCCAAGCTCTGGCTGGTGACCCCCTATAGATGTTGGTACAGGTTTAAATACTTATTAAAGACGTGTTCATAATTGAATCTGTAGTATTTTTTCCACTACAAAGTCAATTAATTTTATGACTATCTACTGGAGATTCCACATGACTTATTCTCTCTACTGTGCCCATTGTAGGTACATGCAGGAATACACCTTAAGCTTTTATCAGTTTAGATTAAATTGTTCTATTTTAATGCAACGATAAAGGCCATAAGTAGAGCAGAAAAGTAAAGTATATCTTAGAAAGCAATCTATACAATAGATTGGAAAAAAGCCATGCCTATTTTAGGAATGAAAGTATTGTAGGGTTAGGAAGTAAGTGAATAATAAAGCAGCTCAGTATCAGAATGCCTAAAAGTACGAAAATATTTAAAAGTATAAATTGTGATGGATAATCCATTCTAACTTTGAACTCAGAATAAACAAAGAATAAAACAATGATGGTTCACTTTAAATTTGCTTAACCAAAACAGTTTTCAGCCTTTTTGAGAGATATTTTGGGTATCTATAAATTCTTATAGATGAAACTATTGGAGACATTTTTTATGTGCAGAATTTATGATGCAATCTAGTGCTAATAGCACAAAATGCCCATTTTTGTCATTTTAAAAGCTTCCATATTTACTATATATGGGCACTGTTGTAAGAATGTTATAAATGTTAAGTCATTAATCTTTACCACAACTCTATGAAATAGATATTATGATTCCATTTCACAGATGAGGAAATTTGGCCACCAGCAAGTTAAGTAACTTGCCCAATGTCACACAGATAAGAATTAGATCATAGGCACTCTAACTCTGAGCACACACTCTTAAACACCAATACGTATATATATATATTTTATTGTTGCTCAAGTACAGTTGTCTCATTTTTAAATTTAAAAAGTAAGGCATAAAGAATGTTAGTACTTTACTGTAAGGACTTTGGCTTTTGGTCTAGATAACGTGGGAAGCCACTGGAGTGTTTTGAGGAGAGTGGTGTGATCTGACTTTTAGAAGCACCACTCAGTCTTGGAGAGGTCAAAGGTAAAAGTACGGAGACACTTACAGAAGTTTATAGTGGTTCAGACCAGTATAGTAGTGTGGAGGTTGTATAGTCAGAAGAGGTTGGATTCTGGATATATTTTGAGGGCTAGCTGGATTGGATGTGGAAAGAAGAAGAGGAATCAGGGATGACACCAAAGTTTTGGCCTAAAAAATGGAAAATTGGAGTTACTGTTAAAAAGCTGGCAAAAGATTTTTCTTTTTTTTGTTAGTAGGAAATGGTTTGCTAGGATTCAGAGTTGTATTTTGGATACCTTCGAGATGCCTATTAGACTCCCAAGTGGAGATGGAGATAGATCTCTGAGCCTGAAGTTCAGGTGAGAATTATGGGACATGTACATTTGGGAGTTCTCAACGAGTAGATAGTTTTAAGACTCATGAAATGGGGAAAGATTTCCAAGAGCAAAGATCCAAGAGAAGTCCTAAGACTGAGCTTTAGAAAGGAGGAACCAGCGAAAGAGGTAAAAAGAAAGATGAAGGATGCAGAAGGAAAAATCCAGAGAATATGGAATCTTGGGACCCGAGTGAACAAAGTATTTGAAGGTCACCTGTGTCAAATGCCATTCACAGGTCATGTATGATGAAGACTAAGAATTGAAATCTTAAAAATAGACTTCTGGCCAAGATGGAGGTATAGGTAAACATACTTTGCCTCACGCACTACTACAGCAAAAAGTACAACTAGACTATAAAACAAATAACATCCAGATTCATCAGAAAATCGAGCTGTATGGAACTCTGACAACCAAGGATTTAAAGAAGCCACATTCATTTAGGTGGGTAGGAGAGGCAGAGACGTGGGGGCACGGAGAGGTGCAGAGAGCTGTGGAGAGGAGGTGGATTAGGTGGTCCCACATTCACATGTGGTAGATAAAAATGGGGAGGGATACCTTAGGAGTGAACAATCCCAGCCCCCGGCCAGACCACCCAGCCCAGGGTTCCAGCGCCAGGAACATAAGTCCCCATAACTTCTGGCTGCAAAAACCAGTGCGGGTTAGGGTAGTGGAAGAAAGTGCAGTAATCTAAAGAAAGAAGAAACTTCTCTTAAAGGGCCTGCAGTGGGCTTAGGACTCATGCAGACCCATCCCCTCTGGGATTCAGCATCAGGGCAACAGCTGGAAGGCATAGTGGCATATGGGGAGAAGGGGAGAAAGGGAAGTGACTGGCAAGGGAGTGAGTGCTGGAACACACCTTCCTCCTGGGCAATCTCCAGAGGCCAGGCAGCAGCACTGTCTGCTCTCTGAGCCCCCGCCCCCATACAGAGCCATAAAGTGGTGAAATGGGTTGCCCCCTCTGGTGGTTACCTAAGGCTCCACCCCACACAATTTGCAGGTGTCTTTTCTACAATAGGCCATGCTACTAAGACAGGGAGTCAAAGCAACTCTACCTAATACATAGAAACAAACACAGGGAGTTTGCCAAATTGAGGAGACAAAGAAATATGGCCCAAATGGAAGAACAGAACAAAACTCCAGGAAAAGAACTAAATTAAATGCAGATAAGCAACCTACCAGATACAGAGTTCAAAACACTGGTTATTAGGATGCTCAGAGAAAACATTGGCTACTGCAATAGCATAAAAAGGACCCAGGCAGAAATGAAGGTTACATTTAGTGAAATGAAGAAAAATCTACAGGGAACCAGCAGTGGAGGGGATGAAGCCAAGATACAAATCAATGATTTGGAACATGAGGAAGAAAAAGCATTCAATTAGAATAGCAAGATGAAAAAAGAATTTAAAAATCAGAATAGAATTAGGAGCCTCAGAGACATCTCCAAATGTACCAACATCCGAATCATAATGGATGCCAGAAGGAGAAGAGGAAGAGCAAGAAATTGAAAACTTATTTGAAAAAATAATGAAAGAAAACTTTCCTAATTTGGTGAAGGAAATAGACATACAAGTTTAGGAAGCACAGAGAGTCCCAAACAAGTTGGACCCAAAGAGGACCACACCAAGACCCATCATAACTAAAATGCTGAAGGTTAAAGATAAAGAATCTTAAAAGCAGCAAGAGAAAAGCAGAGAGTTGTCTACAAAGGAGTTCCCATAAGACTGTCTGTTGATTTCTCAAAAGATACTTTGCAGGCTAGAAGGGACTGGCAAGAAGTACAGAAAGTGATGAAAAGCTAGGACCTATAACCTAGATTACTCTATCCAGAAAAGCGATAATTTAGAATGGAAGGGCAAATAAAATGCTTCCCAGGCAAGGTAAAACTAAAGGAGTTCATAATCACCAAACCATTATTATATGAAATGTTAAAGGGAACTATATAAGAAAAAGAATACTGAAACTATGAACATTAAAATGGCAACAAATACACAACTATCAACAACTGAATCTAAAAAAGAAACTAAGCAAACAAGCAGAACAGAAACAGAATCATAGATATGGAGATCATTTGGAGGGTTATCAGTGGGGAGGGGGAAGGGGAAATGGGGGAAAAGGTGCAGGGATTAAGAAGTACAAATTGGTAGGTACAAAATAGATGGGGGTGTGTTAAGAACAGTATAGCAAATGGAGAAGCTAAAGAACTTATATGCATGACCCATGGACATGAACTAAGAGGGGGGATTGCTGGAGGGAATGGGGGTACCAGGCAGAGGGGAGTAAAGGGGGAAAAATGGGACAATTTTTATGTCCCAATTGGGACAAAAATTATGTAATAGCATAATCAATAAAATATATATCTTTAAAAGACCAAGAACTGATCACTGGGTTTAGTGATATAGAAATCTTTGGTGACTTTGACATACAGACACAACACACATGTATACACATAGACAATTGTATATATGTCTTCATATAGGGAAAAATAAAGCAAAAAATAAGTAGAAAAGAAAGAGTAAAATGGAAGGTTATAACCACAATTAACTGTGCTTATAGATGCACATTGAGATTATAGGTAATTCTTTGTTTCATTTTGCTTGTTATAAAAAATATACAAATTACTTGTGTGCTTTCCTCCCCTAAGCATTTTAAAGCTCTAGTTACAAATTCTGCACTCTTTTAATAACTGAAAGTTTAGAGTTGTTCCCTTAAATGACCCACTATAAATTAAAGGGGAGGAAAGGAAGAAAGAAAGAAATCCTCAAACTTTAATGATACAACAATCATCATCAAAAAACCTCAAGTAGATTCTTTAAGCACATTAATTTTAATGGCTCAATATTCCTGGAATTCTCACTCTGTGCCCTAGAATACAATTGCAGTATTTTCTCTACTAGTTCCAGAGATCATGTCTAGGCCATTCAAATGCAAGAGCTGTTATCTTCTGCTTTGAAAGAAAGAAATCCCTGGAAAATGGCTCTTTTCATACATTTCTTGGTTTCTAATGTTCAGTTGTAGACTGATACACACTGCCCAAGACTTAGCCAGAGAAGCCCAGCTTCCTGTTATATTCTAAGTTGCCTGGATCTTTGTCAGCTCACAAGGGCAGATGCTCTCAACCATTTATCACATTCCTCTAACAATGGAGTTGGCAAATTCAGTGGGCTGGAACACCTCCATTTGTAACAAATCCAATTCCTGGTTGCCAGAAGCATTTTGACTCCTCTTGGCAGATACTGTTGGCTCTGAGGAATCCTCAGGAAATATGGCTAACAGAGGTAGCTGCCAAAATTACACACCCGCTCAAGGAGGTAGCTGATGGATGACCCATCCCTTTGGGAATTATCTATAGAGCAAGAAAACATGTCTAGGATTTAGGGTGAAAGGAACTGCTTGGAGTATATTTCAATGTACCTTTACTCACCTATTAATTTTAAAGATCTTTTTTATAATTTCTCATTTTATACTTAAAAGTGACATAATATTCAACCAGAATGTGATGCTTTAATTCCGAACCTTTCTCTACTTCTAGTCACCTGTTAATCTGGTACATCTATAATTAGTATTAGAAATAGCAGCAATGCCTCTAATTTCCACTTCAAAATCCAATGACAGCTATTCACTATGTATAGTGAATTCAGGGAGTGGTACCTAAGGTCAACATGGATTTATAGTTATGATTACCTACCTTTTTTTGAGGTAGTGGAATAATTCTTAGAATTATAATGTTCCACTCAGTTCTCTTCCTTGCACCCTGTCACACTCAGGTGAGATCCACGTACTATTCTCTGCCAGTTTCTGAGTCACTTAAGACCTGATGCTGACCATGTTGCCCCAGCTCTAGTCCAAACCTTTATCCATGGGGGTGGAATGTCAGAGACTCCTCGTTTGGGAAGGCTGGCCTCTGAGCCTCAGGCTTGGCTGTGTCTGTAGCTGCCTTTCCCCACTCAACATATTTTCAGCTGCTTTCTCCAATCACCTTCTGTTGCTTTCTATTTGAAAGATTTCCTTATTGCTGTGTGATTTTCTGTTAAAACCCCCCTGCCACAAAGTTTATTATTTCTCTAATGTCCCAGAAGAAAACCACCTGCTGCCTAAGATGAAAGAATAGAAGGAGAGTGTACAGACCCAGCAGGTACTGCGAAGGTAGCAAAAGAGAGAAAAATCTGAACTCATATTGAAGACTATTCTTTCTAGAAAAAAAAATGGCTACAAAGGGAAGGAAACCAATGGTAGATAGGAAAATGAACTACTATAAACCAGAGATTAGTAACCCCAGGTGTGTGGCAAGTTTTGCAGCTATGGAGCCCAATAATATGTCATAACACTAGAGGTTTAGTGGAACTCAGGCAACATCCAAGCAAAAACATAGGAAACCAACATATGACTTCCAATGTACATCTGCCTGACATTTTGTATTGACAGATATTTTAAAATTTGACAATCTTTTGTGGTTAAATTTGCATTTCTTAATTTGGGTATCCTCTATTTAATTGCATGTTAGACTTTTACCAGTTTTTAGTTTGATGTTTAGAATTAATTTGTAGGATTTTTAAAAATATACATATTCTTGTATGAATCCTTTGTAAGTTATATGCATTGCATATGTATTCTTCATTTCTGGGGCTACTTTTAGTTTTCATTGTTGTTAGTTTTTTTATGGAATCTTTTGACAAACAGAAATTGTTAATTTTAATTTAGTTGAATTTATCGTTTTTCTTAAATTCAGGAAGATATTGTCCTATAAACTCTATAACTTTAAAATCTTTGTAGATTTGCATTTTACATGGAAGTCAATGATCCCTTTGTAGCTGATTCTTTAAATGCAGTGGAAGGTAGGCATCCAACTTGACTTTTTAAAATAGATACCCAACTGTCATAGCACCAATTATTTAAAAAATTAAATCTTTTTCCTGTATTTCTAGGTGCTCTATTCTGTTCTATTGGTCTATTTAACCATTTCTGGGCCAATAACAGTCTTAAATATGATATATTTAACTATTCCTGGGCCAATAACAGTCTTAAATATGATACCTTCCAAATATGTCTTAATATCTTAAAGAGTAAGTCCTTCCATATTGTTGGCCTTTAACAGTTCTGTGGCTTTTCAGGGCCCTCTGAATTTCCACATAATTTTTAGAATTCACTTGTCAATTTATACACACACACATGCGTGCACGCCCTTGCGCTATTGGGATCTTCATTGCAGTTGCATTGACTCCCTAGATTAATTTGGAGATTGACATTTGTGTGATATGTCTACTTATTTAGAACTTTTAAATGTTTCTCAGAGTTTTATAATTTTATCATTTAGGTCCTGCATATATTTTAATAGAATTATTCTTGGGAACTTAACTTTTTGTGTGTGGTTTTGACATGAAAATTTTTCTTAGTTCATTGCAAATATAAAAGATTATTATATATTAATGCTTTTTATCCCACAGACTCCCTAATCTTATTTTTTAATTTTAATAAATTATAAATTCTTTTGCATTTCTATATCCACAATCATATAATCTGCAAATAATGATTTTTTCTCTCCAGTTCTTATATCATTTACATTTTTTCTTATCTTACTGTCCTGGCTAAGACCTTCAGTAAGATGTCAAATAAGAGTGACTATAGCAGACACCATTTTCCCCTTTGTCTTTCACTTATTTACTAAGAGTAAATGGATCTTGAATTTTATCAAATGCTTTTGCTGCATCTGTTGATATGTTAGAATATGTTTTTTCCCTTTAATCTGTTAATGCAATTGATTTTATGTTAAATGAAGCTTGTATTCCTGGGATAAAACTCAACTTGGTCATTATGTATTTTTTAATTTATTATCAGACTCAATTTTTCAATATATGTATTGAATTATGTACATTCTCCTCTAAGTGTCACTTTAACTGCATTCCACAAATTTTAATGTGAAACATTCAGTTTCAGATATTTGGTGAATTTAGTTATGATTTATTTTACCAATGAGTTATTTTAAATTGTTTCTACCAATTTTTAAACATATTAGACTTTTCTTGCCATTTTTGTTTTTGCTTTGTAGCTTGCTTGCACTTCAATGAGAGAACATGTTCTACATGATTTAAATTCTTCAAAATTTGAGACTCGTTTTATGTTTCATTATATGTTGAGTTTTATAAATGTTCCATGTGTAAAGAATAAAAATCTGTTATCTGGTGCTTTGCTCTTATACAAGAGCATTAGATTTTGTTTGCTAATTTTTGTTCAAATCTTTTTATATTCTTAGCCATTTTACTGATCTATCAAGCAAGACATGTTAAAATCTCCCACTATGACTATAGGTTTGCATATTTCTCCTTAGAATTCTGTCACTTTTTGCTTTGTGTATTTTAGGCCATGTTCTTTAAAAGCATACAAATTCACATCTGTTGTATATTCCTGGTGAAATGAACTTTAATCATTATGAGATATACCTTTTCATCTCTAGTAATAATTTTTGCCTTTACTTTGGTATTAGTAAAGCTATACCAGCTTTATTTGGATAGGCATCTACATAGAATATATTTTTCTCTCCTTTTATTTTTAAATTTTATGTCTCCTTATATATGTGATGTCCTTTGTAAACATCATATAGTTTTACTTTTTAATTCACAATTACATTCTATTTCTTTTCATTGAAGCACTTAGTCTATGTTTATTTTTATATAATTATTGCTGTATTTCAGGTTAAATTTACTACACTTTATTATGGGTTTTATTGTTCCACCTAAAATATATTTTCTTTCCTCTTCTATTTTGTCTTCTTTTGGATTGATTCTTTTTCATTATTCTGCTTTTTCCCTCTGTTACTTTGGAAATTATACATTCTTTTATTATTCCTTTTGGGGGTCTCCTAAAGATTACAGAATTCTTGACTTATCAATATAATGTCAATGTATTTTTATCTTGTCTTAGAAGAACAATAGCACTGATATTCTCCCCTTATCTTAAGTGTTGTTGGTAGCATGTACTTCAATTATCTAAGTCTTTTAAGTCCCCAAGAATTGTTATTTAATATATTTATCACTTAATGATGTTTTATACAATTAGTATTTCTGTACATTTTCTCACATATTTTCCTACTTTGTTTTCTTATTTTGTTGCCTGAGACCATTTTCCTTCTGCCTATGAACATCCTTCTCCTAGTGCAGGTCTGCTGATGATTAATTCCTACAGTTTTTGTTTAGCTTAAAATATCTTTATTTTACTTATTTTTGAAGAGCATTTTTTCTGGATATAGAATTGTAGGCCATCAGTTATTTCATTTCATCATATCAAAGGTTTTGGTCCATTGTCTTTTGGTTTTCATTATCTCCATTGAAAAATCTACTAGTAGTAAGTCTAACTGTTGTTCTTTGAACATAGTCTGTATTTTTCCTCTGGTTGCCATAAAGTCTTTTCATCTTTGATTTTCAACATTTTTATATGCTGGGATATAGATTTGTTTTTATTTATCTGCTTGGCTTTTATTGGGCTTCTGGTATTTAGGGACTGATATCATTCATGAATCTGAAAAATTCACATGCATTATGCTTTCAAATAACCTTCTCCTTAATTCTCATTCTACTCTCCTTAGACCATATTATTGAATCCGCTATGTGTTTTATCTTCTTGCATTATTTTCTGTACTTTCACAATCCTTCCTCGTTATTTTCTTCTCGCTTATCTTCCAGACAGCCCTCCAACCTGTCGAACTATACCTTTGAGACCTTGAGTTTAGTTGTTGTATTTTTTGGTTATAAAATTCATCTGTTTATTTAAAAAGCCTTAAATGTCCCTTTTCATAACTTTCAGTTCTCTGTGCAAATTTTCATTGTCATAATTTATCTTCCTGATCCTGATAGTTATTTTTAAATATGTATCTGATAATTTTAATATGTGAGATTTCTACTGTTCTATTTTTATTTTCCCATTTCTGCTGATTCTGGTTCATATTAACGTGTATACTTGATCATCTCTGTGCTGATATATTTTTAAAGCTTTTAAAGGAATAACTATAGAACTAAGAAGATGTTATCTTATACCAGACAGTAAATTTTAGTAGCTTCAGACAACAAGCATTTTATTTATTTGCCTACAGTGTTGTAATTGGGCTGGACTTGGTGGGGACAGTTTTCTTGCCCCACCTGGCTTTGGCTAGGACTACTCAGTTGGAGCTGAAGGATCTGCTTCCAAGATGGCCTCATGACCTCCTGGTAAGTTGTACTGGCTGTGGCAGGGAGCTCAGCTAGGACTGTGGGCTGGGGACTCTGGTCTATGTTGTGTCTCCATGGCTAGGTGAGGTGCCTTGCAACATGATGGTCTCAGAGTGGTCATATTTCATCAGTGGTGACTAGCTTAAGACAAATTGCAAAAGTAGAAGCTTCGAGGCCTTTTAAAGGTTTAAATACATCATCACTTCTGCCACATTCTATTGGTTAAATCAGGTCAGAGAGCCAGCCAGATTCAAGAGGACTACAAAAGGACATGAATACCAGGGCACATATAGTGTGGGGAGGATCGCTAAGCTAATTACCAACCACAGAACTTCCTTTTTACTCTTTCTCCTTGGGTGCAGCACTTTGGAGTCTAAATAGAATTGCAGGACTCCCATTCTTGTTGGGCCAGGGTCCAAAACTTTTCCCCTTTTGTAGAGTTCTGCTCAGCCTTTCAGCTTCTTTTCTGCCATATTATGACCTAGTCAGCAGTAATTCTTTACTCTCAAATGCTTTTAGGATGTATATTTAGAAATAAAACCTTCTTTTTAGTTGTTCTCTACTAGTTGTTCTCAGCAGTTGGGAGAATTGGTACAAATTACATAGCCAGTGATAACCAGAAACTCCTAATTCAGAAACTTCTGGTTATTTTTTATGTTTATGTTCTCTTCTTTCGAATATACTCATATATTAATTTCATAAAAGGCTTTATACTACTCTTATATAAATGAGCCAAAACACTTCTATGTTGACTCCTACATTGTTTATTTCTTTACTGTGGGCTGACACCCAATAGCTGAAAAGCCCAATGGTGCCAAGCTCAAATTTTTATACATTCAAGTATTTTAAAAATAACCCAAGCAAGGGTTGTTAGCTTGCCTGCTTTATCAACCTTCAAGACCTCACCCTACATCTGCTGGCCATTGATAAGATACAGCCTTGCGGTTATAGGACTCCAAGCTGCTGGTCCTTTGGAGCTCTCGGGCTCCGAGACCGCTCACTATGCTCCTGCGTGGCATCAGGCAGAGAGTAAGCCTCCTTCCCAATCTCGCCCTCTGCTGGGGGTGCCTTTGTCCTTTTCCCCTCCTGAGAGTGGCCCCATGCTATGAGTCTCGGGAATGGTCTCATGCTGTGAGGGATTTCCCGCCTCATGTGATCCTGTTGAAGCCCCACCCAGTAAAGCATATTGTGTGTTACTGACTTTCTTGGTCATATCTTTTCCCTTGATCAGCCCCCAAGTCTCTCACACCCTCTACAATCATTCTGTGTAATTGTACCCAGTACAGTTTCACTCCCTACTAGAAGCTTTAACGCAATGTGCTGCTGAGAGTGAGCTGGAACGAGAGTGTTAGTGGGGCCCAAGGAAGCAGGAGGCACTGGGCCAGGGTTAGCATAGAATCAAAGGATAGAACAACAAGGCCAGGACGCCATTTTGCTTCAAATTTCAGATAATGAGGCCAGTACTACCTCTGTTATACAATTATTTCTGAACACCTGCTGCTATAGTATATATGATTCAAGTAATTTACCACCAAGGCCCCACCTAGGGCCCTCCGAAGGCACATTACACAGTCCTGTGATTTCCTCACATTTACAGATGAACTATCTGAGCACTTCACCCCAGATATTGGGTGTTTTCTGGGATCCGCAGTCACATTCATGATTCACTACAGATAGCGTGAGATAACAGCAGGAACTTGTAATGATGATCTGTTTCAGAGAATTGGTCTTTTCCCACATTGTGAGTCGAGTGCTGACCTCTAGTGGCAGTTAAGACAGTGATTTCACTGTACTCCAATGATTCCTTGGCAAATAATCTTCCCAAATTTTTACTAGAATGTGTAATGACTTTATGAGGCATTATGCTTGAGTATGTTTTTTAATATGAGAGTTAAAAATACTTAAGCTTCTGAAAAGTTCAAATGCCAATCGATAGAGCTTTATTTTAGGTAGTTTCTTTTCAATGGCTGGTTTAAGAGCCAGCTCTTTACCTTCCCCTAAGAAGGTAGACTAGACTAGGATATTTGTACAAACACAGTAGATAAAATGTCTATGTAGACATTTTAGAGTCTAGATAGAATTATTTGTCTACACCAGGGGTCCCCAGTCTCCAGGCCGCAGACCTGTACTGGTCCAGGCCTGTTAGGAGCCAGGCCACACAGCAGGAGGCAAACATGAATATAATGCACTTGAATCGTCCTGAAACCATGCCCCACACCCTGGTCCATGGGAAACTGACTTCCATGAAACCAGTCCCTGGTACCAAAAAGGTTGGGGACCGCTGACCTACACTAATCATGAAACTACTACTTTAGGGAATGAGGACTCAAACTTCTGACACCAGTAGACCACTGACATTTTTCAGCAAGCCATTAAGGCCATTGAGTGCTGTATTTTAATCCTTTTCCTCCCCAACCAGCAGCTCGCCCGGAATCTGAGAGCTGCATACAATTCAAGATCTCTGTAACTGGCTCGGGATCCCAATAAAAGTTTCTAGACCTATAACCTTGTTACAGTTCCTGGGGGTATTTTTTTCATCCTTTTTTTTTTTTTTTAAGACAGCAATCTATATTGAACTCTGGACGTCAAGGGAAAACAGGACTGGAATGTAGGAGAAATGGCTATACAAACCTTGTCTCCTACTTTCAACAGCAGTTCTCAACACTGGTTCCAATCAAAACCCTTAGCAGGTACTTGCTCTGATGATTTCCTTGATAATTAGTGATGTTGAGCACCTTTTCATGTACCATCTGTGTGCCTTCTTCGGGAAAATGTCTATTCAGATCCTCTGCCCATTTTTCAATCAGATGGGTGTTTTTCTTTCTATTGAGTTGTATGCATTCTCTATACATTTTGGATATTGAGCTCTTATCGGATATATGGTTTGAAATTATTTTCTCCCATTCAGTAGATTGTCTTTCATTTCGTTGATGGTTTTCTTTGCTGTGCAGAAACATTTTAGTTTGATGTTTTAATTTGATGTAGTCTCACTTATTTTTGTTTTAGTTGTCTTTGTTTATGGTCAAATCCAAAAATATCATTGCCAAGACCAATGTCAAGGAGCCTGCTATCTATGTTTTCTTCTTGGAGTTTTATGGTTCAGGTCTTACATTCAAGTCTTTAATCCATTTTGAAGTAATTTTTGTGTATGGTTTAACATAGTGGTCCAGTCTCATTCTTTTGCATGTGGCTATCCAGTTTTCCCAACACCATTTATTAAAGAAACTGTCCTTTCCCCATTGTACATTCCTGCTCCTTTGTCATATATTAATTGAACCATACAAGCATAGATTTATTTCTGGGCTCTCTCCATTAATCTATGTCATTTTTTTCTTCTAATACCGTACTGTTTTGATTACTATAGCTTTGTAATAGGGTTTGAAATCAGAACATGTTACTTCCAGCTTTGATCTTCTTTTTCAAGATTGCTTTGGTTATTTTGGGTCTTTTGTGGTTACATAGGTACCTTAGGATCCTTTGTTCTATTTCTGTGAAAAATGCTATGGGGATTTGATACAGATTGCATTGACTCTGTAGATTGCTTTGGGCAGTATGGACATTTTAACAATATTTTTTCAATCCATGAGCATGGAATATCTTTCCATTATTTGTGTCTTCTTCAATTTCTTTCAAAAATATTTTATAGTTGGTTAGTTTCCAGATTCCAAAAACGTTGATCCTGACAGTTTTTTTTCATGTATTCAGTTGTTTTTTTGGAGGAGCAGACTTTGGAGTTCCTTATTCTGCCATTTTCACTGACATCATTACCTATCGATAGTTTTAACATCTACACCAATTTCACTAAAATATATTCAAGTTTATAGAAAACATATTCCTTTGAAAGTATACTTTTATTATTTATGCTTTTGTTTTACAAATACTAATAGGCATAAAGCAGACTTAAGGAACATTTTGGTATGCAATAGGTGTAACAATTTTCACTGAGGTCAAACAGTGTTGTACCTTCATATTCTTCCTTTCAAATTTATGTTTACATAATTCCTTTCAATTCGTGTATTAGATTTTTTGGTTTGACAACTATTGCTAAAGCATCCAGGAAGCATTGCTTTTTCTCACTGATTTATTCATTTATGCTTTCATACATGCATTTATTTACCAATTATATATCAAGCACCTAGTCCATCAGGCATAGCTATGCATACAGGGTATATAGCAAGTAACACATGCTGAATGTGCCATGATTTTTTTAATATCAAAAAATGGCTTAGGAAGAAGTTGGACTTAACACTATTGCCTGAGAGATGCATTATATTACTTTAGGACCTACAAGGATTCCCTAAAGGATGTTACTATTTTAACCATCAGATGTATAATATGAACTTTGCTAGTAAATATCAAAAGCCACTTCTGTGCCAGTGCAAAGACAGATGTCACATTACCTGGTACATGCAGTCATCTCCTGTGTTCTGAGAGTGAACCCACTTCCCCACACTATCTGGAACTTGGCACTCGGTGCTCATTCTGGATCCCTCTCTCTGCTTCTTTATTTAAATAAGAACCCAAGTTTCATCCCCAGGCTTCCTTCTTAGACATTGACCTTTGCTCCATCCTCCAATGTGGTATATCACTCAGATTTCGGCCTTTGAATCCTTAGGATCCATGGCAGCTATTTTAAATCAGATTGTTAGGAGCTGTGGACTCTGGAGTAAGGCAGTCCAGGTACCAGTAGTTACTACATGTGACTCTGGACAGCTACTTAACCTACTTCTCTAAGCCCATTTCCTCAAGTGTAAAATAAAGACAATAACAGTACCTGCAATACAGAAATGTGAGAATATCGTAATGACTACAAATCACCGAGCATAGTGCCTGGCACATAGTAAGCATTCCACATATGTTGGAATGTGGCTTGTTCTTCTGGCTTTTCTCTGATTATCTTTAATATAAATTGTACTAAAATTAATACTGCGTTCACTTTCTTGAGGAAGACTTCTCTGATCACTAGTCCAGATCAGTTCTCCTTGTTACATGTTCTTGTGGAGACATGCTTTTCCCTCCAGGGCACTGTACCTCATCAGTAATTATACACTCATTCTTGTCATCATTTGTTTACTTTCTGTCTCCTCCACTAGACCTCAAGTTACATGAGACTAGTAACCATGATTCATTTATAATTGTATTTCCAGAACCTCCTATAGTGCTTGGGACAGGAATGAATGACGGAATGAAAGATTCACTTTTATTTAAGTGATTGATATGAATCCCATGTTCAAGTTAATCTATTCCGCTCGCAACAGACTCCCATGTTTGGCTTGTCTTTCAGTATGTATCTTTTAAGCCTTACTAAATCTAACTCTTTATAAACTCATTAAATGGTATAAACTATATGGTTACCTACAGATCCAGATATGTGTATATATATGTATACATGGGTATATATATTCATCTTTCACAGTACAATATGAATAAGTATCCAGTACTAAATAGATATTGAGTGAATAAGTGACTGAAAAAAAAGTCATTGATCATTATGATTTCAAACTCAAGAACAAATGAAGTTGAAGTTCCATGAAGAAATAAGAGGACCAAGGGGAAGATTTGCTATGGGAGAAGGGAGGTCTTGCAGCTGACCTGGAAGATAACTCTGATATAGCCACATATTATGTTCTCTTGTTTTTAACAAAAGGTTTTAGAATTCAGGAAACATATTAGTGCTTGATAGAGATTAATTTCAATTTATCTTGTGAGCTTGAATCATCACTTTGCCTTGTAAATATTTACAATTCTTCTATTAGCTATGCATTCCCCTGACATTTACACTTTATTCACCAGCAGCCTCTGTTATGACCTATAATTGCTAATAACGATGGGTAAAAGCACCACAGCTCGGGGTCGCCACAAAGCACTATGGAAATGACACTTTTTCCTGCTCCTTGTGCAAACAGCTTTTGACTCACTGAGGCAACTCACCTCTTTAGAGATGAAAGATGAGTTCCAGAAAGTTCCATGTGAAATTGAATGAAATAGAAGAATCAATTGAATTCCTGCTACTCTGTGAACCAGCACATTTGGTGCCTTGCCAGCAAGAAGTTAAGCTCATCCAGGAGGCACAGAGACACAGGTGCTGACGTATAAAATAGTTCACTCTGATTTTGTGGTCTCAGATGGTACAGAAAGGCTAGATCTCATTCAGTAAGTAGGCCGGCATTTTGTTAGTTTCTTACACCAAGGAGAATCAGCCAGCCTCCCTTTCGGGCATCCTAATCTTGTTTTTAGCTTACTTCAAAAATGTACATATCAGTGTAAATAAATACTAACACCAAAGTTACACATGAGATTTTGAATACTCAAGACTCACATTCTCCAAATTGCATAACTGGCTGTATTTTCTTTAGTTTCCCCTTCCTCGTTCACTAATTCCTTCTCATTTGAAGGTCCCATGGCCATACAAAATGCACCAGGTCCAAAACTCAAACTATGACCTTTCCTTGCTGATCTGCCCACTCTATTTACTGGGTCAATAAATAACTCCTTGTCCAACTAGGGAACCAAATATTTGAGAATGATCCTAAAGAAACTGAGAATATAATCAAGGAGAAAACCTAGAGGCAAAACCTAGTATTTGCTGACTAATTCATTCTTGTATTTGGCAAACATTAGTGCGGTGCTAGGGCTGGAAGTTCAAGGAAGACAAAGCACAGTGCCTTCCTTCAGGGAACTGACTGAGTAGGAGAGAAGAGGGAACTAAAAAACCTGTAAGGGTTTTATGCTCTGATGGGATACACAGTGGGCCATGGAGCATGTAGGGGACCTCAGATAAGGCCCCCCACAGCCCTTCCCCCAAACCCACCTAAATGACTCCTTGTAATCATTTTGGGTATAATATTTGGGGGTATCTCTCTCTCTCTGATTATAACTTTTTGCTTATATGCCCCTTAAAATTTTCACAGACAGTTCCCTCCACATTATAATTGATACCAATATTTTTATGAGAATGAACAGATGCAAAGAATATAAATTTTTCAGCATAGTACCAACATTGGCATGTTAAAATAAAACAGTTTTAACACTTTTTTAAATGTATGCAATGGAATTGAAATGTCACAGAATATAAATACCTCCCAACACACACACACACACACACACACACACACACACAAAACTTGGACAATCTCTCTGTGCCCAGGCACTAACTAGTTTGAAGTATGTCATTCTATAGGACTATTTCTAGGACTTAATGTGTATCTTTTGTGGCATCCAGTACCCTGTGTACCAGACCTGGGCTAAACACTTTACATGTATCGTCTTACTTAATCCTCAGAGTCCTCTGAGCTCAGTATCATTATCTGTATTCCGTGAAGAAAATGAGGCAAGAGAAGGGTTTTGAATCCAGGTCTTTTCTGCATTTATATCCTATGCTCTTAACTTCTTTATATTAGAATTCACTGCAACCAAGAGATCTTAGTGCTAAAATCTTTGTGGCACAACTTAAAGAGAATATGTAACTCCCAGCATCACTCCTAGCACCTCCTACCTACTTTGCTTTTCTGAACAGTACTTACACCATCTGATAGACTGCATGTTTTATTTATTTACTGATTATTAAGCTTCCCCACTCCCCTAGCCCAGAATATAGGCTTCAAACGTACTGGAATTGGTCTGTTTGCAGCACATAGTAGGTGCTCGATAAATAGTTGTTGAATAATGAACAGAATTTGCTGCTAGAAAGCCAATAATGACTGTGAGAAATTCTAGATGTATCAGTGGCTGCCAAGTGCTCGCATCAGCCTCCTTGGCTTCTGCTGTAATTAGATGGAAGCATGAGGAATAGATCAACAGTCTACTGACTTTAGAGTGAAGGATTTTTATGTGCCAGTCAATATCAAGAAACGAAGGATCTAATCACACGCCTAAAGTGCTTGCTGAGCAGCAAAATACATTGAACTCTTTCAAGTTGCTAAGGAGAATACAGAACAGTTAGCCTTGTTTGTTGTAGGACCATGGTAAGGATGTGGATGCATCTCTGAGCCAGTACAGCTACTGTTCATGGCTGAGAGTTTGAGCACATCAGGGCATGCCTGGAGGCCTGGAGGCAGCCTCCCAGAAGTTCCCCAAACATGAAGACCCTTCCAGAAAGAAATCCAAGCCATATTCCCTGCTGAGGCAGCTACAGCTATGTCAGTCTGATGAACCAGTGGGACAGCCTTACAGAGGCCTACCTGGGGGTGGGATAGGACCTGCAGAGCCCTAGGGAAGAAAGAGCCAGGCATGATGAGCCTGACCCAGGAGCAAAGCTTTACCTGTCAGAGAGTATGGAGATTCTAAACAGAGGGATATTTCTACTAGTCTCTGACTCACCTCTGAGCATGTGTTTGAGCACGTGTTCTCTCTTATAGAGAGAAATCTATAAGAAAAGGCGGAAGAAGCTTTTGTACTAAATTTTTATACTCACTGGAGGCTCTAACAGAGGCTATCACAAAAAACAGTGAGCTCTATATCCAGCCTTCTACCTCCCAGCGAGGACCAGTGACTCCCTCAAGTGTCCAGATAAACAGCGTAAGTGATTTCTTGGCCTGGAGGAGTAATCAGAAGACTTGGGCACCGAGTATTTAGCAAGGAGCACATGCTATACCTGCCAGCCCTGGCAGGGTGGCACGGAATAGCAGCAGAGCAGCCATGCCCAGCTGATAACCAGAGGAGCTGCAGCCACAGAGCCTCGTGTGCCCAGAGTTGGACCTAGCAGTGACCATGGACATGCCCACTGAGCGAATGGAAAGCAGGTATCACTAGCAGGGTGGAAACTTGGTTTGGTGGAGCAACACTGCTACATGGGAATGAACTCACTCCTAGATCCTGGGATACGTTCCCACAGGAGACGCCTGGAAGGACTTGGCTGATGAAGACTTTACAAGGAACTCAAGTTCCTGAGTCATTTGAAAGGGGCCAAAGCCTGGTATTGGGGATTAGAAAACAATCTTTAAGTCTTGTATTTCAACAACCTACCGACTGCCCCTCCTCCTCTCCTTCCCTAGCTTCCTAACTCAAATTCCGGTTGCCTCAGAAGGACTACTTATGTTTGGGGAAAAGGGGAAACAGGTCAGTTTAAAGTTAGGGCAAATATGTGGAAGATGAGTAACTGCTTAGCCATTCCAGGTGTATTTGATTAACTCGGATGAGTCTCCTTCAGACAGCAATGAAAGCGGAGTAAAGACTTTTAGGCAGTCAGAAAATAGAGAGAAATATTTGCTTATCTCATGCAAACACTGTTAGGATTAAGTACCATGACCAGGCAATGAGAAAATTAGATTAAATGAGTCTTAAACTTCAAGATCCTTGTAATGATTATGCTGTGCAATGTGAAAGGCAGATTTATTCCATAATGAAGGCCGTGGATGAGATTCATACCGCAAGTCTCACCCTGTGATATGACATTTTTGACATGGAGGAAAAAAGTCACTTTAAGCTAGATAAATGGTTTTTGACGATAGTAGCAAATAGCAGGATAATTTTAGACATTTAAGGATGACGAGGATATCTATCCATTCATAATAGTACCTGGTATTTTCATTGTGCTTTTCCACAAAGGGCGCCATACAATCTGAAAAAAAAATGATCTCATTTCTCTTTGCAAAATTTCAATGAGACAAGATTTTCAGTACATGATAGATTGACACAGTAGAAGCCTTCCTCTTGTCACTCCTCCCAGCTGTTCCTTGAGGTAGCTGGGGACTCTAATTCATCATCTCATAAATGAAGTATGGTTTTACCATTGTAGGAAAAAATGATGATGTAGGGGAAAAAAATGCTTTACTCACAGAAAGATTTTTTGGTACATATTTATAAATAGACACAAGAAGGGGCTTAGATAGGCCTGTGAGGCTGCTATGTATTTTAATTCTTTAAAGGAATGAAGAATTAGAAATACCGATCATTGTCTTTCCAACTCTATATCCCTTTGAGAGAACATTGTTCCTTTTCCTTCCTATAGAGTTGGATCCCACAGTCCTTGCTAAGGTCGTGGGTATTCGTGACTCTGGATCTCTAGGCAGAATCAGCTAGACTTGGGTGAGGATCTGACCCAGCTGGGCCTTACATCCTTGTTCCAGGAATTTGGAATAGAGGCATAGCGAAAACTGGAAAATGGACAGGAACCAAGAAAACTTCTCTCTCACCACCTCTATTTACCTTTCTGGGACCGTGGGGTTTTCCTGAGAAGCTCTAAGTTGCTTTAAAAAGGCAATCTTAAAAAGGCAAACAACCTAAATATTTATCAACAGGGAACTGATTAAATCATGGGACATCTCTATTATGGAGTATGATGCAGTGTGAAAAGAATGAAACTTTTTTTTTTAAAGATTTTATTTTATTTTTAGACAGAGGGGAAGGGAGGGAGAAACATCAATGTGTGGTTGCCTCTCGTGCGCCCCCTACTGGGGACCTGGCCCACAACCCAGGCATGTGCCCTGACTTGGGGAAAGGAACTGGTGACCCTCTGGCTCGCAGGCTGACGCTCAATCCACTGAGCCACACCAGCCAGGGCCAGAATGAAACTTTTTATAAGCTGATCATTCCTGAGGATGGTCTCCAAGCTATATTGTTAAGAGACAAATGCAAAGTACAGGATAGGAGTGATAGTATACCATCATTTGTATAACAAGGAAGGAAAAATAGATGCTTAGACCATTTACATTTACTATAATTATTATGTTAGGGGTTAAGTCTATCATTTTATTATCTGTGTCCGCTGTTTCTCACTCCTCCACTTCCCTTTTCTTGTCTTCCTGATGGTTATTTGAATATTTTTAGGGATTCCATCTTGATTTACTTCTAGTGTTTTGTGGGGGGGGTGCCTATCTATATCTATATCTATCTATATCTATATCATCTATATCTATATCATCTGTATCTATCTATCTATATATATCTTATCACAGTCCACTGATATTGTTTTATCAATTCAAGTGAAATGTAGAAACCTGACTCACATTTAGGCCCCATTATCCTCCCCAATTTTATATAAAATTGTCTTGAGTATCAGATGACGTTATAATTTTTATACCAGTCATCATATGCAATTTTGAAAATTCATGAGGAGGATAATCTATTGCACTAACCCATTTTTCTGCATTCGTCATTTTCCTTTCTTCCTTCCTGATGATCCAAGATTCCTTTCATCATTTTCTTTCTTTTGAAGAACGTCCTTTATCCATTCTTTAAGAGTAGGTCTGCTAGTGATAAATTCTCTTAGTTCTCCTTTATCTGAGGATGTCTTTATTTCCCCTTAATTCCTGAAGTATAGTATTACCAGATACAGAGTTCACGAGTTGACAGTCCTTTTCTTTTAGTGCTTGAAAAATGTTGTGTCGCTTCTTTCTGGCCTCTGTTGTTTCAGAAGAAAAATCTGCTGTCATTTGAGTTGGTGTTCCCTTATAAATCATGTGTTGTTTTTCTGTCTGCTTTCGAGGTATTTTCTTTGTCTTTAGTTTTCAGAAGTTTAATTATGATGTGTCCTGGCATGAATTTCTTTAGATTTACCCTGTTTGTTATTCACTCAGCTTCTCGATTGGTAGGCTTATAGATTTTGCCAAGTTTGGAGAATTTTTAGTCATTATTTCTTTCCATACTCTTTCAATCCTATTCTCTTTCTCCTTCCCTTCTAGGGCTCCAGTGTTATAAATGTTGGATCTTTTGTTACAGCCTTACAAGTTCCTGAGACTCTGTTGTTTATTTGCAGTTTATTTTCTCTCTGGGTAAATTCCACTGATCTGCCCTCAACTTCATTGTTTCTTTCCTTAGTCACCTCCCTCTATTACAGAGTTCACCCAGTTAGTTGTAGCATTTCTGTTATTCTTCAGTTTTGTAAGTTCCATTTGGTCCTTTTTTTATAACTTCTATTTCTTTGATGAAGTTTCTATTTTTCTCACATGTTTCAAGAGATTTGCAATTGCTTGCTGAAAGTTCTTTTATTATACTTACTTTAAAATGCTAACCACATAAATGCAATATCTGGTTCATCTCTGTACGGGAGTCAGGTGATTGTCTTTTCTCAAGCCAGTTGTAATTTTCTTGATTATTGGTACAATGAGTGATTTTCATTTGGACGTTTTAGCTGTTATGTTAGGAGACTCTGAGCCCTATTTATATATATTTTTTATTTTAACAGGCAGCCACTCTGAGTTTAACAGGCAGTTTCTAGCTTACTTTTGTGGACTGACAATCCACTGACAATCTAATTTTCAGAGCCTCTATGGCATTATTTTGGTCTGTTTGGTTTATCGCCTGCTTCTGCACTCCCCACTGGCCCGTGTTGGCACTAGTTTAGAAAATGAAAGTAGCTTCCCTGCTTTGGTTGTCTGGTGCATTTAGGTGAGGAAAGGGAATCTGCAAGGCTGCAAAAAGCACTTTCCTGGGCTGCGTCTTTGTTGTTGCAGAATCCGCCTCATTACTATCCCCTGTCGAGTAGGGTCTGTGGGTGAGAAAGGGGACCCTCAGGCGGGTGGGAAAATTCTCTGACCAGTTTTGTAACGAGCACTTTCAGATGGCCCCCTTTGCTATTTCTGCTGGGCTTTTCTAGAGTTGTTGGCATGGCTTCTGTTCAATTTGGAGGAAGAAGAAGACTACCTGGCTGCCTTCCCATTGCTGGAGTGGGTATCAGGAAAGGCCAGACCTGATTATCTTCCTTGGGTGGTGAGTCATAAGATGCCACACCACTGTGTTGTTCCCTTGGTCCTGTGGTCCCTAAACAATTCATCTTCTCTTTCTGTGTTTCAGAGTTCTCTTTTAGTTGTCCATTGCATTATTTCCAAGGTTTTTGGTCATGCTTAGCAGAGATGAACAGAAACAGACAAATCTATACCTACCCAGCCCAGAAGGTCTAATAGGCGTTTATATAGGTAGGTATAAGATCTCTCTAGAAAGGCACATGAGGAATTGCTTTCTGTGGAGAGGAAACTTGTATACCTGTTTGTATGATCTCAAAAATAAACATAAAATATGAAAGAAGAAAAAATGTCTTCTAACTCAGCTTTGTTTTCAAGAGCACAACCAAGGATTACAACAGAGGTCAGGCAGCGTATGGATTCAACAGTTGGTAATTTTATTAAATTTCATTGGCTTTTAATTTCACTATATTTTGTCTGCTTTGATCCAGATCCTTGAATATAAGAATAATATTCTCAGTAGATTTTCAGCCTGCTCATGCACTTTAAATAACTTGCAGAATACAAATGTGTAATTTAGATAGAAGTAGCTGCGTTTGGCAGCATACTAGTACCCTAATCAGCTGAAAAAATAATATTTGTATGACATTAAAACAAAATTAATAGGAAGATGCTGATTACATGAAAAGACTTTAGGTTGTAATTATTAAACTTGCAAACAGCTCAGCATAATTAGTGCCTTAATTAGGATATGACCTGAAATTTTAACTTACAAAATGAATAAAGGCAATTAAAAGTCATACTTGTAATGTGGGTTTTAAAACTTACAAGGTAGTTGGATATCACTTTTTTTCTCATTTTGGAGAGCATCTTTGTAGGTATTAAGCTAACAATACAATTATTTTGATTCCCAGCTCCCACCCCCAGCACAATATCTGAGTCCCCAAGCCTTAATAGTCACGTTTAGTGACCCTCCCCGAGGACACACAGGGCTCAGCAGCTCCTAGAACACAGTAAAATGGTGAAGACTCTCTCTCTCCCCAGCACCTTAAATGAAATATAAACTAGAAGATTGATATTGACTTTGATCAAACTTTATGATTTTCACAGAACTATTTGGATTCAAATGGCAATGTCTTCTTTAACACATACTTCTTGAAGGCATTTTGGGTCCTACAGTTTACCACATGGTGAAGGTTCCAATCTAAAGCCAAAGAATTTTTCCGTCAGTAGATAAAAATAGAGAATTCAGTAAATTTTGGTGGGCTAGTGATTTAAGAAAAAATAAATTTGAAATCCTACCTTTCTTCCTTTTGTCAAAATAAACTCCAAATTGATCAAAGATTTAATGTAAAAATGTAAAACCATAAATATACTAAAAGAAATGGGTTAGTATTTTTATAATATTATAATCAAGAGAGGATTTTTATCCGTTGCAGATAAAACAAAAATTCATACAATAAATGACTAACAAATTTACCTACTTAAAAATTCTGAACTTATGTATATCAAAAAACAAAAACAAAAATAACCATAAGTTGTAAAATAACAAGACTAAATAAGAAGTAACTGATTAAAAATGAACTTTGATTTATGTTTCTGAAAGTACAGCCTTACTCCTCAATAAATAAGGAAATAATTGAAAATATACATCCTGATTTACATGCAAGGTAATTAACTATAGGGAAAAATTAAAAGAATGTACGTGTTGCCCTGACCAGTGTGGCTCAGTGGGTTGGCAACATCCCACAAAGCAAAAGGTCACCAGTTCCATTCCTAGTCAGGGCACATGCCTGATTGCGGGTTCCAACCCTGGTCAGGGCGCACACAAGAGGCAACAGATCAATGCTTCCCTCACATATCAGTGTTTCTTTCCCTCTCTTTCCCATGCCATTCCCCTCTCTCTAAAAAAAAATAAATAAATATTTTTTTTAAGAAGGATGTATGTGTTTAAAAATAGCTTATGAAGTAATTAAATTAGAGAATAATTATAGCATTAAAAATCTGAATATTTAATGACAGTGAGATAGTTTCATGATAGGACCTTGTTAAAGTAAAAGATAAAGAATATAGATGACTCTAATTTGATTTTAAAATGTCTTATCTAAACAGAAAAGAAGACTAGAAAGAAAAATATTAATAATTATCATTAGGGGTAGAATTATGGATAGATGTCATTATTTTCATTTTTAGTAGTTTCCAAATTTTCTATAATAAGTAAATTATTTTTGTACTTAATCCTTTTAAAAAAAAAAATTCCTCATAGCTTTAAAGGAAAAGCTATTTCAAGTTCTCCCCAAAACAGCTAACTTGGAACTAGATGAGATATGAAAGATCAAAGTTGAAAATTTTTAAAGTATATCATATAATGCAACAATTGCAACAAGCTCCCATTTATTTTTTTAAATCAAATTTATTGTCACTGTATCACATAACTCTTAGTCATTCACAGTGAGATCCCTCTCTCTTCTCTCTCTCTCTCTTTTTTTCTCTCTCTCTCTCTCTTCCCTCTCTCTCTGCCCCTACCTCTCTCACTGTAGGCTTAGAGCATAGGCTGCCCTTTCTTAAGGCCCAGCATCATAAGACAGTTCTTTCATAAAATCTGTATCTGCCTCTCTATTCCCAACTACCTGTATTTGTAAAACAGGGAACATGAGTCCCAAAACTGAGATTACCTGGTCTTAGCAGGAAAAAAATATCTTTAATTGGAGGCACTTACCAATCACAAAATAACTATCACTAGTAGTATAGGAAATGTCATCATTGAATTCCCTTTGTACCTGTAGGTTTTCTTAATTTCTTCATTTGATGCTCCCTTATGCAGACCAAGAATTTCATATAGAGCTTCTCCAGAGGTTGACATAGTCCGCTGTCTTTGGGTAGGTGTGTCACATGCCATATTTCCAGGCTGTAAAACCAAAGGGGGAAATAGCCATGAAGCTTATGCATACTGGCCCCCACTCTCTATATGTGGACATAGTTCCTTTCTGACCTTTTGTAAAGTGACAACCTGAAGTACATTTTTGTGCCAGCTGCAGAATGAGGGGAGGAAAGGGTTAGGATTGCCAAAAGTAGAACTTCAAGTCAGCACTAAAGGCTATAGGCAGCCATGCAAAGGGAATATGGCTTTGCCCACATGGTTAAATAGGAGCAAAATGTTGTCCAAACACTCAGCTAATTCAGAATTGTTGAGAAACAGTCCTCACAAGTTAGCCACATGTAGATTTCTTTTTGCCAGAATTTGTATAACTTCTTTTTTGTATGCTTCCCAAAGTTAGCCAGCAATGAAAATAATCGTCCATTTTACCTTGACTCTATTGGCCTAGCTGCTGTTAGAGCATGAGATTAAAAAATAAATAAAAATAAAAACAAATTTTTGTAAGTATCAAGAAAAAAATACTGTGGGAGCTAGGTTAGAACTTCTCTGAAGCTATGTGATGCCAGAGGCCCTGCAGTGGTCGTGGGTTCTGCACCTGAGATAACTCCTCCTTTCCTTGTGGTCTATCCAGAAAGAGCTGTGCTATCCCAAGTCACAAGAAGCCATCTTCCTGCTATGTTCTGGTGCTAAGAGGGGGCACGCAGAGTAGCAAGCACACCTAGGAGCATTCCTGCATCCACCATTTAACCGTTCCAGCCTTAATGTCTTAATCCTAAAGGATATCTTAAGGATTCAGAAATAGTGCATATAATGTACCTAGGACAGAGTAAGTCCAAAGGAAAAGGTAGCTATTTTTATTAAAGGCAGTACAGTGTGTAGTTCAGAGAGTGCACTGTAGTCAGACCCTCTGGGTTGGAATGTAGGCCTTGCCATGACTCAGCTGCATGACCTTCCCTATCTGTAAATCGGAGACAAAAATGTGCCTAAACACGGGGGGCTGTTGTAAGAATTAAATGAGTTAATATAGTAAACAGATATGAACACCATTGTTCATAGCAGAATTATCCATAAAAGCCAAAAGGTGAAAACAACCCAAATGTTCATAAACAGATGAATGAAAATGTGCTATGTACATACAATGGGGTATTTTTCACCCGTAAAAAGAAATGAAATTCTGACACATGCAACAATATGCATAAACCTTGAAAACATTATGCTAAGTGAAATGAGCCAGGTACGAAAGAACAAATATTGTATGAATCCTTTTGTATGAGGAACTTTTTAAAAATCAATCTATGCTTTTAATTATAATTTTATTGTATGCATATGTATCCATAAATAACAAATTGTTTTTTTGGTTTTTCTTTTTTTAATGATTTTTATTGTATTTTTCTATTACCATTTAGTTCCCTTATACCCCCTCACCCCCAGCAATCACCACACTGTTGTCCATGTCCATGAGTCATTTTTCCTTTTTGCTGTGTGAGGTACTTTGAATAGGCAAATTCATAGAGACAGAAAGTAAAATAGAGGTAAGCAGGAGCTGAGAGGGAGTGGGGAATAAAGAGTTATTGCTAAATGGGTGCAGAATTTTTCTGGGGGGATGATGAAAAAATTCTGGAACTATATAGTGGTGATGGTTAAATATCACAATGACTGTATTTAATGCCACTGAATTGTACACTTAAACATAGTTAAATGGTAAATTTCATGTTTTATATTTTACCATAAAAGCAAAACAAGAAAAAGAACATAAAAAGTACTCAGATTGCCCACTCCTCTGAGCACAAGTTCCTTGAAAATCGTCATTTTTCTCTTGGCTTTGGGCCTTGTGTAGCAAGTGCTATGAGTGACTAAACGTGAATGAATGATCATAGAAGAGTCCAGAATATGGTGTCGGGGACGTGGAGACATTCATGCTGAATGTAAGGAATCCATAGACCCAGCGGGGGCAGCAGCCGAGCCCAGTGGGCATGTCCCCGAGTCAGGCGGGCGGAGCGGGAGCCAGCTTCTCAGCTGTGCTCCCAGCAGGCTAATGACCAAACCAGCACAGGCAAGAGCGGAGCCTGCCAAGTGTTGCCTGGTGGATGAGGATGGCTTTAGAGGCCCCTAAGACCCCAGCGTTGAACAGCCGGTGCTGATAACCCTATGGAATTCAATTAAAAAGAACAAAGTAAAAAACTTCAACTTGTTTTTGAGAGCTTTTAGTGTCTAAAAGTCAGATCCCAGGCATAAGTCCGTCAGCCCTGAAGGTACCGAAGACAATGCTGACCTACCTGAGGGTGCAGCTGTGGCATAGCTCGTTTTCCATACTCAGTTAATTTCTCATGAATGTGAAGCCCCTGGAGGCCAGAGGGGCCCTAATCCCAGATCTCTGGTTCACACAAGGACACGAGGAGAAAAAAAATCCCAATTTTCCCTGCCACAAAGCAGTATCTAACAGATGTCCCTACTGACTGGCAGCCACTCAGTAAATTGTAGTACTTCTTTTTATTGCTGCTCTACCTTTCTCACCTACCCATGTTACTTTCCCTAGGAAGTAAGCAGTTCAAGGTTTGGGGCTGTGTCATTCATCTCTGCATTCTGCTCTTGCAGCTCAGCCATGTCTTGGAAGGACATCCCAGCTGACTATTCACATCTGAAGGAAAAATTGCCTGAGCAACTGACAACCTCCCTACTTCCTTTCCCGTCCCCTTTCTCCTGCTGCCACCACATACACATAGGCTCAGGATACTAACACTCTGCTCCACACATCCGCCCGTTAGCTCCCAGTAATGGAGACAAGCAGCAGACTTCTCCCGAGTCACACTCTATGTCAAAAATGAACGGGGTTTGGAAAGCAAGGATTTGTGTGTGGCTTGGTAGACAAGGAATGGGGCCACAGTCATCACGCTTGTTTCTCTGAAAGTTTCAGATCTTGCTAGATAGCAAGATCCCCAAAGTCACAAAGAATATATCAACATGGGGATTCAAATGCTAAGACTATAAAATATGGAATTAGAGGTCATCTAAGCCAATTTAACAAATGCCATTTGGGGTATTCTGGCCAGAGATTATTATAGTAAACAACTTTGGTATTAGCCTATTAGTTTCCCATTTCTGGGGAATTCTTAGGTCCCCATTGAAACAACTGCTTTTCCTGATACCTGCCTCAGTCTTACCTGATCTTAGTTGAGTAGATCTGATGCAATAAATCAGAGTCCTTCCTTAGTTTTTTGTTTGTTTGTTTGTTTTGGTTTGTTAATATGGAACAGTTTCTCAGATGGTAAAACCTGTAAAATGTAAAATTTGGGTATTGTTGGTTTGCCTGAAATGAGAGAGATGGAAACCGACTCACAGAAGAGGAGAAGCAGGAAAAGATGGAGAGAGAGTCCCAATGGGATTGAGTCCTCTGGTTCCAGTTGTTTCTAGGTTCACTTGCAACGCTTCCCCTCCTACAGTTTGTCAATCAACATTTGCTTGGATTGAGCCAATAAAATTCCTCCTCATATACAAATTTATACACATTTTTTTCTTTTGAGCATACTTTAGCTAGATTTTGGTCACTGTCACCCAAGACTTTTTAGTGTCATGTGCTCTCTCAGTTAAACACCAGTAGTGGTTTGCTGAACCCCTCCAAGCCAGGCTAAGCCACTGTGGATTTTTCTTAAATCACTGCGCGTATTCTTCTTTTAAATTGAATGTGACTTCTAGGTACTTTGGAGTGAATACTTTGGGGAAATAACAATGATATACCAAGAGATTCAAACCAAACAAATTCAGATGTATTGTGTAGACATTACTTGTATGGCTGAAAGCATCTTGATCCATCTTGATAAATCTGGATCAAGATGCTTTCATAAAGAAAGTATATACATAGCTGGTCAAGAGAACTAAGAAGAAGTGAAAGTATGGCAGATAGATCTTTGCTTTATATATGTTTTTCTATATTCAGCATTCAAAAGGAAGTTTCAAGTTTGAGGGAAAAAATGTATATACTCTTCATGATCTGTATCATGAAATAAAACAGTTGTCATGGTTCCCATAAATCAACAAATAGTCCTAAAATCAATTTTAACAAGGCACAGATGTGCACAATTTCCACTTTGGGAGCATCATGCTCTATGGCCAGCTTTGATTCCTTCTTACTTGGGTCTTGCTGTCACTAATACAGGAAAAAGATTTATAAATTGCTAAAGATAATCTGCTGAACAGATTATGATAACACCCACAGCAGACAATTCAGTTACTTATTCAAAGTCTGTGGTGCAGGCCAGGTCTTTAGGGAGATTGCAGATTAATATGGGATACAAAACTGAAAACCAATAATGAAACCAGTGTTCAGGAGTTAACTAAGTATTGAATATAGCGGTCAAACAGAACAAGAAGGAATCTTCTGGAGGACAAGGATTCAGCTTTGTGCCTCCAGAGTCTTAGCACTGTGCTTTGCACATATTAGGTATGTGATAAATGTCTGTTGGATCACTAAATTAATAAGTGGGTAACTTAAATGGGAATGTTAGGGAGAACTTCAAGAAAAGATGAAACCTGAGCCAATAATAATACTACCATTTGTTTCTGTAAAACCTAACGCCTCCTTCTGTTATGGACCTTGTATCTAAGCCTGATCTTGGATCCTCATTTACTTGGTGGCCAGTGACTCTCTTGATCATCAGTAGGACTTTCTGGTTTGTGGGAGCTGAAAGAAGGGAGACAGTTTGATAGTCTGGGACATTTGTTTCCTAAGGCCGCCTCCTTCAAAGTTTTCCCAGGAATGGAACAAGAGAGGTGGGGTCAGTTGGAGGCTACTGTTACTGGAAAATGGTACTGGAAATAGCCTGGGATTTCTCCTTCCCTGTCCTACCACCATCCCTCTCCACACTCCTCTTCCCAGTGGAAAAAAGGAAGGCATATTCCATTTCTCAAATAATTTCATACACAGACACACCAGTGAAGACTAGGTAACTGACTACTCCCTTGGTTTATGCATTTTGTTCAAATTAGCTCTTCATTTATAAAACTAATCACACTGTAATCTGTACCTAAGTGAAATCTGGTAGCTAGTTTGCTCTGTGGTGTGGATTGAACAATATTCAAAATGAGTTGTTATGGAGAGTTTGGAAATTGTTCATTATCTGTATCATCTTCTTTGCCCTATTTTCAAAAGATTTCCTTTCAGACGGATAATGTCTATTAATTAAAGTACTTTTAAAAAAGCCCAATTACATCAGTATTGGAACACAGGATAAAGAGCTGGTCAATGCAGTTAGTAGTTGCAAACTAAAACATAAAGGAACCACAAGACTGCAAGTTTGCTCTCTGTGCCTCCAGCAGCAACTACCTGCTACTTTTTCTGTTTCCTTGCTGAGCTCTTCATATATTATTGATATATACAACATTTAGTTTCAAAAATAGAGAAATACATTGAAACTTAGTTGTTTTAATGTGTGAAAATATATTATGCCCTGAGAACGCACTGCAGAGTAACAGTGAAAACATCCCCTAAAATCTCTCCTTAAATAACCTTAAATAATAGAGTCATACCCTTATTTGATTCCTTATATAAAACATAATTTTTATGAAGTCTTTTTCTGTAGCCTTTTGAATTCTAATATTCCCATGAAAAATTCAAGTCTTTTATTATTTATTCATAGTCTCTCATCTGTAAGCTATCCAATGAAGTGTAAAAGTTGTCATGCAAAGTTATTAAGTAATTTAATTTTGATCATCCAGTACATGATACTTAATCTTCCAAACTTAAATATGTTCTAGCTGCATTACAATTCATTAATACCATAATTTCTTAAAGCATTGATCACTGTATAGTCACTACCAAACCATATGTGGTTCCCCTGTCCCTTCATAATAGATGTAATTGAAAGAACGTTCAGCATTCTAAAGATGATGGGTATCCAATTAAAAAAAATACATATTTTAAAGGTTCTAATTCCAAGAGTCCTACAAATGCTGTTCTAAAATTTTCTTGTTGACATGAAATGGTCCTTTCAAAGCAAGAGAAACTTCATCTATATCTATTATGTGAATTCTGAAAAATGGAAAAAAAATCAAACAATGCCATGTAGTTGAGAAAAGGAATATGGGCAAGGGAGATGATCATTAAACACAGCACAAACACTTTTCATGGCTTGGGTTGGAGAAACCAACATGTTCTACCATTTTATTATTACATCTGTAATTCCTCCATAGGAATCTATTTATTATAAGAAAATCTCCTTATTGAAATCATGTATCTTAAAGCTAAACACACATCCAAAATGCTAATTCTGTGTTTTAAAGCAATAATTCTTCCTAGCATGATTACTTATTTGCTATTGAAAAATAATTATCTCTTAATTGCACTGGTACTTACATAAACAGCAACCTAAGCACAAGACTTGCAACTCAGAATGTTTAAATAATCCACAATACCTGTTCCTGTAACTCCAATTCTGTGTTCTCAATCGGGAAGAACTTGACGTTTTTAACTGGTCTGGAACTAGAGGTACTAAGAAATAACGGGAGGCAAAAACGGAAGGAGCTGTTCCATACCTGTTCCACCGTTTCAGAGCAAACGGCTGCTCCTTTCCATTGTTCCCATGCAGAGTTAAGCGGGTCAATGGAGTCAAGTTACTTTTCATTTGTTACTCTATCAGCCAATTGGTTATCCCTCTGGAAAACATAACAAAGAGAGAATAAAACATGCATGACCATAAAGGTTGCCATTACAAGGCATCTAGTGATACCAAAATACATGCTACAGCTAATTTGTTCATTAGTCAGCTGGTGCTTGGTTTAACCAAACGCTGCAATGGAACTGCCTCCATGTTTCCAGCAGAACTTTCAATTAAAAAATATGCTAATCTCCTGACATGCAAAGTGAATTCTTTTAATATTTTTATTGAGATGTAATTGACAAAACATTATATTAGTTTCAGATGTAAAACATGATTGATGTTTGTATATGTTACTAAATGATCACTACAATAATTGTAATTAACATCCATCACCACACATAATTGCAAAATTTTTTTCTTGTGATGAGAGCTTTTAAGATCTATTCCTTAGCAACTTTCAAGTATGCAATACAGTATTAACTGTTGTCACCATACTGTATATTACATCCCCATAACTTATTTTATAACTGGAAGTTTGTGTTTTTTGACCCCTTTCACTCATTCTGCCCAACCCCCAGCCCCCTATCCCTGGCAGCCGCCAATCTGTTCTCTGCATCTATGAGTTCTGGTTTTTTTTTTGTTTAATTCAATGTATAAAAGAGATAATATGATATTTGTCTTTATCTGATGTCATTTATCATAATGCCCTCAAGGTACAACCATGTTGTCATAAATGGCAAGATTTTCTTTTTCAGAGCTGAATGATACTCTATTATATTTATAGGTTTATATATATAAGGTCTGTCTGGAAAAAATCCAGCCATCATTAATATAATGAGAATGGTTTGTGCAACATCAGTGTAACCTGGCAGCCAAGGAGAGTGGACTGGAATGCACATGCATGAACAATGACAACTTCACTGTACTAGTCAGTAGGGGCACTAGATGCCACTGGGTGAGCATGTATACCATGTGGCCATCACATTCAAAATGACTGAGTGAGTAGGGCAATGAATCTGCATCAAATTTTGCATTAAGTTTGAACATTCCTCCACAGAAACTATTTGGATCATTCGGAAGGCCACAGCTATGGGCAACTGGTGATTGGCAGCTTCATCACAAAAACGCACCTGCTCACGCATCATGTCTCATGCAGTTTTTTGGTAAAACATCAAATTAACCAGATGACTTAGCCCCACTACAACCCAAATTTGGTGCCTTGCAACTTCTGGCTTTTCCAAAACTAAAATCACCCTTGAAAAGGAAGAAATTTCAGGAAAATCTGGATGATATTCAGGAAGATATGACAGGGCAGCTGATAGGCCAAGGTGCCTACGTTGAAGGGGACTGAGGCATCATTGTCCTATGTATAATGTCTCTTGTATCTTCTTCAATAAATGTCTCTGTTTTTCATATTACATGGCTGGATACCTTCTGGACGGACCATATATATATTTATGTGTGTGTATATATTTATACACACACATATATATATACATATATACACACATATATTTATGTATATATATGTTATATATGTGTGTATATATACACACATAAATATATATAGAAATATATGTGTGTATATATATACACATAAATACATATAGAAATATAAATATATATTATATATAACATTTTCTTCATTCATCCATTGATAGACACTTAGGTTATTCCCATTTCTTGGCTATTGTAAATAATGCGGCAGTGAACATAGGGGAGCATATATCTTTAAGAATTAGTGTTTGAATTTTTTTAGATAAATACCCAGAATTGGAATTGCTGGCTCATATGATATTTCTGTTCTTAATTTTTTGAGGAAGCTCCAAACTATTTTCCATAGCAGCTGCACCAATTTGCAATCCCACCAACAGTGCATGAAAGGCTCTCTTTTCTCTGCATCCTTACCAGCACTTGTTATTTCTTACCTTCTTGATAATAGCCATTCTAATTAGGTGATATCTCATGGTGGTTTTGATTTGCATTTACCAGATGGTTGGTAATGTTGAGCACCTTTTAGTGTACCTGTTGGCCACCTATATGTCTTCTTTGGAATAATATCTATTCAGCTCCTCTGCCCATTTTAAAATCTGACTTTGTGGGGGTGGGGGGTTGCTGTTGAGTTGTATAAGTTCTTTATATTTTGGGGATATTAAGCCCTTATCCAATATATGATTTGGAAATATTTCTTCCATTCAGTGTGTTGCCTTTTCATTTTGTTGTGCAGAATCTTGTTAGTTTGATATAGTCCTACATGTTTATTTTTGCTTTAGTTGCCTTTGCTTTTAGTGTCAAATCCAGAATATTATCACCAAGACCAATGTCAAGGAGCTTACTGCCCACGTTTTCTTCTAGGAGTTTTATGGTTTCACGTTTTACATTTAAGCCTTTAACCCATTTTGAGTTGGCTATTGTGTCTGATATAAGACAGGGGCTCAGTTTCATTCTTTCACAAGTAACCGTCCAGTTTCCCAACATCCTTTATTGATGGGATAGTCCTTTCCCCACTGTATAATCTTGGTTTTTTTATTATAAATTAATTGGCCATACAAGAGTGGTTTTATGTCTGGGCTTTCTGTTATCTTTCACCTTTGTGTCTATTTATAATGCCAGTACAATACTGTTATGATTACTATAGCTTTGCAATATAGTTTGAAATAAGGAAGTATGATTTCTCCAGCTTTGTTGCTCTTTTCAAGATTGCTTTGCCAATCAGTGTCAAAGTAGGTACTTTTAAATTTTATTTTCTTTAGGCCAGTTTTTAAAAAATTACTGGAAAGCCATGTAACATTAATATGGAGGAAAATGTAATTTCTAACTACATAATTGAACTATTCTTATATCTGAACATTTTACCCTAATCTTAGTCAAGAGGCACTAAATCACAGTTACCTTCATTTTAGTCAAGGTGACTGAGGGGGGTTTTAAGAATTAAGGTATCTGCCCCAGCTAGGTATAGTTCAGTGGATTGAGCAGTGGCCTGAGAACCAAAGGGTCGCTGGTTTGATCCCCTAGTCAGAGCACATTCCTGGATTGCGGTCCAGGTCCCAGTACGGGGTGCACGAGAGGCTACCACACATTGATGTTTCTTCCTCCCTCCCTTCCCCTCTGTCTAAAAATAAAATAAATATAATCTTTAAAAAAACGTAAGGAATCTCTTGTTAAAACGGTGCCCAAACTCTCAATCCAGTAATAGGCCACATGAGAGAATAGTTTCTGTGATTTCAAATGACATCCTAGAGACTGAAAGTCTTCAATCAAATGAGACAGGCGTTACCCCTGAATCTGGCACGGTGGAGGCCGGCGCCTGAGGCTGATGAGGCTGATGGAGTTTAAGCGCGCTGCGTAGTGTGACGCGTAGCAAAGCCCGGGACTATTTCGTGCGGCCTTTTCGGCACTCCCATCTCTAGATGGCACCGGGATATGTATGTAAAAGGCTATTTCTCATAGACCCTGACTTCTGGCCAGAGTTTAAAGAGCAGCCCACCGTCAAGCAGAGAAATGGGGGGGAGGGGGACTAAACACATTTAGAACTAAATACTCAAGCTCCAGAATGACTTCAACCTAAGGACAATGTCCTTTGATGAAGTAAAACTAGTTGATATATTAGTATGGTGAGATTAAGAATGACTTTTTAAAAGATTTTATTTATTTTTTAGGGAGGGAGAAGGGAGGAAGAATAAGAGGGAGAGAAATATCAGTGTGAGAGAGAATCATTGATCAGTTGCCTCTCACATGAGCCAGGTCAGGGGACTAAAATTGCAACCCACATATGTGCCCCGACCAGGAATCAAACTGGTGACCTTCGCTTTGTGGAACGTCGCCCAACCAACTGAGCCACAGTGGTCATGGTGAAGAGTGACTTTTTAAAAAAAATTATAGTTTAGATTAAGTTCAATTTAATGAATATATTTAGTAAAATTCATCATTTTGCACACACAACTACATTCTTCTTAAATCAATACTTCTTAATTTTTTAAATATGGAAAAAATCATGATTTTTGAAATTTTTTAAGTATTGCAAAACTCTTAGGTGAAGGAGAACTGTAGCTGTGTTTCAAAGAGCAAACACAATTTCTTACTTATCTAGTCATTCAATGGCAATTATTTTTACATTTTTTAAATTGCATTTGTTTCCATTACCATTTAGTCACCTACTAGATCCATACACTGGGCTTAATGCTAGAAATATACTAGTAAGCAATATCAAACACAGGCTCTGGGTTTGTGAGTCTGAGAGCTACAGTACATTAATGAAGTGATTACTCAAATAAGTTTGAAAGTGAGACTTTGGAGAGTTGCAACAAGGCCATGTAAATCCATGGAACAGAGGGAAATCAGAGAAAACTTGCTCCAGAAAAAATAACCAAGCAGAGTTATGAAAAGAGCTAGATGATGAGGTTGCTGGTAGATACAAATATATTCTAGGCAGGTAAAAGAGCATGTTCAATGGCCCTCATGCTTAAATTAGAGAAATAAAAGAGGCGTGCTGATGTGCTCTCCTACATAGTGCACAGGATGTCAGCACATGCCTGTGCACATGTGGCTTCTGATCTATCTTCTAACAATACAGCCAGGGATTAATTGGATTGTATTCCACATAAACAGGTGAGGCTTTCTAGAAGCGGTGAGCTTCAATGATGTCTGCAAAAGGAAATCACTCATGGTAAGCACATAAATAATTCCTTGATGCACAATGCACTAAATGTATTATAAAAGCATTGTTGAATCATTCAGGTTGGAAGAGGATAACTTAGAAGATATTCCAAGATTGAAACAAAGTGACCTTTCTGTGAGGTAGAAAATTGGAGTGAGAATGATGTGTGTATGGGGGGGGCGGGGGGGCGGTGTTACATGCTAATTTTCCATGTATTCCACGTATGGACTCTTCACTATTCCCTTGGGTGCTCCTGGAGACACTGTTTTCCCAATTACTAGACAGGGTTAGGGTTATTATAAAGTAGTGATGAGTATATCACCATAGAATCTGCTTCAGGTGCCAGACAAATATGAATATTCAACCACAATAATGTGTCATAAACATTAAGGTACATAGTCTTTAATTTAAACTCGTTTTGAACATATAATGTGCAAGGGCACAAGCCCCAACAAATATATCCCAAACTAAGCAGCCTAACCCAGTGCACGAAGATGTTGTTACTACTGTCATTGTTACTATAGTTGTTACTACTCCACACTGTTGATGCTATTATTATTACAACATACAGAATTCAGGCCATCCCTTTGTAAATTTCAAAGGGAAGAATCACCTGGGACAGATCCATTCTGTTAAGTGACTTAGAAAGGAGGAGGACAGGTGCTTTGTGTAAAACGAAGGGGCTGCTGGCTACCCCTCTGCAGCAGCATCTCAGACCTAACTACCGAGCAACCCTGGCGATTCTTCCATAAAATCAAGCGTTTATATTTCAGAAGAGCAAGTTTCTTCATTCCTATTTTGTTTCATAATTTTTCAAAGTTAAAAAATGTTCCTTTTGAGAAAGGTTACAAAGGGGATGTACTTTTAATGTGCTTAAATCTATAAAAATGGAGAAAGCATAGAGTCACAGAGGCTAAGGGGGAAGAACTGGATGGGAGCTCTTTTTAGAGTCACTTGGAAAGGTTTTTAAGAAGTCTGATGCTTGGCCCCACCCAGAATACCCCAAAGCAAAATCTCTCAGTTATCCCGAAGCAAAATCTTGCAGAGTGGGGAGGGGCTCAGGCACTTTTGGCTCTGGGTGTTTCTAAAGAGCTGCCCAAGAGCTGGCTTTGGTTTCTTGAGAGCGACTGTTAACCACTTCCCTTATTCACTCAGTCTGACAAGCAGAGACCTCTTCAGTTAAGTAACATGGAAAACATCTACCAACCAAGCAGCTCTCTGGAGGAATTTTCTATTGCCTAGGTGTCCTAAGAAGACATTTATGAAGGTAACAGCTCCCATGTGATTAAACACAAATAAAATTTGGCTTTGGGGGTGTCCAACGTTTTGGCATCTCTGGGACACACTGGAAGAAGAGCTGTCTTGGACCACACATTAAATACATTGTGACACGTACTTACAAAAAAGTCTCTTAGTGTTTTAAGTAAATTTATGATTTTCTGTTTTGCCGCATTCATAGCCATCCTGGGACACTTGCAACTGGTGGCCCATGGGTTGGACACCCCTGGTAACTCAAGAAGGAATATCCAAAAACAACATGCCTGTTTCTTAGACTGCAGGCAAGTCACTGTAAGCCTATGTCTTTTCTGCAAAATAATAATAAAAGGGGAACTCTTGTTATCACTCAGACATTTTGTCAAAGTCTACTACAGTGTGCCAAGAATGATACTTGAAACTTTTATAAATGCAGATCTAATGATTGTTCTCTAGGGTTGGGGTTTCAGCAATTGTTAAATATAGTTACTCTCTCTGTACCCACCCCCAAAGAGAAAACAGAGTATGCTAGAAGTGCTTTAAGAATTTGAAAGTGCAATCCTGGTAGATTTCATCCCAAATCTATAAGTTATCAGTAAATGGTATACCGTGAATGGTAATCGCTCCTCTGTTATCATAGTGCAGGGCACTGTACTGGGGGTTGTGAGGGAGTCGGAGGTGGTGATTACAGAGCTAATAGTAACTAACATGTTAACTACAGTATCTCACTGAAATCCTACAAAAGTATAAGGTTGGTACTTTCATATCCTGATTTTACAGAGGAGGAATATACACACCTTTTGATAATGAGGACCATCTGGCAGAGTTTCACCGTTTCTGGAGCAATGCAGAAAACTGTGTACAGCTCACCAAAGAGTCTGGAAGGAGCAGGAATAGAGCAGCTGGGAATGTCTATGGGAGTCTTGACAGTGGCAGTGAGTTTAGCCCACGCTAGAGAGCTTTGCTTCAGAAGTTTACAGTTTAATTCCAGGGAACTGCTGCCTACTATATTCTCTTGCTTATCAATCTGTGACGGAGCCAGATGGTATATGTGTTAAAGCTCAAGGGAAAAAATGGAGTAATGGCTTTAAACAAGGAACTACCAATGAGCACATTCATTAATGAGGCCCAACAGGTAGTTCAGTGTCAAAGACAATACCTATTCGGTTAAGTAAAGCTCTGAACCTGAGACCCGTGTTACTAGAAAAATATTGACTGAGTCTTGTCCCCTGCTAGGAAACGTAATGTGTATTTCACAGATGTGAAGTTTAAACACTTCGTTGCTCACTCACCATAAGCAATTGCTATAACAAGCTGAAGAGGCTTCAGGTCCAACAGAAGTGTCTATTTGACGAAATGTCTATAAACAGAACTTGATCCTTAATTTTGCCAATAGTTGTTCCCTTTTCACATTAGTCCAAGATGGATCTTATAGTAATTAGCTAAAAAAGATAGAAGACAAAAACTTGTGCTCAAAAGTCCTTTTCAATAGTGTCTTCAATATATGCAGTGACTCTCCCGTAAAATTATCATTTGAATATGGCTAAACAGCCTACAAACTATCAAGTGCACAGAAACCAAAATGGCTCTCATTCCTTTTCATTTAGCCTTTAAGTGGTAGTAGGACTGGACTAAAAATATATCTTTATCTTAACTCTGAACGGGCCCCGTTTCAAACAAAGGTTCACCTAGCCCAGGTAACAGACGAAAATTCTGTTTTTATTCAGTAGGACTGCACCGCCCTCTGGTGTTCAAAAAGAAAAGAACTATAAACAGGAGTTGCAACTTCAAAATATTACCCCAAATAACCCTCCAGTGTCCCTGCTGCCTCTCCTTCTCAGCCTCCTGAGATTCCATGAATTGCCGAGAAAAACACTCACAGAAACATCAGAGTGGGGCCAGCCATGCCTGCAAAGGGCACCGCCCTCTTGCCGCACTCTTCTGAAGCTGCAGTTCTGCAATAGTGTTGAGTCAGTTGGGGGATATAAATTATAACCTTACAAACATGTGTTTTGAAGCTTTTATCTGAAGAGAGAAACTTTGGAGCAATTGTGGATGCCTGGGGTCTCAGACCCATTCACTCAATGGCCGGGCAGCACAGAAGACCCAAGAGATCTAGGCAGCAAATTCACCAACAGGAATAAATGCTAGTTAGCTGCTGTTGGGGCGTGGCAAAGGCCAAACGATGTTCCCTATCTCCAGGTACATTGCAGAGGTTCCAGAATGACAGGTCTTGGTCAGGTTTTCATTGGCCAGCAGGGTGGGGAAAGTGTTTTATTCAAAGTCTGAAGTGGTTCCCCCAGCCAGCGTTGACACTGAGGCAGCTGAGTTTACAACCTCTGGTTACCACCTAGAAGAGGTGGCAACATGCGTACACTGAAAAGTATAATCTACAATACAAGGCAGCCTACAAGGACCAGATGATGGCATAGAAAATATGTGCTAGAGGAGGTGGGACGGAAGGTTCCCCCAGGAGCCAGAGTGCAGGGAATAGGGACCTCCCCTTTGCAGTTCACACTGGGGGAGCTTCCACTTGCCTGGTGCCCAAACTCGATGCTGGCATCACAGGGTATCTGTTTCCTAGCACTGCTGGAACAAGGCAGCACAAACTGGGTGACTTAAAACAACTGAAGTGTATTGTCTCTCAGTTCTGGGGATTGAAGCCTGAAATCAAGGGGTCAGCGGGTTTGTTTCCTCTGGCAGCTCCCAGGGAGAGTCTGTTTCACAACTTCCTCTTAGCTTCTGGTGTTTCTGGCAATCCTTGGCAGACCTCAGTCTCTGCCCCCATTGCCATGGTGTTCCCTCTGTGTCTGTGTCTTCCCACGATGTTCTCCTCTCTCTGTCTGTCTGTCTCTGTGTCTCCTCTTCTTAGGACACCAGTCACACTGGATTAAGGCCTCATCCTACTCCAGTGCAACCTCATCTTAACTTACATCTTAATTACGTCTGCAAAGATCCTGTTTGCAAAGAAGGTCACATTTACAGATACCAGGGGTTAGGATACACCTCTTTTAGTGACACAATTAAACACACAACAACAGAATTGTAAAGCTGGGCAGATTTGGGTGTTACATTTAGGCCTATTTAGTGATGTGCTGGGAAATGTTTAATAACGAGCTTTCCAGGGTAGGAAAAGCCCTAATTTTCGATGTTTGCCATTTTTCATGGTGTAACTATTCCTTCCCAGGCCTATTTCAAGCTACCAACATGACACCTAGCTTGCAAACTTCCAGAAAATGTAACAATGTCTGGTAGTCATCCCCTGGCACTAACTGGCTCAGCACGCCATTGGACCTCTTATATTAAAAATGTCAGTGGCTAAAAGGAGTTATCCATTATAATTTTATATATTTGCATACTGAGACCACAATGTTTGATCATCTATATGTAAAGTGACTTATTTTTTATATAATTCTTTTTTTTATATTTTATTGATTATGCTATTACAGTCGTCCCATTCTTTTCTCCCCTTTATCCTCTCCGCCCTGCACCCCACGCATCATCCCCACGTCAACATTTTCCCACCACCACTTTCCCCAGCCCCACCCCTCCCCATATCCCACCCTCAACCCTTCCCCCATTTGGCTTTGTGGATGGGTCCTTTATGCATGTTCCTTGATGACCCTTTGCCTCCTTTTTCCCTGTTAACCCCCTCCCATCTCCCGTCTGGTTACTGTCAGTTGTTGTTTTTTTCAGTGTTGCTGGGTACATTTTGCTTGCCTGTTTATTTTGTTGATTAGGTTCCACTTTTAGGTGAGATCATGTGGTATCACCTGGCTTATTTCACTTAGCATAATGATCTCTAGTTCCATCTATGCTGTTGTGAAGGGTAGTAGCTCTTTCTTTCTGCTGCATAGTGTTCCATTGTGTAAATGTACCATAGTTTTTTGATCTACTCATTTACTATTGGGCACTTAGGTTGCTTCTAATTCTTAGTTATTGTAAATTGTGCTGTTATGAACATTGGGATGCATAGGTTCTTTAGAATTGGTGTTTCATGATTCTTAGGGTACAATCCCAGCAGTGGAATTGCTGGGTCAAAAGGCAGTTCCATTTTTAGTTTTTTGAGGAACTTCCAAACTGTCTTCCACAGTGGCTGCACCAGTCTGCATTCCCACCAACAGTGTGCAAGGGTTCCCTTTTCTCCACATCCTCACCAGCACTTGTTGTTTGTTGATTTGTTTATGATGGCCATTCTGGCTGGCGTGAAGTGGTATCTCACTGTGATTTTAATTTGCATCCCTCTGATGGCTAGTGATGCTGAGCATCCTTTCATGTGTCTCTGGGCCCTGTGGATGTCCTCCTTAGAGAAATGTCTGTTCGGGTCCTTTGTCCATTTTTTAATTGGGTTGTTTGTCTTCCTGGAGTGGAGTTGTGTGAGTCTTTATATTTTTGGAGATCAAGCCCTTGTCTGAGGTATCATTAGCAAATACATTTTCCCATATAGTTGGTTCCGTTTTCATTTTGCTGATTTTTTTTTTTTTGCTGTGCAGAAGCTTCTTGTTTTGATGAAGTCCCATTTGTTTATTCTTTCCTTTATGTCCCTTGCTCTAGGGGGCATATTGGTGAAAATATTGCTGCGTGGAATATCTGAGGTTTTCCTATGTTCTCCTCTGGGACTTTTACGGTGTTGTGACTGATATTTAAGTCTTTTATCCATTATGAGTTTATTTTGTGTATGGTGTAAGTTGGTGGTCAACTTTCTTTTTTTTTTTCTTTTTTTTTTTTCTTTTTTTTTTTTGCATGTAGCCGTCCAGATCTCCCAACACCATTTGTTGAATAGGCTAATTTTTACTCCATTTTATGCTTCTTCCCCCTCTGTCGAATATTAATTGACCATAGAAACATGGGTTTATCTCTGGGCTCTCTATCCTGTTCCATTGACCTGTGTGTCTGTTCTTATGCCAGTACCAGACTGTTTGATGACAGTGGCCTTATAATATAGTTTGATGTCAGGCATTGTGATCCCTCCTGCTTTGTTCTCCTTTCTCAAAATTGCTGCAGCTAATTGCAGTCATTTATGGTTCCATATAAATTTTTGAAATGTTCGTTCTATATCTGTGAAATATGTCATTGGTATTTTAATAGGGATGGTGTTGAATCTGTAACTTGCCTTGGGTGGTATGGACATTTTGATGATGTTAATCCTTCCAATCCATGAACAAGGTATATGATTCCATATATTTGTGTCTTCCTTCATTTCTTTTTTCAGTGTTGTGTAGTTTTCTGAGTATAGGCCTTTAACCTCCTTAGTTATGTTTATTCCTAGGTACTTTATTTTTCTTATGGCTATACTAAAAGGTATTTTCCCCCTGATTTCTGCTTTGGATATTTCACTGTGGTATACAAAAATGCCTTCAGTTTCTGCATATTGACTTTGTATCCTGTTGTTTGGTCAAATTCACCTATTAGGTCAAGTAGTTTTTTGGTGGAGTCTGTAAGGTTTTCTATGTATACTATCAATTCATCTGCAAAAAATGACAGTTTTACTTCTTCCTTTCCAATTTGGGTGCCTTTTATTTCTTTTTCTTGTCTAATGGCTGTGGCTAGGACTTCCAATACTGTGTTGAATGAAAGTGGTGAAAGCGGACATCCTTGTCTTGTTTCAGATCATGGTGGGAAAGCTTTTAGTTTTTTCCCATTCAGTATAATGTTGGATGTAGGTTTCTCATATATAGCCTTTATTATGTTGAGGTATGTCCCCTTTATTCCCACTTTGCTGAGTGTTTTTATCATGAATGGGTGCTTTACCCTATCAAGTGCTTTTTCTGCATCTATTGATATGATCATGTGATTTTTGTCTTTGTTTATGTGATGTATTCTGTTTATTGATATGTGAAAATTGTACCACCCTTGCATCCCTGGGATGAAGCCCACTTGATCATGGCAGATGATCTTTTAATCTATTGTTGGATGCGCTTTGCCAGTATTTTGTTGAGAATTTTAGCATCTGTGTTCATCAGCGATATTGGCCCGTAGTTTTCTTTTGTTATTGTGTCATCATCTGGTTTTGGGATTAGGATGATGCTGGACTCATAAAAAGAATTTGGGAGTCTTCCCTCTTCTTGGACTTTTGGAAATAGTCTGAGAAGGATAGGGTTTAGCTCCTCATTAAATGTTTTGTAAAATTCTCCTGCGAACCCATCTGGTCCAGGGCTTTTCTGTGCCTGGAGATTTTTTATTTCTGCTTCGATTTCACCAGCTGTTGTGGGTCTGTTCAGGCTTTCTGCTTCTCCTTCATTCAGTTTTGGAAGATTATGCGTTTCTAGAAATTTGTCCATTTCACCCAGGTTTTCAAATTTCTTGGCATATAGTGGTTCGTAGTAATTTCTTTACAATTCTTTGTATTTCTGTGGTATCAGTTGGAACTTCTCCTCCTTCATTTCTGATTTGATTTATTTGCATCCTCTCCCTTTTCTTCCAGATGAGTCTGCTTAAAGGCTTGTCGATTTTGTTTATCTTTTCAAAGAACCAGCTCCTGGATTTATCGATCCTTTGAATTGTTCTTTTAGTCTCTTTCATTTAGTGTCATTCAGTTCTGCTCTGATCTTGATTTTTTCCTTCTTTATTCAGTCTGGGCTTTGTTTATTGTTGTTTCTCCAGTTCTTGTAGATGTAGGGTTAGGTTGTTTATTTGAAATGTTTCTATCTTTTTTAGGTAGGCCTGTATTGCTATGAACTTTCCTCTCAGGACTGCCTTCACTCTGTCCCATGGGTTTTGGACTGTTGTGTGTTCATTTTCATTTGTTTCCAGAAACTTTTTGATTTCTTCCTTGATCTCATCATTGACCCATTCATTGTTTAATAGCATGCAATTCAGTTTCAATGAGTTTGAGGGTTTTTGAATTTTTTCCTTGAGGCTGGTTTCAAGTTTTAAGCCCTTGTGGTCTGAGAAATTGCTCGATATGATTTCAATTTTCTTAAATTTGTTGAGGCTTGTTTTGTGTCCTATCATGTGGTCTACCTTTGAAAATATTCCATGTGCATTTGAAAAGAATATGTATTTTGCTTCTTTGGGATGAAAGGTTCTATACATAACAATTAAGTCCATTTGATCTAATGTGTCGTTCAATTCCACAATATCCTTGTCGATATTTTGTTTGGATGACCTATCAATTTTTGACAGTGGGGTATTAAAATTCCCTACTATAATATAAGTGTGCTGCTGTCTATATATTTCTTGAAATCCTCCAGGATTTTCCTTATATATTTGGGTGCTCCTCTGTTGGGTGCATATAGTTTTACAATGTTTATGTCTTCATGATGGATCTTTCCTTTGAGTCTTATGAAGTATCCTTCTGTGTCTCTTTTTATGACCTTTGTTTTGAAGTCTATTTTGTCTGATATATATATTGCTACCCTGGCTTTTTGTTCCTGTCCATTTGTTCGGAATATTTTTCCAACCCTTTACTTTAAGTCTGTGTGTAGGTCTTTTTTTCTGAGGTCAGTTCTTGTAGGCAGCATATTTATGGGTTGTGTTTTCTTATCTATTCAGCTACTCTATGTCTTTTAATTGGAGCATTTAATCTATTTACATTTAAGGTTATTATTGAAAAGTACGTATTCATTTTTTCCATTTGTACTTGTGTTCCCCTCTCTCTCTCACTTTTTTTCTTCATCTTCTTAAAACAGTCCCTTTAGCATATCTTGCAAAGCTGATTTGGTAGAGGTGTATTATTTTAGCCTTCTTTTGTCCAAGAAACTCCTTATTTCATCTTCCATTTTAATTGAGAGCCTTGCTGGGTAGAGTCGTCTTGGTTGCAGGCCTTTGCTTTTCATTACTCAGAATATTTCTAGCCATTCCCTTCTGGCTTGTAGTGTTTCTGTGGAGAAGGCAGCTGCTAGCCTTCTCGGGGCTCCCTTGTATGTTACTTCCTGTTTCTCTCTTGCTGCCTTTAAGAGTCTTTCTTTGTCTTTGATATCTGCCATTTTAATTATGCTGTGTCTTGGAGTGGGTCTCTTTGGGTTCCTCTTGATTGGGACCCTCTGTGCTTCCTGGACTTGTGTGACTTTTTCTCTTATCAAATTAGGGAAGTTTTCCATCATTACTTTTTCAAACAGCTTTTCTATCCCTTGCCCCTCTTCTCCTTTTGGTATTCCTATTGTACAAATATTATTACATTTCATGTTGTCCTTCATTTCCCTTAACCCTTCTTCGTTCTTTTTGAGGCTTTTTTCATTTTCTTGCTCTTTCTGGGATTTTCTTCTACCATGTCCTCCAGCTCACTGATTCGATCCTCTGCTTCATCTAGCCTGCTTTGATTCCTTCTACTGTGTTCTTCAGTTCAGAAATTGTATTCTTCATTTCCTCTTGGTTCTTGTTGATAATTCCTGTGTCCTTTTTCATGCTGATATAATTTGCAGTAAGTTCCTCATAGTTTCCCTGTAGTATTTTGTAATTCTCACTGAGCTCACTGAGTTCATTGAGCTTCCTTATAACCATTGTTTTGAACTCAGAAACTGATAGTTTAGTTGCCTCTTTCATTTACTAGTTTTTGTGGGGATTGCTCCTTTCCTTTCAATTGGGTGTTGTTTCTTTGTCTTCCCATTATTTGGCTGCCGGAGCAAAACCACAAAGCCCAGGAAACAAACCTACAAACACAAAAATAACTGCCCCCCTGTGATCCCACTATCAACAACAAAGGAACCAATATTAATAAGGCTATAAAGAGTTTAAGACTATTACAAAAAAGGAGAGAAATAAACTATAGTATAAAATCTAGTGACTTAATATGCACCATCTTGATGGAGAAGAAATGAATGTTAAAAAACTATGTAGTAAAGAAAATATCACAAATCATGGAGAAGACCACAGTGGATTTCATCCTGGAATCCTCTAGTATTTACTGCTGTTTTTTCTTTCTTTATCTGCCTCTCGTGATGTTAGATGTTGACCCCATCTGACCTTAGGCAGCCTGTTTGAGACTTCCGGGGATCTACTGTCTGTGGCTGCCTGGTTTAGTTGTTAATCTAGTCACTCTGGGCTCAGCAGTCAGGTTTAAGCACCATAGGGTGGGGCAGAATCCCTCCTGTGGTTGGGGCTAATGTTTCCCCTCAGGCTGCTGCGGCTCCAAGGGGAGTGGTCTGTGTGAGCTCAATGGCTGCTGCCTTATGGGGGACAAATGAGCACCAAGATCCTGGAGGCTACTCCCTCAGTTCTCTCCCTAAAGTCTCCATCCCCAGTCTCTCCTCAGGTGCTCCTAGTCCACTCTGCCCCACCTTTGCAGGGATCTACTGTCTGCAGCTGCCACTCTGCACTCAGCAGTCAGGCTTAAGCACTACAGGGTGGGGCAGAGTCCCTCCTGGGGCGGGGCTATTGTTTCCTCTCAGGCTGCCTCTCAGGGCTGTGGTCTGCCTGAGCAAGATGGCTGCTGCTCCGTGGGGGATGACTCAGCACTGGGATCCCGGCAGCTACTCTCTCAGTTCTCTCCCCAAAGCCTCCATCCACAGTCTCTCCTCAGGCGTCTCTAGCCCTCTCTGCCCTTGCCTTTGCCAGAGCCCAGGGTAAGTGGCTACAGATGAAAATTTAAGTGTTAGTCCTTTAAATTGCTCTTTCAGTCTCCAGCTGCCAGTCTCTGGCAGAGAGCAGCCCTGTCGCTTTTCGCAGCTGGCTGTTACCTGTGTACTTTTTGGGCTCTGGTGCTGTAGGCTGGGGATCCCTGCTTATGGTTTAGACCTCGCTTTTCTCAAGGCGATCCAACTGGCCGCTTAAATATCCCTGTGGTGCTGCCACCTGAGGGTGCCCAGCCAGGCTTCTCGCGTCTCCGCCACACTCCTTACCAGTCAGGTTGTGCTGAAACTGATTCTTCTGTCTGTCCAAGGTTATAAGGCTTCTCTCTCACTATTGTTCAGGTTGTTTGTTCTGGGTGACTTCTCCACAATTTAGTTGTAATTCCAGATTGGTCCTGGGAGGAGGTCAGTGTGACTTCCATTCACTCCTCTGCCATCTTGACCCCTCTCTCTATATAATTCTTATCAAATTTAAATCTAAGTATGCCTCCAGGCCCTTCTGTTTTGGGGCCTCCCTTACCCTGAAGCAGCATCAACTTTATTTGCCTTCCAGCCCTCCGGACACTCTGCCAACACCCCACCTTTGATGTCCCTCCATCCACAGGTTCCTTCTCCTCTCCATGGCCATCCCCAGGTCCGATAATTCACCCATATTCTCTCAGGGCCCTAGCACTCAGCTATCACTCTCTCTACCCCAAGCCCTGTCACTGACCTGGGGTCCCTCAACTCCCTTGTGCTCCTCCCAGACAGCACCCTCTCCCTCACAACTCCTTGTCCTGATCAAATACCTAGATGTCCTCCTGCCTCGAACCTTCAACTCCAGCCTTGAGCTTTCTGCCCACCATCACCTGCCTCACCAACTAACTCCCCGGCGCACGTGGTTATTACACCTCACTAACACTTCTCAGCTCCCCAGATCTATCAGCTGTGTCCTTTTCTTCAACCCTTTCCTTGTTGATCTCAGACTGCAGCATCACCGTTGTAACTATTCGCTTGTCAATACCCCTAATTCCCTCCACCGCTCCAGCCAGCATTCAACTGTACATCCACTGGTGAGGCGAATGTTGCCACCACAGACCCACGGTCTCCAATCCCAGCTGCAACCCAGTCTTGCATCTTTCTGTGTGTCCCAGGAGGACCTTAGCACTTTTACCATTCTCCACCATTCTCCTCCAATCTTGTGCCTCACATCCAGCAAAAGACATTATGTCCTACATCACAGGAAAACAAATATAGAGTGCTCTATTGTCAACAATGTGTCTTCACATAGGTCCATTTGATCTACACAACAACTGGGGCAGGTAGACAGAGAAAATGTTATTATCCCATTTTATACATCAAGAAACTGAGGCTCAGTGGAGTTTCATGTCAATGTCAGACACTTGTTAACAGAGCCTGGGTAGAGACATAGATCTTCCAATTCCACAAATCTCAGCTCAAGCAATAAAGCGGAAACTTTGTCCAAGGGCACCAACGAGTCTGTGGCAACCAGGACTAGCACCAGTGTCTCTGGGTATTTTCCAAGTTCTTTATCCACCTCTAGAGTGTGCTGCCTTCTCAACAATGGTCCTAAACACCTGAAGGTCATTTATCCTTCATGTTTAAAAAATTAAAAAGTAGAATGATCTTGAAAGCAATAAGCAATTTTATCCATTGCGTGAGTGTTTATCTGATAGAGTATTCCCAGAGCATTGGCTAAAATAAGGCTGTTCACCCTCAAGTCCTGGTTCACAGGCTCTGGAAACAACACCAAAGGCCAGATGGAGGGAGCCAAACCAGGGATCTGATCTAGAAACATTATTCCACAGAGCCCAAAAGGACGCCTCTTGGCTTACAAAGGTGCTGTCGAGAATCCACTGGGTGGGTAGAGCCTGAGTGGCAACATAGATCTCCCAAATCCAGGAAACTCAGGTCAGGCAATAAAGTTGATGCTTTGTCCAAGGGCACCACAGGGACTTACAAACAAGTTGATCTTCTGCAAACACATGATACAAGCCAAAGCCACTTCCGTTGGGAATGGGGGCCTTAGTGAGTCACTCGCTACAGTTCCAGACAGATGGAAATCTTAGCTCTCTCCCATGCCTTCTGGTGAAGCATGCAGACCAAAGGAAATCTACTTCTGTTAATAGATACTGACTTCCTAGTCCAATTTCTCTACTAATACTTGGCTTGGCTTTGTGCTGCACCTACAGCCTTGTACATCAACCTTGGGTGTGAGGCAGACATGTGAAAGAGGTACTGAGCTCCCTTGTCATTTGGTGGTCTGCCCCTCAAATGCTGCCTTGGAGATACGCTGCTCCTCGGCCTGCCTCCACTGGGCTAAGCCTCCCCCACCCCCATCCCCACCCCCACCCCTGTTAGTGAATTTAGGGAAAAGATTGGTTGATTTATTGCTTAAGGAATATGAATCTGATAAACCACGTAGACACTACCATCACAGATGACTCCAGGGTGGAGGAAAAGTGGTAGGATGTACTAAACGCTTGTGGCTGCAGAGAGAGGTCTGTTACTTCTGATTTGAAGAGAGATCTGTGTGAAAAGGTGGAAGGAGACAGTGACCCAGGATGAGACCATAAGTGGTGTAGAGCAGCGAGCACTAAAGGATGGTGGACAAGAATGAGGACAGGCAAGAGCACTTTAAAACCACGTTTGACTTAAATATTCATCAATAGGGGGCTTGTAGATAACTGTTGGTGTAAATGCACTGTAGACCTCAAAGAGAATGAAGCAGATCTACATGAGGTGATATAAAAAATGGTTTAATACAGTTTCATAGTTAAAAATAGCAAGTCATGAGTATATATAGTAATCTCATGAAAAAGAAAGTGGATCTATATTGTGTATACATACAAACACACAGAGAGAGCGTGTGCATAATACATGTTCTCACATTTATGTGCACATAGAAAATTTCTGAAGAACAGGTAAAATGCAAAGATCCATGGAGGAAAAAGGACTGGGGCTGGGATAGGAGGGAGAATTGTTTTTCAGAATATAACATTTTATACTGTTTATTTTATTTTATTTTATTTTTACTACATGCACATACAACCCTTCAATCAAAACGCTTCTCTTTCATTAAACTATGTTTGGGGCAGGATCACCAGCGCTGCGAGGGACCCACTTCTTTGAGCAGCTGCGCACTGTTAGCATTTAACACCCGCGTCATCGGCACTGCCTTGTCATCCATCTGACACCAGCCTTGCCCTTGTGGGCCGTTCTCCATACCACTTCTAGTTTGCTGTTTCAACAATTAGGTTTACTTAAGCCAAGAAGTCCTGGTTGCCTCTTGTTTCCTACAGGTCCAAGTCCGGTTTCCTTAGCGGGCATTAGCAGGGAGTATATAACACCTATTACGGTATCATTCCTGGGCCATTTCTGGGCCCAGCCAAAAATCTTTTGATCTTTCTTCATTTCTTCTCTGCTTGACCCATGCCTGGTCAATCAATCAGGTCGAATCGATTCTCCTTTCTAAAGCTCTCTAAAGTCCACTGGCCTCCTTTCTCCCCCTGGCCCCCGTCATCCCCTTAGACCAAGTTCATCATCTCCTTGGTTTACCTTGCCAGTCTCCTAACTGATGATCCTTTCTCCCACCTTTCTCACTCCCATCTGTTCTCCATACACTACATGCAAATAGTACACTATCACTCTTCTGCATATAACTCTTTAAAGTTGCCCAGTGATCTTAAGCTAAAAATACCAACTCCACAGCAGGGCCAGCCTCTGCCTCTATCTCTGTTTCATCTTTTCACATTTCCTTCCACTCTGTACACTGTTCATTTCCTTCAGCACACCATCTTTCTTCTGAGACTTTGCACATGCTCTTCTTCTATTTCCTTCTTCCTGATCTTCCGACCCCATCTAGCTCACTCCTTCAACAAGAAGGGTCATGAATAATAAGAATGTTAAGAAAAAATAATAAGTAATGGAGGAGGAAATCTTTCTCCCCTTTGAGGAAGAATCATGCAGGAATTCAACACTCAGAACAGAACTGCATGAGTAAGACCATAGGGGCAAGAAAGTGCTAAACAGGCTGGAGAATGGACCCATCTGGTCTGTAAGCACAGGGAGGACTAGGAGAATGAGTAGCAGAGGGGCCAAGTGGCCAAGAAAAGCTAGACAAGGTAAAAGAACTCAACAGCCAATACAAAGAATTCAGCTCTCATTTTTTCAAACAATGGGAAAACTTGAACTGTTTTTGAACTGGTGAGTGACAATCTCCAGTATTGATTTTAAAAGATGTGACCAACAGAGTGCACAGGAATGCAGTTAGGGAGATGATGAGAGCCTGGCCTGGGGCAGCAGCAGGCAGACCTGGAACGGAGGGGTGGATTCAAAAGAGATATGGAGATATAACCTCCAAATGCAGAGGAGAGACCTGGAGGTCAGAGAGGACTCACGATTCTAGCTAGCATAGCTGGGAATATGGTGAGGTCATTGGCTGAGATGGGAATCACAGAAGGGGAGCAGGTTTGGAGGAAGATAATTAGTTAGGTATGGAACATGTTGACTTCAGGGTCTCAGATCAGGAAACCCATGTCCATAATTAAAATCAGACACAACCCTGGTGACAGAATGCAGGGCCTTTCACAGAAACCACTTGTTAGAGCTGGCCTCCTCCTTCCTGGTGCGGTATGTTTCCATGACTTTTTTTTTCCATATCCCAAAGAGGCCATGGGAACTGTTTCCCTTGCATGCAAAGAAGAAGTTGTAAACGCACGGGGAAGGTAGGCATAAGAGCTGTGAGTAGGAGAAGACCTGTTGAGCCAGGGCCAAAATTTGCACTAGAAAACAGCTTTTCTCCCCAGGCTGGTGTCAGTCACTATTCTGTTTCTCTTCTTTCAAGATCCCTCTCAAGTCCCAACTCTGCCGTGATGAGCCACCTGAGCACTCGAAACAGCTTTGCCTCTGCTCCGCACTGGGCCCTGGGGGTACTTTGAAATATACAGTGAAAACATTTTTCACATACTTGTGCACTTTCTGCTTTGCTTTGGAACTCTTTGCAGGTATATTTCATGTCTTCCTAACTAAATTCTTAATTCTTAAAGAGCCCAATTTATGCCAAACATTTTATTTTGTTATTGCCACATAGCATTATGTACCACTATGTGTGGTACATATTATGCTTTCAAAGAATTTAAATGGGGTTGAAACCAACACTGAATTCATTTGGGGGAGGCAGGGGAAAGTTCAATAACCACTTAAAATGAACAGGGCACAACAAGAGACACATCGGTTAGAGGGTGAGATGGTATCAGTTTCTAATATACAAAGGAACATATTCTATAATAAAAAGTACTTTTCCCCCTCTTCTCATACTAATGACTTTGCATTTTAAAATATGCTTAAGAGGAAGAGAATACTAGCATTCTAATTGTCAAATGAGTTGTCCTCTCAACTGGCTAAAAAACCTGTTTTCCTGAGACCACATTTTGTTTATAAGCAATATTAGTAAAATAAAATAAAGAACTTGTCATTTATAGTTAATTATACTCAGTTGTACTAAACAGTGCTCAAATTGCAAGACTGAGAGTCATGTCTTTCATTTCTTTTTAGTTTTTCCTTTAAGTTAGAAGTCCACTTGTGTGGCCATCATGATGTTTGGGCATAACTCCTTGTGCAGAAGAGGTGAGACAACCCCACCTATTGCCAGTGGCCAGATTGTATGCTTGTCATGGTATCTGAGGGGGAAATGGGGGAAGAGGTAGGAAGCTGGTTTTGTGTTGTCAGTTGACAAATACCTTTAGGTCTGTCATCACAAAGATCTCACTGGCTGTCCTGCCACCAGTTTCTGGCACTCTACCGTCAATATCACTATTTAATATGGACACCCCCCCCTGCCAATTAGGTTCACCCTTCACCCTATACAGGGGCATTGGAAGCATAGGACATACGGTTCGTAGCTTTCAAAAGAGGGTGTGATTAGGAATAAGAGAAGTGGCTCAAAAGTCGACCCTTGGGACAACATGAAGCGTGCCTCTGGAGACTAGCAAGGACAAAGGGGAAAGGCACTAGAGTGTTTGCTTCACAAGCTTGCCAAGGACTCGATTCCTGCTCCCTTTAGTGCATACCTCTCCCCTTCCGAACTTCCCCAGACACAGGGTAAACAGCAGGAGAGCTCCTTCTCGGCTCTGGTAGCTTGTTGGCTCTGGGTCACATTCCTTTCCAGACTTCATAGGCCTCAGGTTACAAAGGCTGCATTGCACAATTCTTAAGAGAGTAAGCATGGGGGCTGGGCTGGGATAAAGGGGAGTGTCCCGCATGTGTCAGAGAGTCAGGTGTGGCCAGATGCCAAGACACCCAGGTGTTGGCAGCAAGAGAAAGAATCAAATATCTCAGGATCTCTGAAGAGGTGGCTTTCTTTTACTTTTTGTTCTTTCAGAGCTGTTAAATAAGGCTTGTCAAGATGCATCTTATCAGATAATTTGATAGAAAACATTTCAAAAGTTCACTTGCATACCTGTTTTTCAGTTCACTGGAGAGATTTAATAATTCAAAACCCACAACGAAGAATCTGAAACTAAAGCTCATTTTATCCCTCCATTTTTTACAATCCACTTTCCCCTGCAGTTTTATGCTGTATGATGTGCAAAATTACTCAATATATTACACAACTTTTGAAATTAATATGGAATCTCAAAGATATTGCCACAGCCCTGTTTAAGCCCTGTGCCTTGATGGAATGTTCTTTCCTGCTGGTAATCATTTCATAAATCTCTTTTATTAAAAACAATCTGTGGGGAAAACCAGAAACATATGGAAGATCCTTGCAGGATATATGCTTCTCAGTTGGTTAAAAAAATTAATCTAGTGGCCTACAGGTATATGGCTATAAAAATAAGGTCTATACTTATACTCGACAGTTGTTCATTTCATTTCATTTTCTTTCAGTTGAATTCAGTCCGAGGAAGCTCTGAGTGTCTGTATCCAGGGAATGCCTAGGGTCACACTTACAGATTCTTTGGAGGTGCACGACATACACAGTTCTACCTAAAACAAACCCTGGGTACACCTAAGACAGTTCCTAAACTATCAAGTTGTTTCCGAATAAAGCATTAACTCATGGGATAAATGAGGGAAGGCTCAATAGGGAACATGTTAGGCAATAGGATAGGCCAATTACTATGGATGGTGTAACGGCCCCATACCTGCCAGATGAATTGTTTACATTTACAGAGTACACATATTTGTGTCACAGAATATGCACATGTACACATAAACAAATGGTCCACCAAAACCAGAAAAGGCAAGGCCATCTGGAAGTCTGCATATTTATTATAAAGCAAAAGCTCGTTAATTATATAAATGCCCCCTTCCCCCTCACTGGACTACTTCTATCCCAGCCTCGAGTCCTGGTAGCCTGTCAGTTTCCCTGGATGTATTTTCTTTGTTATATCAGCCTTGTGGATAGGGTCTTGAGTGCCTTTTCTTGACCTTGACCAAAGTTTGTTTTGTTTGGAACTGTGAAGGCTAGGAGAGCTTTGGTGAATAGTGTCACCTACATAGAGTATCTGAATTTACCGATAACCACACCAAGGTGACAAAGTGAGATTTTTTTCATCTTAGAATAGTCCAACTTGAAAATTAAAATACCTCCAACATGAACCAGTAACTTCCTCCAGCATGAATTAGAAGCAGGGAGAATTAGAGAGGCCACCAAGCTCAGAGTGAGAGCGTCAGTCCCCGAGCCAGCACTAGTTAGCTCAGTGCCTATCAAGACACCTAACCTCTCTCTGCTGGTTGCTCTCCTGGAAATGAAGACATTGGAATGGACGATCTCTAAATTCCCCTCCAACTCTTAACTTTTGTGGTAATGACTAACACAATGGTCCGAGAACACTATAGTCAATAAACATAAATGTAGATGAATTAAGACATTCTGCATTTTATTACTTTAGGGTGAACCTAAGCTTAGTTTTTAGTAAATATAAAATGAACAAAGTCTAAAAACTAGACCACTGAGGTTTTTGATTTTCAAGGACTTAACAGTTTGTATCATAATCTAATTGTGAAAATCATAGAGGCTTTTCTAGATGGAAGTTAAATATGTGCTAGAGTTGATGTGCAAGTACATTTTGTTTTTATCTAGGCCTCTGGGTCTATTTACGTGCTTTGGGCTATTGGTCCTTTTGTGGTGTGAGGGTGTATTGGCTTACTCCTGAGATACATTCATTCCTGATGTGCTAGAGGTCAAAGGGTGCTGAAACTGTGTCCTGAGAGTAGAGACTGGGTCTCCCCTCCCTTGCCTATTGCTACTGGGGTTCTCTGTAACTAATCTACCTGTCAGAACACTGGACTTCTGCTCCCACTGAGGGAGCGTGGCAATGAACTCGAATCTCGCAATCGAATCTCAGTGCGCTTCCGGAGAGTCCAGTGCTCAGCTCTGGGGTCGCAGCACACTGAGCCCCAGGGGGAGGCCAGTGGAGATGAGTCAGGGCCTGGCACCCACCCCGTGCTCCACCCTACTGGTAAACAGAGCAGCTATTTGCTGTCACTTAGAGCCTCTCAGGGCCCCAAGGCTTGAGGAAGAACCAAATACTTTAGAAGCCAAAACCCCAGGGCAAGGTAAAGAAAACAGAACTGTCCGCATCCCCAGCGATGATTTCACTGGTTTGAGTTCCTTAGAGGAGGAGAAGCTGGAGATAGTTCCAGCTGAACTGGTTTACTTATTTCTCAACCATAAGGCCCTTCTCTTTCACTGTTTAGTGGAAAGGGGGAGGCCTTTTGCCATTTAAACCTTGAAATTTCAAAATCAGGTTTTAGAGTCAATCTCAGTTGCTAACCCATAATAAACTGTTTCCTTCCTTTATTACTTCTGTTTGTATTTTTGGGTACTGTCTTCCATCAAAATACTTCTTTTAGTTAGCTTATCTTTTGTTTATTCTTCTCTGTCATTCTGAGGGAAAGTTTTTAAAAGCAAATCATTTAGATAAAGGAATAAACATCACTAGGCAACAAATATGGACTACTTCAGAAAGTAATTTTACACCCATCTCTTGAGGTGCCTGGGCCTTTTGCATTTTCCCAGTGGCTGGGGAGAGGACAGTGAAGGGATAACAGTCCTGGGAATGTCCTGTTCATGTCAGTAAGTCTGGCTGTTGGGAGGACATGCCACAGCTCTGTTTCTGATGGGACTGCCTTTGACCTTTTGGTCTGTTTATTTGGTAAGTTTATATTATCCTAAATGTCCACAGTTTCTGTGCTTATAGTATTATCGCTAAGCCTGGAGATACATTCATTCTGTGGTCCTCTCTGCCTGTTCCTTTAGACAGCAGCTATTTCTATTCTGAGCTTAGCAAATGGCACGTACCTGAGCTGGAGGCATGGATGGCTGATTCCTTCTAACTCTGTCAGGTAGAGAGTCCCCCCTCTAATATCTCAATAGCTGTACCTCCTGTTACCTTCTTCTCAGTAGCCAGGTTGAACCTGGGCGGGATATTGTGATGTCACAGAGTATAATCCTTGCTCCTCCCAAAGGGCCAGCTAAGACCCTCTGGCTCCTGCACCCCTCTCCTGTTCATGGTAGGAGGCTGGAAGGTCTACCTCCTAATTTCTAAACTGACCCACAGAATTCTAGAACTTACTGTGAAAACCTAGTGACTAGCGTCTAGCCTAACTCCCTTATTTTACAGATGAAGAAAGTGAGGCCCCCGGCGGCGAAGCAGCAGAGCTAAATCTAAAATCGCAGTGCCCTCAGTGTTAGGGCCCTTCTTGAGCATACACTCGGGATTTTGTCAGCATCGCTGTTTTCTGGTAGGCAGCTGATGAGATGATTTTTACTTGAATCCATCTGCATTAAGGGACCATTCAAATAATTTGCCTTATGGGAAGAGAATAGTTGCAGTGAAGATCATTAGTTTTTCCAACAATCTGTAGGAACCAGGAATCACAAACTCTGGTCTTAGCCCTAACTCAGAAACTTTGAGCCACCAGACCAATTATAGATTAATAAGTAATGTGACTTCTGCATAACCAGTGTTCTCAATGAGATTTGACAATGAGGAACTAAGCTCAAAAGTCCAGGATCAGTGTTGACTGCATTGCCATATCAGGTTCTAGTGTTTATTGAGGAGGGAATGGGAAGGAACAATCAATCAGTAAAGAAACATTATTACTGGAATTCAGTTCCTCCTTCATTCATACCCTTCACTTTTTCTAGACACTGTCCCTAAAAAATTATCTGCATCACATGAGATGACTTGTATCTGTCAAGCCAGAGAATTATGATTTCAGAATCTCCTCAGCGGAGAAATACGAGGTCTGTCTGAAAAACATCCAGCCATTGTTAATGTAATGAGAACTGTTTACGCGACATAGATGTAAGCTGTCAGCCACAGAGAGTGGACTGGAGTGCACATGAATGAACAATGACAACTTCACTGTACTATTCAGTGGGGGCAGTAGACACTATTGAGTGAGCGTGTGTACTGTGTGGCTGTCGCATTCAGAATGACTGAGTGAGTAGAGCAACAAATCTACATCAAATTTTGTGTTAAGTGTGAACATTCCTCCATGGAAACTATTCATGTGATTCAGCTATGGGCAACTGGTGATCGGCAGGTTCATCATGACAACTCATGCATTATGTCTTCTACAGAGTTTTTTGTTGCAACATCAAATCACCCAGGTGACTCAGCCCCACTACAGCCCAGATTTGGCACCCTGTGACTTCTGGCTTTTCCTGAAACTAAAATCACCTTTGAAAGCAAAGAGATTTCAGACTGTTGATGAGATTCAGGAAAATACAATGGGGCAGTTGATGGCAATTGGAAGAACTGTGTGAGGTCCCAAGGTGCCTAATTTGAAGAGGGCTGAGGCGTTACTGTCCTGGGTACAATGTTTCTTATATCTTGTACCTTCTTCAGTAAATGTCTCTATTTTTCATATTACGTGCTGGATACCTTCTGGGCAGACCTCACATATATTGTACTTTTATAATGCCAACAACTAACATTTTATATAGTGCTTTAGCATTTACAAGCCATATTTACATATATCATTTCATTTAATCATCCACAGCTCAGTGAGGTAAACTATTTTTTTAGTAAAATTTTATGTGTGAGAAAATTATACCTTAGAGAGGTTGTGACTTGCACATGATCACAAAGCTAATTAAGCAAAAAGGGTAACATTAACTACTAACCAGATCTTCTAGCCAAACATTTTCCCCACCACAAGGCTCCCCCAGGGTGGGAGGGATTGTCATTTGGTCCCAGAACACACTTGAAGGCAGTTGCATTAAGCAACCTTTTGAGCAACAAAGGAGAAATTATTCCCATAGGTCATAAATACTGCTTTACTGACCTCCTAAATGTCTTCATAAAAACCTAAAGAAATAGTCATGAACATTAATTTCAAACTTGAAAATAATAAAATCATTGCCCTTCCACCTGACAATTCCACATCTGTGAATTCTCCTTAGGGAATCATTGTAGAATAGGAAAAATGTTTAGCTATGAGAGGTTCTTTGAAGCATTGTTTATCATAGAAAACAAGTTAGAAACTCAATGTTAGAAGAGTGGTAAAATGCATTATGCTTAACTTATGAAAGTAATGAAAATAATGTTGTAGACAAGGTTTTCCCAAATTTTAATCATTTACATGCCATCTTTGGAATATTGCTTAATAAAAATGTAAGCATGCCTGGAGAATCAGGAAAATACATGATGCTGATGTTTGTTCCCATGAGATTCACTTCGTGTACTCATAAAATGATGATATTTTCTCCAAACAAAGGTAGCACTGTATATCTGAGCATAACTCATTTTTAAGTGGTGCTAATGACATTACTAAAAGAAAATGTCAGCCAAAAACATTTCCAGCCCAATGAAAGTAGTTTAAGTTGAATACTTTAAAATATTTGGCTTTGAAAGGTTAAAATAATAAGTGATTGCAGATTCAAGAAATACAGTGCTCAAGTCATTAGCAGAGATATTTTATGCTGTATTGTAATTAAAATCTCAGGGACTTCTTGATTTAGACTTTGTAAGATGATCCCAATAGGACTGCCTTTGCAACATAGCTCCTCTCTGAAGAACAGAAAATTATATATAAGACCAATAACACAAATATTTTAGGAAATAAAAAACACGTATTTGGCTTTGTAGTGCATTTGTGTAATTCCATTTGAAAACGACTGCCTGGTCTTTTGGAAATGCTTTAAACAAAACATAAGATACACTATGAAGATCTACACTTTGAAGACTGGAGGTTCTATTTTCCACCCCACTACCTTGTCAGAAAATTTTTCTACTTCTTACATCAGTGACAGAGGCAGACACAATCATGTCTCAAAAATAAGGGAACATATTTATTGAGCTTTATGATTAGGTACTTGACATGCATTATATTTGTTATCACCACTCTCTTGTGAGTTAGGTGTCTTATAAACGCCATTTTACCTATAAGGACTTAGTGTAAAGAAGTAAAATTTACCTTGAGCTCTATAGCAGTGAGTGATGGAGACAAGATTGAGACTGAGAAACGTCTGACTCCAGAGGTTGTGCTCTCTCTCCCCCAGACTGAATCATCCTAGAATGAGCTATATAACTTACACTTTCCTCTGCGTCTGAGAAGGTAATATGTTTGGGCTTAAAAACTGGACCCAAATTTGTTTCTGAGAGTACAAGTAAACAAGCAACAGTGAAAGTCTGAACATAGGCCTTTGGTGTCAACTCTTCCTGTTAACAAGAACATGAAAGCAAGATATGCTTTAGATAATCCAAAGTACGTGGTTACATACACGTACTTTATTTTTTTGCAAAGAAACTTCCTATTTCAATTAAAATTTTGGAACTGAACTCTTCCAAGTTTAGTTGAAATTTTATAAATTATATATTAAATGCATTAAGGGAACTAATTATTTAGCAAAAACATGGAGCCATTCCCTTTACTAAAGAAGGGATGTTTACAGCCTAGCTTACCTCCTTTGTAAAGTTGAAATTTTCACTTCATAATTCATTCACTTCCATAAATGTTGATTGTAAGCCTGCCACGTGCAAAGCACTATGCCAGGTGCTACAGCGGATGCCTTGAGCAAAGACATTGTCCTCAGAGAGCTTAGAGCCTAATGGTGTATAAATTAATTACAAAAAAAAACACAACACTCAACCAGAAGGTAGCGTATATGTATCATAAAAGAATTATTATCAGAGTGCCGTGAGAGATTAAAGAAGAGAGAACTGACATCCCAGTGTGGCAATCGGAGGAAGCTCCATGAAGTGGAAGGCACATGAAATGAGTGAAAGGATAAGTGCTTTTTTGGCAAAGATAAAGATGAGAGTGATTGGTGAGAAGGAATTTCTGGGCACAACTGAGTTAGAGCCTATCTATTATCAATAATCCTTATCAAATCAAAATGTTAGTGCCACAAAATGCAATCAAGGTATGAATTTATTGTAATTCACTCCAAAGACTTCGAGAGGGCATATGATTAAACCACACATATTATAAGATGGTTAAAAATAAAGACTATGTGGGAACTCCTAACTTTTTGCTCAATTTTTTATAAACCTAAAATTGATCTTAAAAAAATTATAGTCTATTATTTTTAAAATAAAGGTAGACTACATTGACTTTAATTAAACCTTTTTTTAAACTAAGGAAAAGTCATCCTCAACACCTTACTGCAAGCCGCTGTCACAGGTGGCTTCCATTATCTTATGGATGATCCAGTCCAGTAGGATCTAGCCCATCTCCATCCTCCTCAACTTCAGAGTTCTTCAATTCAGCTTGGCGCGCTGCAGATCCACCACGTTTTATTATATCATCCAGTTCTAAATTTAATTCCAGTTGTTCTGACCATCTCTTCCTGACCTTCCAAACCAACCATTTCCTGTTAATCTCCTAGTAAACTGCTCTTTGAACCTTGCAAAGGCCTACATTCCATTGACCATACCAATTTCCCCAATAGCCCCTGTTTAGCTAAGGATGTCATCATCCCATCAGCCACGCTCTCAGGCACACCTCAGGTGCCTTGTTCCACTGTCCTATTGAACTATCCCAGCAAAAGCTGAGCCCTTGATAAATCTGCCTCTTCTCTACTTTCTTTACCCCAAATAATTATTACAGCACTCACAACACTGTACAGAGTGCTTCTACTGCCAATGGTCTCCACCTTCAGCTATGCCCTCAACACAAGGCAGCTCTCCCATTGTCCACCGCACAGACTGTAAACCTTCTTCAGTCTCCTGAAGCCCTCTCTTTTACCTGTTTCCCTCTTACTCTTATCAGGGAGCCTTATCTCCTCTGCAACAATCTCAGAAGTCATTAAATATTACCTCTTACAACTTCAACCTCACAGCCCTCTGAACATACCTATATCTGTACCCTCTCTTAACCCCTTCCTTCAGCTAATACCTCCCTTGGTGCCCCAAACCCCACTCAATACTGCTACTTTAAGGAACTTGCTCTTTTAACTGTCCCTTGTAGCTAATTTTTACCACAGTTGCTCTCTTCTCAGCATTAAAACAATCTGAAGTCCTTTCTATTTATAAAGTTATAAAACCCCCTTTAACCCCAGACCTCTCTTCCAATGCAGCTGCTTTCAGTTCTCCTTTCTCCTTTTCAAAGCCAAGCTTTTCTATTGGAAAGAATAATATACTACATTTTCTTTCAAGCCACAATGCCCATCTCCAAAGCAAGACAAGGAAGGTTCAAAAGTACCCAGACTTGATAGTATTTTATACTCCCTTCATGACACCACTCCCAAATGTTCCCAGGGTTTCCTTCAAGCTAGAGCTAGGAGACAGACTACACGGCATGCAGTATTATCATGTGATTTTTCTTGTTATAATGCCATTGCCAGGACATCTGGGAATAGAGTATGTGCAGTTTAGAGTCAGATGGAACTGGACCCCTGGTTACCCACAAACTGTGTTTCTGGCTCACCTGGGCTTGGGAATCATAAAGATGTAAGCTTTCAGCAGTTTCCACTTCCTTGTAAGATCTTGGTATAATCAGTATGTTTCCTTGAAACCTTTGAACTCATAACTTTTTATTTCTACTAAGTTACCTCTGATTACCTTCCCTTTCGCTTTTCTGCCTGAAGGAACTCCCCAACTGAGCAGGGAGACAGAAATCACACAAAATTCAAATACAAACCAAGTCTTCCAGCAGAGTTGTTTAGACAACAATTTCTGGAGTTAAATTCTGAATTCAAATCCTCCCTGGTTTCCTCATCTATAAAGTGGAAATAATGATACCTGCTTTGCAGAAGTACGGCAAAGAAGAAATGAGATGACAAATGTAGAGTTTAGCGTGGTTGAAGCACATTGGAAATTCTCAGTGTCTGTGATTTTGACTATCAGCTCTCTGGATTTAAAAGAGGAAGAGATCGCATATGCTTGGGAGACTCGAGAAAGACTTCATTCAGTAGGTGGCCTTTGTGCAAAGCCTTTCAGGATGCGTGATATTTCTTCAGGGCAAGGTGGATGACCTGCATCTGTCTTCAATCCTGGTGTAGAAACCCTGAGCCTACCAGTGTAACCACCTTAAGGGTCATGGGCAGAGATGAAACTTTGTACATGTTAAAATTTACAATACTTATTTATGATTGTACCTGGTCCATTGATTCATTCAATAAATTTCTTTTTATATCTTCAATTTGAAACAGGCAATATTTGATGAGGTGCTATAATATTCATAACAGTCAAAAAAGCAAGCAAAGGATATTTTGAATGTGTTATTGTGAAATAAATTCCAGAAAAGCATTCTTATTATTACTGAGAGGCAGTGTATTATGTACTTCTTGGCTCATCACCCTGTCTATGGAGTACATGTTGTAAAGGAAGAAAAGTAGGTAATTACATTTCACATGAACATCAAGTTGAGTGTTCCTTCCTTGTAGTTTTGTAAAGTAGAACCATGGCAAAATTGTTCCTATTTAATGCCAGGAAAAATGAAAAACTAAATGCCTTTTTTTAAATTTCTTTTAGATAAACAAGTAAAACCTGTTAAAATGGTTTGCAGTCATTGAACATAGGTCTGTTCCCACTAAAACAAACTCTGTGGATAATCTGAATTTTTTTATTATGTTGGTAATTTTCTTATGTCAGATCTTCCTTAGCATGAAATTAAATATATAAAGTTTATATAAGAACAAAATAAATATCACTATTATTCATTAAGCTTTTGTTGGTAGGCTCAAATAATTTTGCAATAAGAGTTTTAATTTTACTTATATTTGTCCTAACGAGGTGCGAACTTTCAGCTTAAAAAATGAACAAGCGATTTTTTAATCTCATTCAATATATATAGCAGTTAATTTTTGTCATAGATGTCTATTGTAATAATTGACTTCAAGATATCAGAAAAACACAGTTGAGACTTGTGTCATTAAGATTTGTGTATCCTGCACAAAAATGTTCCAAGAGGTTCTAATATTCATTAGCATTCCATATCTAAATCTCATTCCCAAGGAGTTTATTATAGGACCTTGTTGGGTTTTAATAGCATCACCAATTTCTGAAGTGTGACATACATTCTGGACTCTAGTCATCGAAGAACATTTCTAGTATCTCTTGTGGATGTGATGTTTGAAATACTCTAACTTGATTTTGGAGACAGAGCTGATAATTATTTGGAAAGGCCCTGAAACTTTCTCCTTCACCCACTCCCTCACCTCAAATCCCATCGAGAGCCATTCCTCAGTTCCTTGGGAAACTTTGCCAATGTATTAATCAGCTTTGGCTGTGTACAAAAAATTCTCAGTGGTTTGTAGTAACAAAACATTTACATCCTTCCTGTGGGGTTGACTGGGCAGCTGCAGCAGCCCTGCTCTTAGCTGCAGGTCAGGTTCATATATGTTCCATTAGTCTCTCATTCTGGGACCCAAGTTGAAACAACAGTGGCTCCTGGGCCAAACTATTCTTAATGTAAAAGGTGAGAATGCAAAAGCCTGAGAGGTCAAGTCAAATGGTACATGCACCTTCAAAGCTTTTGCTCACATTCTTTGGTCAAAACAAGTCATATGTCCACCCCCAACATCAGTGGAGAGAGTAAGAAACTCTTTGTATAGGTAAGGAAGGGAAGACAGAGTAGTTGCTGAATAGTAACCCCACTCAACACACCCTAGTAGACCAGAGATAACAAAAATAAACAATCCATAGTAGAGGAGACCCAAACTGGAGGTAGATTCCCTTGATTAGGCTCCAGTTCTGTTCCCTGGGAATACCTCTTCCTACCATTGTTCTCATGGTACTTGGCTCCACCTTCTGGGTGATAATTTTCCTTGATCCTTCTAGACAATATCTGGAGGAGAATATGTTCTCCCTGGCAGCTGAGCAGCTTCCTCATCCTGCTACTTTCATGCAGAATATTGGGGACCCTAAGGTTTCTTTCTTTGTTTGAATAAAATTTTAATTGAGAATAATTTTAGATTTACCCCAAAATTGCTAAGATAGTACAAGTGTTCTCATATACCCAATACCTAGTTTCTCTTAACATCTTACATAAGTGTAGTACATACAATTGATGAACCGAAATTGATACATTATTATTATCCCAAGATTTTTTTAATATAACACAAAGAGCCACAGTCTCATTTAGGGGAAAAAAAAAAAGTCACAACTCTTTTACTCCAGGCCAGGGGGAATTGGGATTTAAATTTCTCTTAAAAAAACATTTAAAAAATTTTTTGTGATTCAATTAGTTCCATGAGACTAGAGCCATAGTCACAATAATTTTCAAGTCATGCCCCTCTCTTTCCAAACTTAATTACAAATAGAGCTTATCAGGATTTGTGGAACCTCCTCTCTCTGTCTCTCTCTCCCTCTCTCTTTTTCTTTTTATGAGCCATTTTGTCCAGATAAAAAAATTTCCTGGGTGCCACCTTAATCCATTCAAAGGTTAACCAAAGAGTCTGTGGGGATTTTGATTTGATCTTTGTCCTGAGACTGAGTTTTATTTAGCATCTTAGCCTTTGTGGCCTTAAACATTTCTTGATATTTTTTTCTTTTTCTATTTGAAGATGAGAAACATTTCTATCTTTCAAATTTGCAAGTCTCAGAATTTCTGGAGTCACTCTTCACTCTTTCACTCTTGCCTTTCAAGCAGGCAATTCTTTTTCGAAAGACCTTAACAAAGTCAGTAACCAACTCATGCTGGTAAGTCAGTCTTGAAATCTCATCACCAAAACCACATGCTCATAGGTGTATTTTTGTCTTCAGGCCATCACAGATGATAATTTTACCAAATATTTGCTACTAGATAGCATGACTCATCATTTTTCCAGGCTCCAACACTCTTGCTGCCTGCTGTTCAGTTCCAAGACCATGGACACATGTTTTAAGCTTTTATCACAACAGCACCACATTTTAAGAATGAATTTCTATATTAGTCAGCTTTTGCTTCAATTGTGCTGTGTAATAAACAACCGCGAGATCTCTGTGACTAATGAAACAAGGGCATCTTGCTCATGGCTCTGGGTTGCCTGCAGTGGCCCTGCTCCAGCGTGCAGGGGGGTCACATCTGCTTCTCTGCTCTCACCCCAGGCCCAGGCTGACAAAGAGGGCTCTTTGTATATGCCCCAGGGCAGGAATGCAAAAGGCCAGGCCAAATCACACAAACAACGTTTTAAGCTTCTGCTCACATTTTATTGGCCAAAGGCACCCGCACAGCCAAACCGAGTCAATGGAAGGAGAAGAGAGAGCAAATACATGACAATACTATAATTTACCTCACCAGACAAAGAGCTGCCCTTCATTATTTATCATTTAGGAGGTCACTAAAATGTAGGGGAAGCAGAAAGGGAGGGATGCAAATATGGTTAGGGAAATTTTTTTTTTTATATGCTGCCACTCACAGTTCTAACCCTGCCTTTCAGGCCTTTCATATACCTTAAATAGCTCCTTTCCTTAAAAAACCAGCTGGAGCTGGGTTTGGTCAATACCTAATTTCTGAGGAACTGGGGCTGCGTCTATAGCTAATGTCTGAGGAGAGCAAAAGGACTTTTCAGCTTCGCTCCGAAATGGTCCTCAGCACTCCCCGTGAGCTGCTTGCTTTCTTGCTGGTCACCGTCACCGGTTGTATCCACACCGGAGGTTTCTCTTTCCAGCCCTGTTACTTCTGCTACAAATGAGAGCTCTCTTTTACAGCTCTCTTCTAAGGGGGATGATCCTTTTGCTTTTTAAAGGAATTTACAATGTTCCGCTAGGTCTCCAAGTTCTCTCCCAGCCTTGGGCAGAGTGAAGAGCTGAAGGCAGAGTTGCTCAGGCATGGTCCCATCTCATTCCTCAATGTCAAAGCCAAGGGTCATGGCACCCCAGATGTCCCTTCGCACTGCTCCTCCTGAGGTATTGAACAGTAGGCCCTAGCCTCATTAGTGACCCCTACATTTTTCTCAGTGCCCCCCTCTCCTCATCCCCACTGGCTCCAGTTCTTTTGGGCCATTATCACCTCTCGCTTGGCTTTCTGCACCAGCTTTCAAGCCTGGCTCTACCTCTAGCCTACCTGCCTCCAAACTACTCTCCATCTGCACTCACCCAGAGTGATCTTTCTGGGGTGAAAATTAGATCCTGTGGCTCTCTTGACTTAACTCTCTAAATGTTTTTATACTTTGCCTCTGGTAAATAAAAGGTGTGCCCCTGATTGCCCCCAAACATTCAGCTTTAGTAAAGCGTCAAGCTTCCCCCACCCACGCAGACTTCCATGCCTCCAGGCTCCCGGACTCACGGGAAACAGCCCCCGTCACCCTGCTGGGAAGGCTCACTGGGCGCAGATGGGCCTGAGAGCCTAAGTGCCCCACAAGATTGCCTTGCCTCAGGCCCACGCCTCTGGCACCACGCGAGGCCTCCCCAGAGGGGAAGTGGCTACCGACAGAAATGTAATCAAACTGCCAGGCCCACGGTATTGGCCCCACAAACTGTGAGACTTACGTCCTTCGCCCACTAGATCCTGTCTCTGTGGCTCTGTGGTATCAGGCAGTCAGTAACGAAAGAGATGCCTGTGGAGAAGGGAAAAAAAACATTTCAGGAAATTGGAAATAATTTTCGTTTTTAGGATTTCTGAGGTAGGAGGAGATGACCTCATGAGTACCTTCTTAAGATTCTCTGGTAAGGTGGAGGTGAGCAAATTGTGGGAAGCGCTCTGGAAAGAGACTTTGCTGGGGGCGATGGGCCTACAATGCAGTATTCAGGTGATGTTTTGCTCAGCTGTACACCTGAAACCTGTGTGATTTTGTGAACCGATGTCACCCCAATCGATTTAATAAAGAAAAGAAAGAAAAGGTGGCTGTAGTGCTGACACTTGAAGGATTAGAGGGAGGCAGCCCAATGACAGTCTGGGAAAAAACACCTTTCAGGCAGAGAGAACAAATGGCGCAGAGTCCCCAAGTGAGGACTGACCTTGCTCTGTTCAAAGAGCAGCCGGAAGGCCAGTGTGGGTGGAGCGAGCAGAGGGAAGGACAAGGAGTAGTGGGAGGGGGGCAGGGAGGGGCTGGTTTGGAGCGTGTTAGTTTCTTTGACCTTGGAATAGGTCTGGAGTCACCTCCAGTACTATGGCCTTTCACTCCTAACCCCTCCCTACTCCCAGAGAATATATTAATGGTATTGGACAACCAGGAGGGCTTGGACTAGGGTGTTTGCAAAGGAGACTGTGAAAGTAAATGGTTTGGTGGTAGAATCAATAGAACTTGTCAACTGATTGGATGTGAGCAGTAAAAAAGAGAAAACAAGTATAATTCCAGTTACCATCCCAATTTTCCAGATGGGGAAACTGAGGCTCCATGAGTAGCAGTGACTTGCCCAAAGACACACAGCTATAAATTGCCTTATTTATCATTATATCTCCAGTGGCAGCACAGGGCCTGGCACATTATAGGCACTTGACAAATATTGTCGAATCAGCAATGAAGCTTCATGCAAAAAATAAAAATAAAAATAAAAATAAAAATCTCCGACAGCATTACTGGGAGGTGGAAGATATTCTTCGGCATTCCTTCCATTTCTCCTACTGTGTATGAAGAGGTGCAAGGATCCTAGCGTGGTCACAAAGCTGGTGGCAATGTTAAGAATAGTCTGGAAAAGTCATATTTACTCATAAACAGATCTATCTTTCTGGGACAAAACTGCTGTTCAATTTTGAAAAGATTTTAATCAAGGCTTTTTTGTTTTGTTTTGTTTTCAAGTAACAAATACATCAAACTTACTCAAGCAAAACAGTGTGGTCATTGTAAGGATTCTGGGATATCTCATAAAACTCAAGGTCAAGAAAATAGACCTTATGGGTAACTGAAATGAGGCTTGGCTACTTCAGTAAAAATTGAAGCCAAATCTGAGCAGTATGTGTTGGTATTGATGTTTTCATGTAATTATTAATGCCACTAGCCCAGGAGACCAAATGCTGGACTTGTCAAATGCCAGCTGTATCCAGCCTCTCTCTCCCTGGAACTGACCCGCCCACCACTCTATGCAGAGAACCAGAATGTTATTGTTTCCATACAGGACAGCCACTGTTGGAACAGACAAGATATATGATCCAAAGGCAGCTTATCCTTTACTGGCCAGAAACCTATAATGTGGGTCAGTGCAAAGGTCTCACCCCAATACTATCAATGGTAGTTAGCCAAGCTGATTAGTTTGCATCGAGAAATACGGAAGGACTGGCCAGTGAGTAATAAAAGTGAATGGAACCAACTTACAGAGAGACACAGATGGCATAGTTAAGAGACCATGCTGGCTCAGGAGCTGGAGACAGTCACTGGCCTCTAGAAGTATCTTTCTCAGTTCTAGTTTACAGGTAGCTGTATTAGTTTGCTGGGGCTCCCGCAACAAAGTACCACAGGCTAAGTGGTGTAAACAGCAGAAATTTATTTTCTCACAATTCTAGAGACTAGAAGACTGATATCAAGGTATTGGCAGGGCTGGTTTCTCCTTGGATCATAGTTGAACATCTTCTCTGAGTCTCTTCCCTCTGTGCATGTCTGTGTCCCAGTCTCCTCTTCTCATAAGGATACCAGTCAGACTTCCAGCCAAGATGGAGGCATAGATAGATATACTTTGCCTCCTCACACAACCAAGAGAAGGACAACAACAAATTTAAAAACAAAAAATACCAGAACTACCAGAAAATCAAACAACCAAGGAGTTAAAGAGAGAAGAAAAATTCATCCAGACTGGTAGGAGGGGCAGAGATGGGCAGCCAGGGTGGAGAGGATGCACAGCAAGGCGGCAGCTGCAGAACTGGGCAGGTGAGATAGTGGGTGGTGGTCCCACATTTGTGTGTGGTTAAACTGGGAGAAACAACAGGGGAGAGAGATAGACTGTGCAACCCAGGGTTCTAGTACAGGAAAAGAAAACTTCAAAACCTCTGGCTGTAAAAACCTGTGGGAATTGCGGCAGCGGGAGAAACTTCCAGACTCACAGCACAGTTCATTGGAGAGACCTGCAGGTTCCTAGAATGTGCGTGGACCCACCCACCTGGGAATTAGTACGAGAAGGGCCCAATTTGCTTGTGGGTAGTGGAGGAAGAGACTATAAGCCACCGAGAGTCGAGCAAGCAGCAGTTCCTTCTCTGACCCCTCCCCCACATACAGGGCCATGGCACAGCAACATGCATTGCCCCACCCTGGTGAATACCTAAGGCTCCACCCCTTACCATGTAACAGGAGTGCTGAGACCAAGAAATATGGCCCAAATGAAGGAACAGATCAAAACTCCAAAAAAATACAACTAAATGATGAAGAGATGGCTAACCTATCAGATGCAGAGTTCAAAACACTGGTAATCAGGATGCTCACAGAAATGGTTGAGTATGGTCACAAAATAGAGGAAAAAGTGAAGACTATGAAAAGTGAAATAAAATAAAATATACAGGGAACCAACAGTGAAGGGAAGGAAACCAGAGCTCAAATCAACAATTTGGAGCAGAAGGAAGGAATAAACATTCAACCAGAATAGAACAAAGGAATGAGAATTCGAAAAAATGAGGAGAGGATTAGGAACCCCTGGGACAACTTTAAACATTCCAACATACAGATCATATGGGTGCCAGAACGAGAAGAGGAAGAGCAAAACATTGAAAACTTATTTGAACAGATAATGAAGGAGAACTTCCCCAATCTGGCAAGGGAAATAAACTTCCAGGAAGTCCAGGAAGCTCAGAGAGTCCTAAAGAAGTTGGACCCAAGGAAGCACACACCAAGGCACATCATAATTATGTTACCCGATATTCATGATAAGCAGAGAATCTTAAAAATGGCAAGAGAAAAGGAAACAGCTACCTACAAAGGAGTCCCCATAACACTATCAGTTAATTTCCCAAAAGAAACCTTACAGGCAAGGAGGGTCTGAAAAGAAGTATTCAAAGTCATGAAAGGCAAGGACCTCCATCCAAGATTACTCTATCCAGCAAAGCTATCATTTAGAATGGAAGGGCAGATAAAGTGCTTGCAGATAAGGTCAAGTTAAAGGAGTTCATCATCACCAAGCCCTTATTATATGAAATGTTAAAGGGACTTATCTAAGAAAAAGAAGATCAAAACTATGAACAGAAAAATGACAAGAAACTCACAACTGTCAACAACTGAACCTAAAAAGAAACCAAACTAAGCAAACAACTAGAACAGGAACAGAATCACAGCAATGGAGATCATATAGCGGGTTATCAGCAGCGGGGGGGGAGTAGGGGGAATGGGGGAAAATGTACAGGGAATAAGAAGCCTAAATGGTAGGTACGAAATAGACAGGGACAGGTTAAGAACAGTACAGGAAATGGAGATGCCAAAGAACTTGTATGTATGACCCATGGACATAAACTAAGCAGGGGTTGGGGGGTTGCTGGTGGGAGAGGGGATGCAAGGTAGAGGAGAATAAAGGGAAGAAAAAAATTGGACAGCTGTAATAGCATTATCAATAAAATATACTTAAAAAAAAAAGTATACCAGTCAGATTGGATTAACCTCCATGCTAATTTTAACTTAATTATCTCTTTAAAGGCCCCATCTCCAAATATAATCAAATTCTGAGGTATTGGGGGTGACGACTTCAACATAAGACTTTGAGGGGGGAGCCAATTAAGTTTATAATAGTGCCCTCTCCCTTTTTAAAAGTGTGTTGTGTGAGTCTATGCAATCAATCAATATTGGTTTAAGTAACTGAAAAAGTAAGAAGTATCACTATTTTTAGGCATGTCTGGATCCAGAACTCAAGTAAGGTCATTTTATCTGTTAGGGCCCTGGTGAGAAATGGATTGCTCCAGCCATTTAGGTTTTTTAAAGAGGACTACTTACAATGATAAGGGCAGACTTCAGAAAGGTTACAAGGGATATTGAAGTACTAGAGCAAGTAACAGACAGACATTGCTACCATCTCTAGACATGAAGGAGAAAAGCAAGACGGGTTAGTGGGATCTGAAGACAGAGTTGTGGCAACAGTCCCCTGACAGGAGCTGTAGCCTTTGGTAGAGAGACAGTCAGCATAAAGGAGACCCCGCTGAAAGGAACTGGGGAATAAGTAATCTAATGTGTCTGATCTGACAGTACTCCCACCTGGAAGCCAGAGGGGAAGACAGGTTGATAGAGTCCATTTTCAGTCAGCAGTAGAGATGAGGAGAGGGAATATCTGGGGGCAAGGGGCAAATACCCAACCCAATCACCGAGACCTGGTCTCACTCTCCGTCTTCTGGGTTGGTATCTTCCTAAACAGGGTCTCAACCCATCACCCTTACAACATGCAATCTGTGGGAAGAGGGCTTCTCTTGCCCAAGTTTTTCTAACAAAAATACAGAATTTAGTCTCATTGTCCTGGTTTATAACGCCAAACCAATCTGTTTCAGCCTATATTTATGCCCATCTCTAAATTAGTCATTGTGGCCAAAGGACAGTCAAACCGATCGTGATTGCTTGAATACCGTTGGCGCTAGGAGGGTTAATTCCACAGAAACAAACAGCATGAAGTAGGGGACAGGGGCTCTCCAAAAGAAAATTCAGGTTTTGTTAATAGAAGAAGGGGGACTATATAGAGGCTGGGCAGGCAAAAACAGCACATGTACAGTACATTACCCAGACGACTCATAGTCTAGTCCTTGGTAAATATGTAATGACTGATTGCATTGATTGGTTGCAGTATGTTTTGAGAACTATTCATTGCACATAGTTGGAGCTCAATAAATATTTGCAAAAAATTTGTTGGAATACAAGTGGTATTAATTTATGGACAGAATTGTTTTTGCAATTGACTAAGAGGTGTTTCTGAATCTAGAGGACATTTTTCCATTTCCAGTCCTTATAGTGATCCTTATGAATTTTGACTTATGATTATTAACTTCTTGTTTGTTGAAACCTATATTTATGCCCCAAACACTGCCTCTTTCAGTGTACTGAATTATTTTGTAAACCCTGTTTATTTGCTTTTATTAGACCACAGTCTTGAGAATTTCGGGCTTGTTTACACACATTACCAAGTATTTTTTTAGACTTATTTAGCAAAAGATCATCATGAAAGAGGTAGTAAACTGAAGTAAGATTAGTGAACAATTCAAATTTTACTGCTAATAGGGCTTTTTTTGTGCCTCTGCCCATTAAAGATGACTATCGATGTTGCTAAGAGAAGTTTATTAAACTGATACAAATGAATATTATCTTTAAAAAGTCAAGCTTGTCTTTATCTGATCTCAAAGGTGAGCTTGTAAGATTAATCCTTCTGATGTTTGCTCGTCATTCAAGCATAGCTTTTCTTCTACCTACACCCACTGGTTTTTTTTGTTCAGCTCCAGCAAGTTTTTGGCAGTGGTTCTGTCATTGGCTCTTTGGATAAGAAGCCTGCTGGTAGGGCTGAAGCAACATTTTGCAGGGAGTGGGATCAGGGAGTCAGACTGAGCTGACATTAAAAATCAAAGAATTTCTCAAGCATAAGCATTACCATTTTAAGGCTTTAATGCCATTGACATTTCAGATGAGGAAACTTCCCTTTTATGTCTCCTATATTCTGGAGAATGATGATTTCTTTGATTTATTTCATAAATATTTATATAATGGACAAGAGAAGCAGGAACCCCACCTTAATGAAACTTAATCTCCTGTGGGGAGTCCCCAGTTGCATGGATGATGGGGATTGTCATGGTGTCTGCAGGTATGCAAATGTAAATGTGTGCAAGGTAGTGTACCTGTTGTCCATTCAGCCTTGCACAGAACATGCCAGAGGAAATAGGAAGGATATTCTGAAGTTAGGAAGCATCTATTTTTCCAACTTGTGTGACAACAAGGGCAAGCAATATTGTATATAGCTCCCCAAATCTCACCCATTTAATTTTGGAATACGTGTTAAGCAGCAAGAGCAGATTTAGCTTCTTTCTAATCTCTTACCTAGGCATCCCACCTATCTAAATCCCTCCCTCCCTCTTGTATTAAGCCTTTCTGATCATTCCAGCTCAAAATGTCCTACTGTTCCCTATCAACTCCTGTAGTGCTCATAGTTAATTATATAATCCCTCATAGTAGTATCTAAATTTTTTTTAGATGTTTCCCTATGTTCCTTCAGGGCAGGGACCAATTTTAATGCTTTTTTAATATTCCCCATGGCCTAGAGCAGAAGCTCTATAACTACTTACTAAAATAACAGGAATGCTTTGCTCAGGTTAATATTAAACTTAGTTTGCATTCTCAGACCATAAACCGCACAGTTATTACAGGGCCATTTGTGTAGGAGCAGCTTTGAATTGTACCAGTAATGGAATAGATCTTGTCTGGTGACTGGAGGAAATAGACCAGGCCTAATAAAAATCTAACAAATTGGGTCAAAACTGACCCAGAGAAAATCAGAGCTTATTAAAAAAAATCATTTGGTGCATAGTCTGTCATTTTACAGGAAGGAAACAAAGGCACTAGAGGTTGTGACTTACTCAAAGTCACTTTGAATTTAGTGATAGAGCCCAGAACAGTAACTACAGTTCTTGACCAGGCTGTTGGTTGAAGAAGCAGGTTGGGAAGTCAACTAGATGTAGGCCCAACCTTGTGTTTGCCAAGTCATCATAATAATAACTACCATTTTTCATTTTTAAAAGTATTCCTGGCATTGTGTCAGATGCTTCCCATATGGTAATAGACTACTTCACTTAAAATTCACGACCATCTGAAGGAGGTACTGTATCAGTCAAGGTTCCTTCTGAGAAACAGAACAAGTAGGAGACATACAAGTGTATTAAGAGATTTAATGCAATTTGTTGGAGGAACTGACCGGGAAACTCTGAGTCTGTAAGGAAGGCTAGGCTGGGATTGGGGACACAGAGTGAAGCTGCAGTCCGCAAATAAATTTCTTCCTCTCCAAGGAACCCTCAACCCTACTTTCAGCTGCTTGAATCAGGCCCACACAGATTAACAAGTCAACTCACTTAAAGTCCATTGATAATGGACTTTAATCACATCTGCAAAACCTAGAATAGTATCTGATTAGTTTCAGGGAATAGTTAGAGACTGTAGCCTAGCTCTGGCTGGGTGGCTCAGCTGGTTGGAGCATAGTCCCACACACCCAAAAGCTGTGGGTTTGATCTCCATTCAGAGCCCATAACTAGGTTGCAGATTTGATCCCCAGTCAAGGCGCATATGTGCAGCAGCCATTCAATGTTTCTCTCTCTCTCTCTCTCTTTCCTCCCTTCCTCTCGCCCTAAAATCAATAAACATATCCTCAGGTGAGGATAAAAAAAAAATTTTTTTTAAAGAGACTGTAACCTACAATTACACATAAAACTGACCACCACAGGTACTAAAACGCTTAACTAGTTCCCCGAGTCACAGGGCTAGTGTCAAAGTCAAGACCCCAGAGCGCTTCTGCCTGTCTCCATAACCTGTGTCTGATCTCTGCAGTGTGCAAACTTGAGCAAGTTCTCATACTGCTCCAAGCCCCAGATTCTCTCCCCCGTAAAATGAAGCAAATCACATCTATGGCATAGGGTTTATATGTGAATTAAGTGAGAAAAAGTGCATCATTAGCACATAGGAAGGATCCAACCAATGTTAGCTTCTTTTCCTTCCCCTTTCGACTACATCACACTCATACTCACACACAAGTGAACTGTGCTCCTAGTCCATACTAAAATTAATGCCACACAGTGGACCCTGGCTCAGGGATGGATTTCTTTCTGAAGTATTACACAGACATTGCTATTTCAAAGAGTAGCAGCACCGGGACTTTCCCCATGAACCTTTGGGTGTTCTGCCTGATTTACCTCATCTCCCTTTTCTACTTTGACTTCTATCTGCCAGAAGATTGGTTTGCTTTCTCAGCTAGGCAAAAGAGAACAAATTGACTGATTTTGGCTCTTGCTTGCTTAAGTTTACTTCTGCCTCATCTGAATTCAGATCTCTTTTCTAAGAAAGAAGTATTTTTGACTTCATGCAATAAATGTAAGAAATGATCTTTATATTGACACTTTGTGAGCATGTTCCCAAAAGTCACTGTCCTCCTACTTTCTGAAACATTGAAGGTTGTCTGCAAGGACAAGATGATTAGCTCTGTTGGAATTCTATTGTCTTCCTTGAGTTGGGCAGGGCAAATGTGAGTTGATTAGTTCTGCTATGTTCTCAAGATAAGGGCAGTCACAACCCCAGGTTCAATAACCAAGTGGCACCACCTGATATTTTGAGGTTTATCTTTTCTTCCCAAACTTGCAACCAACAATTTTAGAAGACCTTCATGGCCTTGACATTAACTGCACCAAATGAAAACACTTCTTTCTACTGCAAAGTCACAACTGCATGCTTTTTTATACTACAACCTATACTTCCTAGTGGGGGAGAAGATATTTTTTGAATGCTTCATCTGCCTCAATGTTCCATCCCTGAATATATCTCATAATAGGATCTCTGTACCTCATTCAGGTGCAGCAGGGGGAAATATGCTGAGTCTCAAATGTGCTAGGTGTCGCCAGCACATGGTCCTACCCACATGTGCCCTTTGTGACATTTATCTTGTTGCCCTCTCTCATTCTCTACCATCACTATTCCAAACATCTCTCTGTGTGCCCCTACTAACTCCTTTCTCCTTATGTGACTCTAAGCAGATGACCTTGCCATCTCCTTGACAGAGAACTTGAAGGCTAGCAAACAGAAACTCTCTCAACTCACTGATTGACCACCTCTTGCTTTCCCACTAAAACCTGACTGGACCAGTCACTTTCCTCACTTCCCTCAACTCTCAGAAGGGTTATTTCTTCTATTATTCCAGGTAAGTCCCTCCATTTATTTCCCTCACCCCAACTTCTCCATTATTTCCTTTCTGGACTTTTAGACTCTATTTCACAAGATCCTATCCAACAGCCTTCAAAGAGGTGCAAGTTTTGTCCATTAGGGAGGAAGGAAGGAAGGGGGGAAGAAAGGAAGCGGGGATGGGAGGAGGGGGGAAGGGAGGAAGGGAGGGAAGGGAGGAAGAAAGGAGGGAAGGGAAAGGAAAGGAAAGGAAAAGAAAGGAAAGGAAAGGAAAGGAAAGGAAAGGAAAGGAAAGGAAAGGAAAGGAAAGGAAAGGAAAGGAAAGGAAAGGAAAGGAAATGGAGGGTAAACCCCTCTAGCTATTGTCCTGTCTTCTCTCCTCAGACAGGTTTCTCAAGACAATTGTCCTTGTGTCTCCAATTTCTCATCTTTCACTCTCTATGAACACACTGCAATTTGCCTTTTGCCCCTATCACTATAGATGCTTTTGTTAAAATTACCAGTGACCTTCTAATTGCCAAATTCAGTGGATACTTTTTGTTCCTTATCATCTTGTTGGTTATGGGATATTTGACACTGTCTCCTAGAAAAATGCTTCCTGATTTCCAGGACAGCGCCTGGTTCTCTTCTACCTACTGGCAGATTCTCATCAGAATCCTTCATTGACTTTCTCCTTTGACCTGCTACCGAAGCTTCTATCCTGACTCTTTTTTCTTCTCACTCTGTACTTTCTTCCAATGGTGCCCATGCCTTACCAGGACATTTAATGGCTCTTTTCTCCCCATGCAAAAGAGCACTAAAACCTATACAAGTTGCTGCAGCGATTCCCTGCAGCCCAAGGAACTTCTCTAGGCAACACTTTTCATCCACTGCTTAAAACCTTCTTCTCTTGTTTTGTTTCCATCCCACTCTCTGAAACAAGGATCCATTCTTTCTGCTAAGCCTCTTTGCTCGCATGACTTATTTAGATGATCAGCCTGGGTTTTGAGTCTACTGTAACAAGAACAAAATTATTAATACAGGAGCCCTTCCAACTTTTCCCTTCTTCCTGCCCTCTAAAAGGATCCTGACTTTGCATGTTTCATTTCATCTCTTCTACCCTCTGGAGAAGCCTCTTCCTCCCTTACCAGATTCACCTTTGGAGAGTCTCATGTCAAAGTAAGAAAACATCCAAACCTGTAGAGAAATGTCATGAGTTTATTTGAGCAAAACTGATTACAGTTGCCAGGGAGCAAAACCTCAATGGATTGAGAAAGTGCTCCAGTGAATGGCAGTTTTGCACCTTATTTTATACATTAGAATTAAAGGAGATGATGTAAGAGAGTTACATGAAATCCATTGGTCATAGATTATGGAGCAGGAGAATGCAAAGTGGGCAAATCTCTGGGACTGGATAAAAAGTAAAATAAATAGGCACGTACTCTTCTACTTTGTGGGTATAGGATGGTTAATAGTTAAAAGTTAACATAATAACAATAACAATAAGGAGTACTGTGGTCTTCTGCCCTGGTGGGAGATTGTGGCCTGGGGGTCTAAAAAAAAGGAAATTACCCTGACATTCCAAAGGTATGTTGTCATGGATGCAAAAAGACAATAGACAGGCTCAGTTAAGGTAAAGACTGACCATTATCAAGGAAGATACTGGCCTAGGACATAACTACTCACCATGACTTGCTTTTATTTAGGGAGTTTTCATTTCAGACCATCCCATGTGTTTACTTTCATCCCATGAGTTTGTAAGGCCTGCCATGCAGGCCTCCCCTGAGCTTGTCAGGTTTAGTATGTAGCCCCTTTTTGGTCCACACTATAATGTAGAATAAGGAGGAATTAGACAGCAGAGAGCAACAGGAGATGTGGGGCTAGGATGGGGGGCAGGCTTTTCAGGACATGTAGGAGAGCTGGAGTAGTTAGTGATGAGAGGGAAATAAATGGGGAACTGATGGGGTCTTAAGAAGTACTGCTCTGGTCTATGTGTTCATTCAAAATGACATGCTGAGCCAAGTAGCTAACTTTCAAGTCATGTCATTGATCATTGTGTTGTTTTGTTTTTTCACATCTTTCTATTCACTATCTCTGCTTGTCTGTTAAACATTAAATGATGTTTAAACTTCATCTCTTCTTCAAAGCCTTCCTTGATTGTCCTAAGTGGAACTGATCACTTTCTCCTTTGTACTACCTTAAACTTAACCAGTATCAAGGCAGTTATCACACTGTACTGCAATTATTTTACTTATTCAACTGTCTCTGCTCCTGGCCAATGAAACCTTTGAGGGAAATCATTGTATCTTATTGTTGAATTTCTATCACCCATCATAGTATATAGTTTCTAGTAACTGTTCAATAAATAAACCTTTATTAATTACTTGAATTAATAAACAATAAAGTCATAAGGCTATCAGGAATCCAAATAAAAAATGGGAGATATAGGTTTCAAAAAATGAAATAATTTGCCCAAAATTACACAGCTACTAAGTGAGGGAGAAGGAGGTAAACTTGGTCTGTTACTACCAACTCCGTACATTTTTTCACAAAAATCATACCGTTGCTGGTGGAAATCGGGTTATTCAAGGGATTGTGAGGAACATGGACCCACACATGGGAGATCATGGCGTGGCAGGGTTTATTCAGGAAGGCTGCCCATGGGTTTCCAATTTCCAATCTCCCTCTGTCCTGCCTTGGAAATGACTAACTGTGTCTTCAACAAGGCCAAAACAAAGACCAGTGTCCAGAGTTTCTGCTTTATATTAAAGCTTAGTTCTTTGGAGCCTGCACAATCTGCTGCAGGCCCACAAGGCTACTGGACCCACATGGCTATGTAGGTTTCCGGTGAGAGAGAGAACATGTGAACAAATGGGGCAAGTGTGGGTCACTGAGCAAGGGAGAGAGAGAGACAGCTTCTTTGTTTCCCTGGGATTATAACCAGGAACTTTTTCAAAATAACTAATCAACTTCCCAAGCTTTCATGGGCTTCTGATGTGTCCACCCCCTGACCAATGATCTTTTTCCAAGCTTAGACTGACAGACCTCTATGGTCAAGCACCTCCCCTTGCACCATTTTTACTTCTATTGTGCATGTCCTTACCTCCCGCTTCTTTGTCTCATCTCTCTTCCTAATGAATTGTGGGTAACAGATCAGTGGCTCCCTGGGGGGAAGTGTGAAGCTGTAACTTTCTGGTTAAATAAACAGGCCCAGTGTCTAATTCTCTTTGCTCCCTTTCTTATTAATAATCAGCCAACTATCTATAATAACACTATCACCTCCTAGCTGGTCAAAGCTCTTCTTGTACTCTAGAAGTCACTTTGCCGATAGTAATAATGCTGTCTCTCTGGTGATATTTTTAGGTCATTTTCTTAGAGGTGTCTCAGGAAGGCAAGAAGCATTTGAACCATTCTGATTTCGTTGCATTTTTTATGCTCATATTTGAAATTTTTCTAGAAAATTCAAGCTGTTAAAGCCTTTTCTCCTCCATTTATTTGACAAATCCTAGGTGATGATATTTTTGGAAAGTAGGTCATACTTGGTATCCCTCAGCTTTACCTGTTATCATTCATGAAAGACCAATCATCAATGCCAAGGGCACCCTGAAGCAAATGTAGGTGGAAGAGTTTATTTTGAAGAAAATTAAGGAATATAGTAGATCCATGTTTGGGGAGAAATATTTTGGTTCAATAAACCAATAGTGTTTCTCAGCAAGGACCTCCCTTTCTCAGAAGTCAAGTGGAGGAGCTACAGATGTCTGGCAAATATTCTTTTTTTAAAAAGTTAATTTCTGAATCTGTATCCTACTCATCTTCTGTAATTGCTGCCTAAGGCAATATAGCAGGAGATATCTGGACATATTATCTCAGGAAAGAAAAAAGAAACATTTGGCAGTCTACATTCTTCCTATTGGAAGGTAGAGAGTATGTGAATCAAATCAATGGATGTTTTTTGTTTTGGATTTCTGTCTTTTTTTTTCTTTTTGCTTTTTCAGAATATCTCTTTTATTTCATTTGACAAGAATGTAGGATGATATATCATCATTTTAGTCATTTAAAAAAAACTACCACTTTCCTAAGTAGTTTAGGGCAACTGTCTTCTCTGTAAGCAGAAAACAAGGAGAGATGAGGCAACAACCACAGATCAAAGTTATTTTTGAATTTTAAAACATACATAACCCCTAAAAATAAATTAAAATGAAATAAATAAAATAAAATAAAATATACATAGACCCTTACCTCCAAGGAACTTAAGCCTCCTTATAAAACTTTCATTGCCAAATAGGTGTTAATCTATTCAACACCCAAAGAGACAGGTGAAAGTGTGCACATTTTCAACACTATTTTAAGAACCTTTGAGGGAGAGCAGTCAGCAACTTACTTACAGAGAGTACAGAAGGTAGTAGTGGAGATTCTTAATTATTTTTTCCACCAACATTTGCTAAACACTTTCTAAGCATGAGGCACGGTACTATGTGTTAAAAACACACTGATTATTTAATCTGACCTCTTCTCTCAAAACACTTCCTGGAGAGTGGGTAGTGGTAGTAGTTATGTACTGACTGATGAGGCCTACAATGGCCACAAGCACGGAGGCCATGGGAACACATGGGTACCTTGTAGGATGGGAAGGAAGGAAGACAGCCCAGAGGTGTCATCTGGGCTGAGTCTTGACAATAAATCGAAAATAAGCCAAGAAAATTATTCAAGAGTTTCTTCCTCTGTCTTTAATAAATGAAGCAAAGAAGATAAGGCTCCTTTAGAAAACTATAAAAATTTCAGAGTGATTGAAGTAGTAACTTGGAGGCTGAAAATGGTAGTCTCATGAAAGGAGCATCCCAGCTAGGGCAAAGGGATGAGCAGGGAAAAATCAGAGAGGTTCTGTGAAACAGCTTTCACAGCTCCCTGTCTTACTGTAATTGAGTCATACATGTCTGGTAGAACACAGTCTTTTTCTAGATATGCCCACTTCTCAGAAACAGCCTTGATGAGAGAGTCATTGCCCCAGAGTTCACAGAGCCTGCTCCTCTGAGTTCAGGGACTATAGGAGACAGGGAAATGCACCCCCTCCCATCATCACTCCCCCACCCCAGCCATGGAAGCATTTACCCAAGAGCCTCTTGACCCCAAATGAGAACAAACCTCCTAAGAATCCAGACACTACAGGCCTTAACGTCATCCACCATTGGCAATCTAATGTCAGCGTTGGCCCTAACTGTGGAGTAATAACCCACACTGCCTGGCTGTGTGATTGTTCACCCCCTGGGTAAGGACCAAGTACACAGTCTCTCTCAGCCCATTGCTTCTGGTAATTCCTTAGTCAATCTTTATGTGTATTGACATTGCTGAACCATTATGTAAGGGTAACTGATTGATGCTCAATAATCGTTACAATTGGACTCTGTGGAAGGGAAAAACAAAGGAAAGGGAAATAGGAGCAGTGAGAAAGAGTAAGAGTGCAGAAAGAGTGTGAAGAAGTAATCATTAATATTACCTTATTGAGTACTTACTAAATCACCATTTTGGAGTTTCACACTTATGTATGTATATTATCTCATTTAGTATTTACAGAGACCTATGATAGAACATTATTATCATCTCTATTTAACAGATGAGGAGACTGAGGCTCAGATAAGTTGAGTAACTTTCCTAAGGCCAGGGGAGTGGCTTTCTGATTCCCCAGATCAGGGTTCTTATTTGTTACATCTAGCTCCTAGTAAGAGAAGAAGAGGCCTTCAGGATCCTCCGTAGACACTTTAGTAATAGTTCTTACCTGAGAATGAGCCTCAGGAGATTCTGCCATATCTTTCAGTAACTTAAGAACAAGGTTTAGTTGGGAAGATGTCAGAGAAGTGAATGAGAGTTACACTGACCTCCTCCTAGGACCAATCTGGAACTACAACTAAATTGTGGAGAAATCACCTGGAACAGACATTTAAACAATAGCAAAGAGAGAAGCCTTATAAGCTCAGACAGACAGAAGAATCAGTTTCAGCACAACCTGCCTGGTAAGAAGCGTGGCAGAGACTCAAGAAGGCTGGCTGGGCACCCTCAGGCAGCAGTGCCAGAAGGATACTTAAGCAGCCAGTTGGATCCCCCTAGAAGAGCGGGGTCCAAACCATAAGTGGGGATCCCCAGCCTACAGCACCAGAGCCCCAAAAGTACACAGATTAACAGCGAGCTGCGAAAAGCGACAGGGCTGCTCTCTGCCAGAGACTGGCAGCTGGAGACTGAAAGAGCAATTTAAAGGACTAACGCTTAAATTTTCATCTGCAGCCACTTGCCCTGGGCTCTGGCAAAGACGGGGGCAGAGAGGGCTAGAGACACCTGAGGAGAGACTGTGGATGGAGGTTTTGAGGAAAGAACTGAGAAAGTAGCTGCCGGGATCCCGGTGCTGAGTCAGCCCCCATAAGGCAGCAGCCATTGAGCTCACACAGACCACTCCCCTCCCAGCAGCAGCCTGAGAGGAAACAATAGCCCCGCCCCAGGAGGGACTCTGCCCCACCCTGTAGTGCTTAAGCCTGACTGCTGAGTGCAGAGTGGCAGCTGCAGACAGTAGATCCCTGCAAAGGTGGGGCAGAGTGGACTAGGAGCACCTGAGGAGAGACTGGGGATGGAGACTTTGGGGAAAGAACTGAGGGAGTAGCTTCCAGGATCTTGGTGCTCAATCGTCCCCCATAAGGCAGCAGCCATTGAGCTCACACAGACCACTCCCCTCCCAGCAGCAGCAGCCTGAGGGGAAACATTAGCCCCAGCCACAGGAGGAATTCTGCCCCACCCTATGGTGCTTAAACCTGACTGCTGAACCCAGAGTGACTAGATTAATAGCTGAAGGAGACAGCCACAGACAGTAGATCCCTGCAAGTCTCAAACAGGCTGCCTAAGGTCAGACAGGGTCAACATCTGACATCACCAGAGGTGGATCCAGAAAGAAAAAACAGTGGTAAATACTAGGGGCTACTGGGACAAAATCCAAAGTGGGAGCAAAAGACCTAAACAGACTGAAAGTAAAGGGTTGGAAAAAAATATTCGAAGCAAATGGACAGGGAAAAAAAACTAGGGTAGCAATACTTATATCAGACTAAATGGACTTCAAAACGAAGGCCATGAAAAGAGACACAGAAGGACACTTCATACTATTCAAAGGAAGAATCCATCAAGAAGACATAAACATTGTAAACCTATATGCACCCAACAGAGGAGCACCCAAATATATAAGGAAAATCCTGGAGGACTCCAAGAAATACATAAACAACAGCACACTTATAGTAGGAGATTTTAACACCTCACTGTCAACAATGGTTAGATCTTCCAAACAAAATATCAACAAGGATATTGTGGAATTGAATGACACATTAAATCAAATGGGCCTAACTGATGTATATAGAACCTTTTAGCCCAAAGAAGCAAAATACATATTCTTTTCAAATGCACATGGAATATTTTCAAAGGTAGACCACATGATAGGACACAAAACAGGCCTCAACAAATTTAAGAAAATTGAAATCATATCAAGCAATTTCTCAGACCACAAGGGCTTAAAACTTGAAACCAGTCTCAAGGAAAAAACTCAAAAATATTCAAACTCATTGAGACTGAATTGTATGCTATTAAACAATGAATGGGTCAATAATGAGATCAAGGAAGAAATCAAAAAGTTTCTGGAAACAAATGAAAATGAACACACAACCGTCCAAAACCCATGGGACAGAGTGAAGGCAGTCCTGAGAGGAAAGTTCATAGCAATACAGGCCTCCCTGAAAAAGATAGAAACATTTCAAATAAACAACCTAACCCTACATCTACAAGAACTGGAGAAACAACAATAAACAAAGCCCAGAGTGAATAAAGAAGGAAAAAATCAAGATCAGAGCAGAACTGAATGACACTAAATGAAAGAGACTAAAAGAACAATTCAAAGGATCAATAAATCCAGGAACTGGTTCTTTGAAAAGGTAAACAAAATCGACAAGCCTTTAAGCAGACTCATCTGGAAAAAAAGGGAGAGGATGCAAATAAATCAAATCAAATCAGAAATGAAGGAGAAGTTCCAACTGATACCACAGAAATACAAAGAATTGTAAGATATTACTACGAACCACTATATGCCAAGAAATTTGAAAACCTGGGTGAAATGGACAAATTTCTAGAAACGCATAATCTTCCAAAACTGAATGAAGGAGAAGCAGAAAGCCTGAACAGACCCACAACAGCTGGTGAAATCGAAGCAGAAATCAAAAATCTCCAGGCACAGAAAAGCCCTGGACCAGATGGGTTCGCAGGAGAATTTTACAAAACATTTAATGAGGAGCTAAACCCTATCCTTCTCAGACTATTTCCAAAAGTCCAAGAAGAGGGAAGACTCCCAAATTCTTTTTATGAGTCCAGCATCATCCTAATCCCAAAACCAGATGATGACACTATAATGAGAGAAAACTACGGGCCAATATCGCTGATGAACACAGATGCTAAAATACTCAACAAAATACTGGCAAAGCGCATCCAGCAATAGATTAAAAGATCATCTGCCATGATCAAGTGGGCTTCATCCCAGGGATGCAAGGGTGGTACAATTTTCACATATCAATAAACAGAATACATCACATAAACAAAGGAAAGACAAAAATCACATGATCATATCAATAGATGCAGAAAAAGCACTTGATAAGGTAAAGCACCCATTCATGATAAAAACACTCAGCAAAGTGGGAATAAAGGGGACATACCTCAACATAATAAAGGCTATATATGAGAAACCTACATCCAACATTATAATGAATGGGAAAAAACTAAAAGCTTTCCCACTATGATCTGAAACAAGACAAGGATGTCCATTTTCACCACTTTCGTTTAACACAGTATTGGAAGTCCTGGCCACAGCCATCAGACAAGAAAAAGAAATCAAAGGCACCCAAATTGGAAAAGAAGAAGTAAAACTGTCATTTTTTGCAGATGAATTGATAGTATACATAGAAAACCTTACAGACTCCACCAAAAAACTACTTGACCTAATAGGTGAATTTGGCCAAACAGGATACAAAGTCAATATGCAGAAACTGAAGGCATTTTTGTATACCACAGTGAAATATCCAAAGCAGAAATCAGGGGGAAAATACCTTTTACTATAGCCATAAGAAAAATAAAGTACCTAGGAATAAACATAACTAAGGAGGTTAAAGACCTATACTCAGAAAACTACACAACACTGAAAAAAGAAATGAAGGAAGACACAAATATATGGAATCATATACCTTGTTCATGGATTGGAAGGATTAGCATCATCAAAATGTCCATACCACCCAAGGCAAGTTACAGATTCAACACCATCCCTATTAAAATACCAATGACATATTTCACAGATATAGAACAAACATTTCAAAAATTTATATGGAACCATAAATGACTGCGATTAGCTGCAGCAATTTTGAGAAAGGAGAACAAAGCAGGAGGGATCACAATGCCTGACATCAAACTATATTATAAGGCCACTGTCATCAAACAGTCTGGTACTGGCATAAGAACAGACACACAGGTCAATGGAACAGGATAGAGAGCCCAGAGTTAAACCCATGTCTCTATGGTCAATATTAATCGACAGAGGGGGCAGAAGCATAAAATGGAGTAAAAATTAGCCTATTCAACAAATGGTGTTGGGAGATCTGGACAGCTACATGCAAAAAAAAAAAAAGAAAGTTGACCACCAACTTACAACACACACAAAATAAACTCATAATGGATAAAAGATTTAAATATCAGTCACAACACCGTAAAAGTCCTAGAAGAGAACATAGGCAGGAAAACCTCAGATATTCCACACAGCAACATTTTCACCAATATGTCCCCTAGAGCAAGGGACATAAAGGAAAGAATAAACAAATGGGACTTCATCGAAACAAGAAGCTTCTGCACAGCTAAAAAAAAATCAGCAAAATGAAAACGGAACCAACTATATGGGAAAATGTATTTGCCAATGATACCTCAGACAAGGGCTTGATCTCCAAAAATATAAAGACTCACACGACTCCATTCCAGGAAGACAAACAACCCAATTAAAAAATGGACAAAGGACCCGAACAGACATTTCTCTAAGGAGGACATCCACAGGGCCCGGAGACATATGAAAGGATGCTCAGCATCACTAGCCATCAGAGGGATGCAAATTAAAATCACAGTGAGATACCACTTCACGCCAGCCAGAATGGCCATCATAAACAAATCAACAAACAACAAGTACTGGTGAGAATGTGGAGAAAAGGGAACCCTTGCACACTGTTGGTGGGAATGCAGACTGGTGCAGCCACTGTGGAAGACAGTTTGGGAGTTCCTCAAAAAACTAAAAATGGAACTGCCTTTTGACCCAGCAATTCCACTGCTGGGATTATACCCTAAGAATCATGAAACACCAATTCTAAAGAACCTATGCAGTCAAATGTTCACAGCAGCATAATTTACAATAGCCAAGAACTGGAAGCAACCTAAGTGCCCAACAGAAAATGAGTGGATCAAAAAACTATGGTACATTTACACAATGGAACACTATGCAGCAGAAAGAAAGAAAGAGCTACTGCCCTTTGCAACAGCATGGATGGAACTGGAGAGCATTATGCTAAGTGATATAAACCAGGTGGTGAAAGACCGATACCACACAATCTCACCTGTAAGTGGAACCTAATCAACAAAACAGACAAGCAAGCAAAATATAACCAGCAACATTGAAATAAAAAACAAACTGAAAGTAAACAGCGGGTAGGATGGAGGGGGATAATGGGGGAAAGGAAGGAGAAGGGCCATCAAGGAACATGCATGAAGTACCCATCGACAAAGCCAAATGGGGAAAGGATTGAGAGTGGGGCCGGGGAAAGTGGTGGTAGGAAAATGTTGATCAAAAAACCCCCAAACAAAACAAAAAAATAGACAGGGGAGCGTTAAGAATGCTACAGGAAATTGAGAAACCAAACAACTGTTATGTACAACCAATAGACATGAACTAAGGAGGGGGGATGATGGGATGGGGTGCAGGATGGAGGAGATAAAGGGGAGAAAATAAATGGGACAACTGTAATAGCATAATCAATTTTTTTAAATTTATAAATTTTTATTAAAAAAAGAATAAAGTTTAAATCTTGCTTGGATGGGTTAAAAAACCTATGGGCCCAGCCTCACTGTTCAATGACCCACACAATTTTCTCTGGACAGTCTGGATCACCATTGTCACCTCCTCTGCCCCTCCCCACTGTATTATTGTGAGCTTTGTTTATATTCTTTTTATACCCAATTTGATCATCAGTCTCTTAGGAATGACAAGGGCCTTTATACTTTGGGTGGGGGTGCTCGGGCTTAGCAGAGAAGTCAAAGATGAGGACCTGGTGTCTGATCTATGATATGACAAATTTCCACATTTGATGTATGCTTTCTCACCATGTTGGCTTGGGACTTCCCATTAGATATGAGAAAAATTATTTTTAATAGAATTATTCATGAATGAGTAGAGGGTGGCTTTAGAAACATTAATTCATATTACACTTTGGCTATCAGTTTGTCAAAAGCCCACTAGAAGATCCATATAAAGATTAAATATTAGTGTGTCTGAAGAGCTCTGCTTTTGCTAACCTGACCTGGGTGTGTACTTTTATGATTCATTATTTGCATCTAGGAAGCAGATGTTTTGTCTTATTTAGCCTGCAGAGAAAACATTGCTGAATAAGATGTAACGTATTTTAGAATAGGTTAATGAGGATCAAAAGAATAAATAAAAATGAAGAAAATATACCCCCATGTCACAATCTTTATAAACGGAAGCGTAGTTTGTAGTTAAATGCAATAAAATTAAATACAGTAGGCTATTTACTTTCATAATTTCTCATGCAGTCCAATGATAACAGCTACCTAGTTGAACTTAGTTACTGATTAAGAATGTCATTTTAAGCATCGGATTTAAAAGTATACATTTAAGTTTCTACCCTTAATCATTCATTCATTGATACAGTTACTGAGCACCTGCCTTATACCAGGCACCATTCCAGGGAATGAGAATATGGTAGTGAAGAAACCAAAGGTGCTCCCTCACGAAGCTCACATATTCTAGTGGCAGGAGGCAGAAATGGACCCTTAAGTATGCTATGTGTCAGGTGGGGAGAAACTAAAGGCAGGCAAAAGATCTAGAGAATGGTGGGGTGGTGTTATTTTAGATGGGGAATCAGGGCAAGGCCTCCGTGCTCTGATGACATTTGAGCAGAAACATACAGGAAGTGAACACGAGCCACGCAGGGAACTAAAAAAAGAACATCCCAGAACATATGAGCCAGGCAGTAACTCAGGGAAAAATATTTTGGGCAGAGAGAATAGCAAATAAGAAGGCCCTGAAGTAAGAGGCTTCTTGGTATGTTTGAAGGGACATTGGGGAGGTCAGGGCAAAATACTTCAGATTTAAATCTCAATTGACTATAAATATGTAAACTCTCATTTTTTAAATTTTCTAATAAGCTGGCTAAGTAGAAACATCTTTTTGTTTCAATTCATATTAAAAATATGTCTCAGTTTCCTGCTTGGGGTAAATACTACATCACCATCAACTTACTTTAATTTTTTGTTCTCTCACCATGTCTACTCTGTGTCAGGCATGTGTGGGCTGTTACATGCTAGACAAGCAATAGTGAACATCACAGACATATTCCAGCCCTGACGAAATGTACAGAGTTGAAGAACTTGCATTCCTCAAGATCGTTGTTTTCGTGATGTAGTATGCGTAGACATAGGGGCCAGGATTGGGAATTCAATTCGGGAAAAGGATGGGGAGTGCTGAGAGGGACAGCAAAGGCCAGGTGGTAAAGAGGATCAGGAAGGTCATTCCCTGGCTGGTGTGGCTCAGTGGACTGATGGCCAGCCTGCGAACCGAATGGTCACCGGTTCAGTTCCTGGTCAGGGCACATGCCTGGGTTGCGGGCCAGGTCCCCAGTTGGGGGAGTGTGAGAGGCAACTGTTTCTCATACAACAATGTTTCTCTCCCTCTCTGTCTCTTTCCCTCTCTCTAAAAATAAGTAAATAAAACCTATAAAGAGCTTCCTTTTTTTTTTTTTTTAAAAAAGGAAGGTCTTATAGGCAGATAAATTCAGATTCTGAGATGAGAAAAAGCAAGAAGCAGGAGAGGAAACCTGGGGCCAGGGAATCAGAGATCCCTGAGGCAAAAGGTTTAGGCACCATGAGATAAGAATCCTAGCCAAGCATCGCAGTCAGCTGGGGAGAGACCTGTGTAAAAGGCAGCGAGTGCTCGCAGCAAAGAAAGGAGCTAAAACAGCCTGTCTTTGCCAACAGAGTTCAGTGTTTAACATGGAGAGTTTTCAAGCCTTTCCTCAAGGCCAAAGAACAAGATCTCAATATTTCTGCTGTGCCCAGGCCACAAGCTGAAGAGGCAAAGGCAGGGGTTGGACTGCGTTGCTCACCACTGTTTGAGCTGACACATGTTTGTTGAATTGAAATCTGCCCTTCCTAACTGGTTAACTGAAGTGGACACATCTGCTTCCCTGCACTGGTGTCCTCTGGACCCCCAAGGGTCTCCTGGCCAGCCTCTGTCAGCTGTTGCCTGCATCTGTGCCCTCTCCCCCGGCATCTTCTCCTCCCGATACTCCTGACTGACCAGGACCCTCATTGTAGAAAGTGCCAGGGCACAAAACAATGGCATTTTCAATAAACCTCTGGTATCAATTGGACTTTTTAGCATGTCTGCTTCTTCTAGGAAAAACATCCAGAAAACTGAGCCTTTAATTTTAATTCCCATATGGATAATCAAACCCTTTTTTTGTTGTTATTGTTTGTTCTTTGAGATCTTTATTTCTTCAGTATCTATTGCCCCATTTACATTTTTAAAATGGGCACACTTACAGTTTCTTTCCCATACATGGATACATACATCTTGCATCTTTCTCATAAACAGTGCATCATGTAACTCTATATATGATTATATCTTATATACATTCATAACCATCTTTATCGATGACATAAAAACAGCATTCAAAATATAAATCAAAGTAGAATATAAATGCTTGCTGGGCTCTGGGCTTTATATAACACATGGTAAAAGAAATGTATTAGCTGACATTCATAAAATTAGTTTAGGTGTTCCTGTCCTACTGCATGCTTCTTTGTTGCCTTGGCAACCCAGTATATAGATGAACTCTAAGAAGATGAAAACCCAGGAAACAAGTCAGATACACCGACTTAACAAAACTATCCTCTATAAGGACAGTTGCATTCACCTTATTCTATTCCCTTCCACAAAATTTTTTAAAGAATAGTTTAATTTTCTGGATTCAGAAGGTTTTCTTGTTAATAACTCTTTTCAAGGAAAAACATAATCCTACTCCATGCAGAAAATTTGATTAGCACATTTATTCCCTCTACCTCTCAAAATCAAATGCTCTCAACCTCAAGCTGAATGACCGCACTCACGGCGATCACCCTCAGCCCCACTCAAGCTACAGACGGCGTCAGCTCTGCAGCAGCGGCGTGATCAGACCCGACAGGCCTCGCAAGGAAAGCGGTCCGCAGTGCCTGTCCTGGTTTTGTCAGCTCAGACACAGCGCCTTGACTGTGTTAGTTCCCTTCTACCCAGACTAGTTTCTATGCGGAACACTTTATACAGAGGTTCTTTAAACTTAGGAACTTGACAAAGAATTCGTTGGAAGGACAGCACCCTTTAGAAAGAGGGAAACACCTAAAGTTTACTAAACAAGTGTCTTATATATAAGCATACAGGTGATTATGAATACTCTCCAGTTCTCTCTCACTCAGAAATCAGTGATGAGCGTGGTCGTGGGTATTGTCTCAACTGTTACCCTAAAGTCCAACCTGTGGCCCGTGCGCCACATGCAGCGCAGGACGGCTGTGAACGTGGCCCAACGCAAAATCCTAAATTTACTTAAAACATTATGGGATGTTTATGTGTTGCAATGTATTGAATGTGTGGCCCAAGACAACTCTTCTTCTTCCAGTGTGGCACAGAGACATCAAAAGGTTGGACACCCCTGTTTACAATGTATTTCTGGATATTTCATCTTACTTGCAGTGGAATTATTATTTCTCCTCCTCCTCCTCCTCCTCCTCCTTCTTCTTCTTCTTCTTTCTCCTCCTCCTCCATTTTTAAAAATACATGTTCATTGTAGAAAGTTTGGAGAATCTAGGAAAACACAAACATGAAAATGAAAAATTATTCATACATATTATAGAGCCTGCTTTTATATCTAAATGTACATATTTACAAAAAAATGTAAATATTTTTGTCTATGTCAAAATATTTTTCTATAGTCTGATTTTAATGAATGTATAATATTCTATCATTTTAGTAGTTCATAACTTGTAGTAAACTATTATTGTATATTTAGCTTGCTTCTAAGTATTAGTAATTAAGAATCACTATAATACTTAAAAGACGACGTTAAAAAAAATTTTAAGTCAGTCACATGCTCAATACATAAACCATAGAAAATGTAGAAAAAAATATACACGGAAACAAAGATTGTCTACAATCCCATAACCTAGAAATAACCAGAATTAATTTTTTATCTTCTGGTCTTTTTATGAATGTGTATTAAGTGCATGTGATACATAGTTATGTATGCTGCTTCTTTTTATGTTTTTCTATTTATTTTTGACACTATTACAGATGTCCCATTTCCTTCCCCCCTTCGCCCGCCTCCACCCAGACACTGTCCCCTCCCTTCCCCCTGGCCATCACATTGTTGTCTGTGTCCATGAGTTATATATATTACAAATATATCTTCACTATATAACTTCTTTTATCTAGTACCCCTCCTCCCTCCCCTCCAACAGCTGTCAGTCTGCTCCATCTGTCCATGCCTCGGTTTCTATTTTGCTCATCAGTTTATTTTGTTCATTAGATTCCACATATAAGTGGGATCATATGGTATTTGTCTTTCTCTGGCTGGCTTGTTTCACTTAGCATAATAATCCCCAGGTCCGCCCATGCTGTTGCAAAAGGTAAGATTTCCTTCTTTTTTATGGCTGCATAGTATTCCATTGTAAATGTACCCCAGATTTTTATCCATTCATCTACTGATGGGCACTTGAGCTGTTCCAGACTTGGCTATTGTAAATAATACTGCTATGAACATAGGAGTGCATATATTCTTTCAAACTGATGTTTTGGGATTCTTAGGATATATTTCTAGAACTGAGATCACTGGGTCAAAAGGCAGCTCCACTTACCATTCTTTGAGGAAGCTCCATACTGCTTCCCACACTGGCTGCACCAGTCTGCATTTCCACCAATGGTGCACAAAGGTTCCCTTTTCTCCACATCCTTGCCAACACTTGTTGTTTGTTCATTTATTGATGCTGGCCATTCTGACAGGTGTGAGATGTCTCATTGTGGTTTTAATTTACATTTCTCTGATGATTAGCTATGCTGAACATCTTTTCATATGTCTGTTGACCATCTGTATGTCCTCTTTGAGTGTATTCAGTGTCTATTCATAGAAGTGTCTATTCAGGTCCTTTGCCCATTTTTTAATTGGATTGTTTGTGTTCTCGGAGTTGAGTTGTGTAAGTCCTTTATATATTTTAGAAATTAATCCCTTATCATATGTATCATTGGTGAATATGTTCTCCCATATGATGGGTTCCCTTTTCATTTTGTTGATGGGTTGTTTTTTCTTTTTTTTTTTTCTGTACAGAAGTTTTTAGGGGGTTGTTAATACTAATCTCAAAAAGTTTTCCAACTTCACTTGTGCCAAGTACAGACTATATTTAGAATTATTTGCTTCTCTCTGAAACACTGTGTAAACTCTTCTCTAGGAAACATCATCACACTTCCTGTGCCAAATACATTCTGGGGAACAGCACCAGAGACATTATTCTTAATGTTGTTAGCTGCCTGTTACATGTTTCCATTGCACGTCCTGCTGCCTCTGCCTCTAACTCCACATCTAAGCTTAAACTAAGCAACATCTTCCTAAAAGCAGCTCCCTTCTGGATCTCCTACTCCTATTACATATTTTCCCACATACCCGCAAAGGCTCAAAGGTGCAAAGTCATCTTTGATGCTCCCTCTGTTAGCCAGCAAGTCCTGAGCATTCATACTCTGTAATGTCTTCCATAATCACACCTTTTATTCCATGCCACTGCCTCCATTCCAGTTCATGTCCTCTTACTTCACGGAGGGATCACTGCAATGGTCTCCTTGTCTCCTCTTCAGGCTTTTCTCCTTCAAAACATTCTGTGTTCCATCTAGATTTTTGGTGCTCAAACATTGCTTTAATCATGTCACTCTTCTATGTCCAAATGTCCAAGTGGCCCCCCTTTCTAAAAGGAGAAATTCCAGACTCCTTCATTTGGTGGGTAAAGTCCTGGTGCTACACTATTTCTCTAATCTGATCTCCTAATTCTCACCTACCCTCAGCTCCAGTGAATGAGATGTCATCTACTTGCCCTTCCTCCAGCATATCTTGTATGTTCCACACCCCCACCTATGCCCGAGCCCTTCTTTCACTTAGTTGGTGAACCCAGCTGTCATTTCTATCTCTCTCTGTTCTCTCGATATCTGCTGTTGAATTGGGAAATGCTAAATATCCTCTTTCCTAACATCCCTTGAACGGCATCATGTCTGTTGTTCTGTTTTACCTGTATAAAAAGTATAGTAACTAGTATAGAAATGTGGATTCAGTAAAATGTCATGATAGAGGTTTAGAGCCAAAAGAGGAGTAGTGTTAATAGTTGTTAGTTTACTTGGCTAAATTAAAGATTTTTATCTAAGAAACAGAGCACCTATCCTTGAGAAGTTGTTAAATATTTCCTTGTTTGATTATTAAAAATGTTTGGATTTTCTTTTCTTCCTCCCTTTTCTCCTTTCCTTCCTTCCTTCCTTCCTTCCTTCCTTCCTTCCTTCCTTCCTTCCTCCCTTCCTTCCTTCCTCCCTTCCTTCCATTTTCATTTCTCCTACTTTAGTTTGATGGGGAAAGGAGGAGGGAGGTGTGATTACTTTGTTTGTCATCCTAGAAGTAACAGAAAAGTTTAAGTCCTCTCCTTAACCTCTTCTGATAAATTTTTTTAAATGGTGGCTAGAAGCTACGTTTTATTTAATTGATTACTATGGCCTGACACAGATATTCTGTTAACCAGTAGCCATCAAACTCAAGACTTTTTGTTTACTTGGGTTTCAGCAGATATCGTCACAAGGATGTTAAGTTGTTTTGCTTTGTTCTGTTTTCAGAATGTGCTTAGGGAGTTACCAAGTCAAATTGTCCATCCCACAAACTGTTGAATTTCAGTCCACAAAGTAGTAGCTATGGAAACTGAAAGGGTCACTTAGAAAGGATCTGTACAGTTAAAGACACCTGTGGTTAACACCGGAAAAGAAAGAAGAAAAGCCGATTGACCCTCAATCAACACTATGAACTGTTTTACTTCTTTTTTTTAACAGTCAAGTGTTAACCAATGGAAAGTAAAATATCTCTGCACAAAGGGGTTATAATGTAGCAACAGCTGCAGATGTCAGATATCATTTTCCTATCCAAGCTTTCCCTTTGGATAGGAAAATGGTATTTCATGCCTTTGCATATTTGACCAATTTGGCTTAATAATTAACTTATTTTAAATTAACTTTTCTAACTGTTCTTATAAAAAGATCATTCTCTAAAAGGTTTCAACCCTGGCTTTTATAAGACACTTCAGTTTCTAAAAGGAAATACAGGCACTCTTGCTTTGCAGCATTGATCACGTGTTTGACCACAGTAGAGCTAGGAGCTCCGTGTTTTAGTTGCATGATTTTAAGAGCCAAACTCTAATCTTAAATATATCCCAATGTGACCATATTTATAACCAACAAAGAGGGAAGCAAGAGCAGAAGGAATGTGGGGAAGGTAAAGCAACTAGGGGAATGTAAAGTGGGAGCGGGGGGCACAAGACAAGGGTGAAATCCCCACCCCTTCCCACTGTTTCCACGGTTCTTTCAACAATTCGAACATGCAAGGCCCTGTGCCAGGCACAAGTGTATGTGGGGGTGGGGGTGGCGGTGTGGATCTGGGGGTGCGGGGGTGTTCACAAAAATCATGGCCCCTTCCTTTAGGATCTCACTGTCTGGTGAAGGAGGCTGCCATAGATAAAGAAGTCTGATGGAAAGCCAACCTTGATAAATTCTTAACTACCTCTCTGATAGTAACAGAAGAACTGGGGACAGAAAGCTTCCTTCCTGCAGGTGGGAGATGGGATGTTCTGGTGAAGCTGGTGAGATCTGAGCAGAGTCTTGAATAATAAGTAGGGTCATGACAGATGGAGATGCATGAAAATGAGTTGACCAGACAGGCAACGTGGGTCTTTCCCAAGGAACAGCAAATGAACTGTCCCACCCAGACCACACTCTGAGTGGAGGGTTGATGATCGAATGGGAACACCAGTCTTGGGTCAGACACAGGCTGAGAATTTCACCCTTTCTGCCTGTCTGAAAGGCGGTCAGTAAGGCATCGGCCATAGCATTAGGAAGGAGGATGCTTTGAGCAAAAGTCACAGCTTCCAGGTAAAGCCCAACCTGCTCTTTCTCCACCACCTTTTAGCCTGAGCCATTACCATGGCAAATACCACAGAATGCCTCTCCACCTCCCCGATTTCCCCATCCTCATCCCTGCTTCTGTGTTCTCTTTCTCTGCCCAGGATCCTTCCCTTTTTCTGGGATTGATACCTTTTCCTTGGGGAGCTCTTCCTCCCTCCACTCCACACAGGTGGATCTAGGGGACTGGCCAGTCCTGAGATATTTCTCTCCTCTTCTTCCTTCCTCTCCCCCTCCTCCTCCTCCTTCTTCTTTTGCCATTCCCTTTAGAGATTTATCACAATCCCAGCTCTTGTGTTGATGCACTGGTTCACTTGTTTGCTGCTTGTCTCCCTGCTAGACCTTTAGGGCAGGAACTTTGGCTTGTTCACTGTAGGATCTAGCACATATTAGGTGGAACAGAAATATTTGCGAGGAATGAACAAGCGAACAGCTTCTGATCGCTGCTCCCGCACTTCCCAGCTTTGTCCTTGGATTAATTACCCTCTTAGAAGTCTTTCTCATCTAAAGACCAGGACTTTCAAGTTGAGATGACTATCAGAGATTATGTAAAATGCCTGATTACATGAGGAGGATCCATAAATGGTAGCTATTGCTTGTGATGTTTCTCTTTCCTTCATCTGAAAAATGCACCTTTTTGCCAGGCTTGAAGAGCTGGCATTTTTCAAGAGAATTTTCTATTGAGATATAACAAGTGTATAGAAAAGTACACACCCCAATTACTATATATATGTGTGTATGTATGTGTGTGTGTGTATTTATATATATATATAAATATATATATGTGTAATATATATAAATAATATAAATATATAATATAATATAATAAATAATATAAATAAATAATATAAATATATATATGTGTGTGTAATATATATATATAAATTGTAACCATCTCCCAGATTAAGAACTAGAACATTCCAATGATACCCATGTAACCAATGATACCCATGTAACCATCTCCCAGATTAAGAACTAGAACATTCCAACACCCAGGAAAGTTACATGGGTAACCATACCCATGTAACCATCTCCCAGATTAAGAACTAGAACATTCCAACACCCAGGAAAGTTTCCATGTTAGCCTTCTCTATCCCCTGCCCCCACCAATGATACCTCCCCTGTTTGGCTGGAGATAATGGCACCTCCATTCTTCCTTCAAGCCATTTCTGACTCATTCCTTTTCCCTGTTCCTCCCCTGAAACCTTTCTTAACAACTCTAGCTCTCCTGACCTCTGCTACCATCTGTCAGTCCTGAGATATTTCACACTGGCCATAAGCAAAGGAATTTAGTCTCTCTTTGGTATTGAAAGTATAAACACAGAAGCTCATAGATGAAACTGATTAAGGGAATAAAGCTTAAATCGAGAAAAAAGCAGAAATGAGAACCCAAGGTGGCAATGCTTAATTCCCAGTTAAGTTTCCCCGAGTTTCAAATGAACTCATGCACTTTCCACTGAGACTTCCAGTAAATTTCCTTTTTCGTTTCAGTTAGATTAGGACGGGGCTGCTCACTTGCAATCAGAAAGTTCGTAACTGCAACACGCCTGTGCTGGTTATTTCCCATTTGCTGGAAAGTCCTTCCACCCTCGTGCCCACTCTGCTCAATGCCCCCAAAGGCTGACTGTGTGGGGTGTATCACGGGCTCCCTCGCCTTCCTGCTTCTGGTTGGGTTCGGCCAAGGTGAGTCACTTGCAGGAGATGGAGGGAAGAAGGAGAGTGAAGCTGGGTGTTAATTTCCCTGGCTTTGTTCTGCCTGCAGGCCTCTCCTGCGTGCACAGTTCCTGTCGGGAGGCTTGTCCATACAGCTCTCTCGCAGCTTTGGTAACTACTCCCTTCCGCTAACGCTTCCCACAGAAGTATAGGAAGGGTCCCCTGCTATGACTAGCCTGAAGTAAGCCACATGTTTTGTCGCTCTCTCTAAATCCTTCCCACGCCTTTCCACATAGTCCTTTTTACTAAAATCACCTCTATTACTCAGCTAGAGACAGTCCTTTTTCCCAGGGCTTTGACTGATACAAGCTACCAGGTGACTCTTGGGGGTGTGAATCCTAGGCCAGGGCTCTTAGGATCTAAATCATAAACAAACTGCTAAACATCCTGGATTACTCAGTTATGAAATGGTAATTCTCAAACTACCGTCATCAACTGATTTCAGCCTCTATGAGGCGTGCATTAGCCGAGGGTCAACAAATCCAAGTCCCAGGCTTGACATTCCTCATTTCCATACCCAGGGTGAGTTCAATAGTGAGAGTCCATCAATCATAGCTTTCCCACTGGGCTCCAGGCACAGCATCAGAATCCTTCTCAACACAAGCCAGCCCTCAGCAGTCAGCATCAGTCCACCGCAGGCCGTTCCAGCATTAGCCGCTTAACAGAACCAACCCGTCGGTCCTGCGCTTCATCCTGACGTTTGCCCTGACCAGGACACATCCTCACAACATAAGGACAGTCAGTAATCCCAAGGCCATGCCTGAGTCCCACTTCCACCTGAGAATCCTTAAGCCAGAGCTAAGGCAAGGATCATTTGCCCTACAATGGTCCAATCTTGATTTTCTGGGAACAATTTTTGAAAGCCAACTCCTGGCTCAGACTCTTGGTTACTGCCTGAGAGCCTTGGTCACCCTGGTCATTTATGCCATCTAAACAACTTTATCAAGACATGGATGACAAGTGTGAAACATCAGGACCTTAGTGAACATTAGGGAACTTGGTAATAAACTTTTCAGGTATCTAGCCATTCACAAAATTTCATAGTTGGCTACCCCAAACTTCCGTGCAGCTTTGAAAAAAATGTTTTTCTCTTTCTCTCCATTTTCTTTCTTCAGAAACGATATCTCATACATAATATTCAATGACATTCACCCAAGCATGGTACACCCGTGTGGGTGTATTAGTTTCCTAGGGCTGCCATTACAAAGCACCATAGACTGGGTGGCTTAAAACAACAGAAATGTATTGTCTCACAGTTCTGGAGGCACAAAGTTGAAACCAAGGTGTCATTGGGACCATGCTGCCTCCAAAGCCTTTAAGGTGGCATCTTTCCTAGTCTCTTCCTAGCTTCTGGTGGCCCGAGGTATTCCTTGGCTTGTGGCAGCCAATCCAACCTCTTCCTCCATCACTACATGGCTTCTTTTCACATGGCATTCTTTATTATATGAGGACACGAGTCATATTAGATTAGGGGTATACCCTCATCTTATCTAATTACATCTGTAAGGACTATTTCCAAATAAGGTCACATTCTGAGGTATTGGAGTTTAGAACTTCACCAGATCTTCTTCGGGGGATGCAACCCACTCCATAATAATAGGCATATCTGAAAGTAGCCACGGATCCCCAGAATATTAGCCAAAAGCCTAGAACTTTCTCTCTGATTCAAGAAAATAACACTGGAATGAAAGCAAAGATTAATTTAGTATACAAACCACCTTGAGTCTGTTCTAATTTTTTGAAGAAAGAAATGTCTTAACTCACAACTGACAGACACAGTGTTTTGTGTCAGAAAAAGGCACTACCCAGAGATCTATTTTCAAGGCCTAACTTCCCCACTACTAAGTAGTGGCTTTTATTATTTTATTTGTTATTATTAATAGTAACATTTATTATTTTAAAAATATCCCGTATACAAAATTAAACTCAGTATGCCATTCTCTTCACCTCATAAGTGCTTTTCAAAGTCATTCTCAAATTTCTGCCCCAAAATTTGAATTAAAGAGGAAGGAATTCCTCTTTAGTGTGTCTAATAAAGAGAATAAAGGAAGCTATTCTATTTTGCTTCCCCTAGGACCAGCCTTTAGACTGTTTCATTAATAGATTTTATAGAGAATTCCAGCCAAGACAAAAGACAATCTGAGAGCAAGTGTCTGCTTTTTAGAGGACAAAATAGTGAAATTCCTCTGTTAATCCACTGGTTATTTATGGAGAACTTTATATCACAAGAAATATGGCATTTTGAACATTAGTATCAGTCTCTTCAAAGGAACTTCAAAAAAACCTAGATCTGCTTTTTGTTTTCATGAATCACTCTTCAAGGAGGGCACTTAGACCTGTCATAAGCATCGCAAAGAAAGGGTGGCAACCCAACTCACACACATGCAACCTGGCATGAGGCCTGCCTTCTGCGTTGCAGACGGTACCAGCCAGAGTACAAAAAGAAAGCAAGAAAGGATGAAAGGAGGGAGAGAGTGAGGGAGAGAAGGGAGTCGGGGTAGGGAGGGAAGGAACAAAGACACCACCTCCTTCAATTACTATCTTTGTGATGTGTTTTTTATCCACATCTGGAAGGTGTGAATTAAACTAGAAGATATTAAGTATATCCAAGAGCTTCCAACTTGTGTCATCCTGATTTCCCCTTTGTTCTTTCTCAATGGATAAATTCTTACCAGTAAAACATTGTACAACTCCGAACTTTAGTTTGATATGATCTCTAGTGGTCATGAGGGTAACCATTGCCAGCTTGTTTGCACTTGTCTTAGGAACTAGGTGGAGGAAATTGGACACAGTAATTAATTCAGATTCAATGCCCAAAGGTACATCAAGAAACCTGAACTTGAATCTCAGGTTGCAAAACACACAATTCAAAGAGAACAAGATATTCCATCTCCCCTGGCATTTGCTGATAGAATTGTAAAACTAAATGGGTAGTTACCCCCTACTGTATATTACATTCACCTGAAACCTCATCTGCTCTAAGAAGCAGCAAACTACAAGTAAAATGATATCACCAATGTACTTCCTTGATTTAAAATAGAACCGGCACAAATTCGATCTGAACTTTTAAAATGACCTTTGAAAAACCAAGAAAAAAAATGTACCCCACCTCTCCTGATTGCTCCTACATTAAAAACCACTGTATGATGGTACTGCTGATTTTTTCCTTCTAAGAGCAATATTATAAAGGAAAAGTACTGTGACCTTAACCTTATGATGAGTAGAAAAGCACACACTTTATGTTGAACATAAACAAAAATACCTAACGAGGCTTATTTCCTGGCCAATAAGCATTTGATGTGTTTAAAGCCTTGTAATGTGTTATAGCAGCTATGACTATATGGAAAGTCTCCTTGAGCAAGTTGGTACATGAGCACAGCCTTTTTTTTTTCCATGTTATTGGCACATAAGCTTTTTTTTTTACATTGTTTTATTGTTCAAGTACAGTTTTGTCCATTTTCCCCCCACCACTCCCCTCACCCTCGACCCCACCCCCCTTAACTTTGTCCATGAGTCCCCCATATATGTTCTTTGACCACCCTTCCCCTGTTTACGCCACCCCCCACCCTATCCCCACCCCCAGCATGGGTGGATCTAGAGAGCATTATGCTAAGTGAAATAAACCAGGCAGTGAAAGACAAATACCGTATGATTTCACCTATAAGTGGAGACTAATCAGCACAACAAACAAGCAAGTTAAATGCAACTAGGTACATTGAAGTGAAGAACAAACTGACAAGTTCAGGGAAGAGAGGGGAAGGGGACGACCACAGTCTTCCTTAGAGTTGTCATCAGCTCCTTGTAGTACATTGGCTTTTTACAGTTGTCTGCAGTCCAGTTATGCTTTCCAGAGTGCAATCAGCAGCATCTGTGTGATGGTTTCGGGGACTTTTGGTATTGGTTATTTCAATAGTTGCATGGGAAAAATTTTCCATTTGCCTACCAGCACCTACCAGAACATCATCTCTCCTCTCTTCTTTCTTTATTTTGTTTAATTATAAAGGCAATGTGCAGGGTTTTTTTTAATTTTGAAAAAAAGAGAAAAGTTTTTTTTAAAGCATCTTTTATCACCTCATCACTTCTCACATCCACTGTTAATATCCTGGTTATAATCTCACCACTTATGTGTATGTGTTGTTTCTTATGTGACAAAGTTGGGTAATTACACAGGGTATACAATTCTATATTCTACTTTTAAAAAAATCAAACCATGGAACATCACCCTTGTTTATTTTCAGAGCTGTTTTAATGACTACATACTATTTTGTCAAGTGCTGGCACCATAGCTCACTTAGCCATTAGCTGTTTGGTTTACCCCCCACTTCAACACAACCATGCTTTCCTGCTATTATGAACAACTTTGTAATGATCACCTTGGTGCAAACAATATAGCAAATTCCAAAATATTTATAGTTCTTGGGTCAGTGTGCCAAATTACTTTCTAAAAGGCTCTGTTATTTTATCCAGGCACTAGTTAAGCGCAGAGTATCCACCTAGTTTCCCACACCCTCATGCCATTGGATTTTGTGATATTTTTAATGACTTCTCTAATCTGAAAAATGACTAGGAGAGTTCCCAGTTGTGATTTTCACTTCTGTGACTACTAGCAAAGTTATTTTTTTCTCCATAATTTGGTTCACTATGTGTATTTCTACTCTTACAAACTGTCTTTTTGTGTCCTTTCCCACATATCTATCAGTGCCCTATATTTTTCTTATGGATTTATAAGAACTCTTATATTGAATACTTTGGTCTCCTATTTGCTGTAATATTCATTTTACTTTTAAATTAATGCACACAGAATTTTAAAACTTCATTATACTCAGATCTCTGTATTTTTCCCATTGCCTTGTGTTGCTTCTGAACGTAGGAAACTCTTCTCTCTGCATAAGACGGACGAATTCAGTTTCATTTTCTTCTAGATTTTCTGTTTAATGCGTTAAGTTACCTGAAATTAGTGTTCATAATGATGTGACAGTGTAAACTGTCCTCTCAGTTGCTAGCCAATAATCTCACTCATTTGCCGATTATAAGTTTATATAGTACAGACATAATTCTTACACTTGAGGGCCAATATATTCTGTCTTACTTAGCTATCTGTTTAAGATGTATAGCTGAAGTGATTGTAGCTTTATAATAAATCCATATATCTCCACAGTAACTTTTTTTTTTCATTAGAATGCCCCTTGGATTATACTGTGCAGACTTCTTTGAACATACTTTTCTTTTTTTCAGTGCGATATTTTTGAACACTGTTTGTATAGGAAAATTTATACCTTTTCCTAAAGCTCAATACCATATTTTTAACACAGCTGTAGGTAGAATAAGTCCTGAATTAATAAAGAATAATAAAATAAATGTCTTGAGTCTAATGAAATTAGTGGAATATTATAATCATATCAATATCAAAATGTATAGACCATTTTGAAAAGTACACCAAAAAGTGCCAGCAAAGAGAATTATACTTGGAATGGTACACACAAAGCAAAAGTTTGCTAATAGCCATATTGTTGTCTGCTGATCAGAAAGTGATGTTTTAAACATTACATACTAATACAATGTTTCTGATATATAGACCATGTACTGCATTTGGTTCTGTGTTAGAGAAATTAATTTGAGTGTTTTGGATTGATGTACCAATTACATATTATAGTTTTTCCAACTTAAATTAATGGAAAAACAGGATCCCAGGCAGCACTTTTTGGTCAGTAAGTCTGATTATCAAGAACAAATTATTGACTTAAATGGGAAGTGCCTGCTTTTTATTATTTTATGGGATCAGAGCTGCCCTACCATTACCATTTTTTTTCTAAACTATTTCTTTTCAGCCTTTTAAAAACTGAACCATTGAGAGTAAGTTGTCTGCATGATGCCCCCAAACTTGCAAATGCTATAGTACATAATTCCTGTAAACAAAGATATTTCCTACATAATCACAATACAACCATCAAAACTGATAAATTGACACTGATGCACTACTACCATCTAATCCATACACTCCACCCAAATTTTATCTGTGGTCCCAAAAATGTTCTTTATAGTAAAAGGATCCAGTCCAGAACCACGTATTGTGTTTTGTTATCATGTCTCTTTAGCCTTCTTCAGATTGTAATAGTTTCTCTATGTTTCCTTTTCTTTTGTAACCTTGACCCTTTTGAAGAATATCCCTCAATTTGGATTTGCCTGATGTTTCTTATCATTGGATTTAGGTTTTGAGTTTTGGTCAGGAATGTCACAGTGTTGCTATATTCCCATTGTATCCTTCCACAGAGAAATACTAAAAGCTAGTTTATTGGTTTCATTCTCAAATTTATAAAGAAACAAAAGTAAACAAATTACCTAAAACTGGACAGAGCCACCCACACATCTTTACTTTGTTCTTGATTGGCAGTAAATCAAATTGGAAGGCTGTACCAGTTAGCTATTGCTGCTTAACAAACCACTTTAAAACTTAAAACTTAAAAACAACCATTTTTTAGTTCATGATTCTTTGAGTTGGCAGTTTAGTTGGGTCCAACTGGGTGGGTTCTTCTCTCCTGGGCTGGACTCAGATGATCTCAGCTGGCCTTACTCATAAGTCTGTGGTCAGTTGCAGGGTCAGCTGGAGGGTCAACTGGGATGACTAATTTCTTCAGGCTCCAAAGTTTCCAAGAGAAAGAACAGAAGCTCACCAGCCTCTTGAGGTCCAGGCTCAGAACTGAGACATTATCACTTCTGTCACATCTATTGGCCAGAAATCATAAGGTCAGACAGACTCAAATTTTGTATAACTAACAATTTCCATGAATGAAAAGAGAAAGTGCTTTTGATTAAATAGTGACTACAAAGTAGAAGTTGTTCTGATCCCCTATAGCTGTGTAATAAACTACCCCAAACTCAGTGGTTTAAAACAACCAGGCTATTTTCCTCATGATTTTTATACATCATAAACTCTGGAACAGTTTGTTTCTGATCCATGAGGCATTACTGTGGTGGCTAGGACTGGGTAGCCTATTTCTAAGAAAACTCTTCCACTCATGTGGCACATCAGTTCTCTTTGGCCTCCTTCTCCCCCACACATGATGTCTCATCCCTCAAGAGCTGCTTCACATGGTTGGGCTTCTTACAATATGGGGTATCAGGACACTTATACCTCTCAAGTGGTGTCTGGTTTCCAAGAAACAGGAAGTGAAAATTGCCAATCTTCTAAAATCTAGATTCGGAAACTGCTGCAACTTTACTTTGACCATATACAATTGATCAAAATAGTCAAAGAATCTAATCAGATTCAAGGGGAGGGACACAGACTCCCCAGTTATCAATGGGGAGAGTATCAATCTTTAATCTGCCCTAGTCTGCTCTGTGGTCACAAACTGTTTATATTCTTTACACATGCAAAATGTGCTAAATCCCTTCCACAGTCCCCACAAGTATCATCCTATTATGTCTTAGGCTTAGGTTTAAGGTTGCAGATCTCAGGGCCGGGTACAGATAAGCCTCCTTGTGTTTGGTTCCTCAGGTATGTGCCCTCTCAATCTGAAGTCCTCCTGTGAATAAAAAAAAAAAAAATAGCTTACCTGCTCTCACTCTCCACCCCCCCACACACAAACATATCAGTAAGATGCTAGAGCAAGAGTGTATTGACAAGCCCTTTCAACAAGGGGGAAAATATGACATCCTGTTAGGAACATGTTGCCAGTTCCTTGATTAAGCCCTGGTCTTGCACCCTTTGTATAATTCCTAGTGGCCCGTGGTTCTGACGTTTGGGCTCTTGGTTCTGCCTTAGTCATTCTTCATTTTCCATAAGAAAGAGCCTATATTTTCTACTGAGTAAGTTTCTCAGTCTGAATCCTTCCTGTGTTAGTTTAGCTGTCCAAAGCCCTCTTATAAATTAAGTATTGTCTCTGCCCCTTTCAGTCCAAGGTGGTATCATTCTTTTAAAAACATCATGGGACTCTTGTGTATCAAACTATAATCTCTTCTGTTGGATAAGAGTCATGACCACAAATCTTCTCTGCCTTTGGCCCTCTCCAAATCTGCTTAAGGATGGGACAATTATCTTTAAGATTATTAGAGTCTCTGTTGGTTAAACACACTATTTAAAATCTTTTGTTACAAGATGGAGACATAGGTAGATACACTTTATCTCCTCACACATCCAAAAGAAGGACAACAACAAATTTAAAAACAAAAAATAACCAGAACTGCCAGAAAATCAAACTGTATGAAAATCTGACAAAGAGTTGAAGAAGAAACATTCATCCAACTGGTAGAAGGGGTGGAGATCGGCAGCCAGAGCAGAGAGCATGCCTGGCAAGGAGGTCCCACAAAATGTGGGACCAAGCAATCCCACATTTGCATGTGGATAAACTGGGAAGAACAACTGGGGAGTGAGAGAGACCGCGCAACGCAGGGTTCCAGTGTGCGAAAAGAAAGCCTCAGAACCTTTTCTGGTAAAAACCTGTGGGGGTTGCAACAGCAGGAGAGACTGATGTGGGCTGCCCTGCCCTGGAGAATACCTAGGCTCCACCCCTTACAACATAGTAGGCTCATCAAGACAAAAAAAAAATTATGGCTCAAATGAAAGAACAGATCAAAGCTCCAAAAATAGAACTAAGTGATGAAGAGATAGCCAGCCTATCAGATGCAGAGTTCAAAACACTGGTAATCTGAATGCTCAGAGAAATGGTTGAGTATGGTTGCAAAATGGAGGAAACAATGAACCCTATGGAAAGTGAAATAAAACAAAATACACAGGGAACCCACAGTGAAGGGAAGGAAACTGGGACTCAAATCAATGATTTGGAGCACAAAGAAGAAATAAACTTTCAACCAGATAGGAATGAAGAAACAAAAATTCAAAAAAATGAGGAGAAGCTGAGGAACCTCTGGGACAACTTCAAATGCTCCAGCATCCGAATCATAAGGGTGTCCGAAGGAGAAAAGGAAGAGCAAGAATTTAAACGCTTATTTGAACAAATAATGGAGGAGAACTTCCCTAATCTGGCAAAGGAAATACACTGCCAGCAAGTCCAGGAAGCTCAGAGGTTCCCAAAGAAGTTGGACCCAAGCAAGCACACACCAAGGCACATCATAATTATATTACCCAAGATTAAAGATAAGGAGAGAATCTTAAAAGCAGCAAGAGAAAAGGAGACAGTTACCTCCAAAGGAGTTCTCATCAGACTATCAGTTGATTTCTCAAAAGAAATCTTACAGGCAAGAAGGGGCTGGAAAGAAGTATTCAAAGTTATGAAAGGCAAGGACCTACATCCAAGATTACTCTATCTGGCAAAGCTAGCATTTAGACTGGGAGGACCGATAAAGTGCTTCCCAGATAAAGTAAAATTAAAGGAGTTCATCATCACCAAGCCCTTATTATATGAAATGTTAAAGGGACTAATCTAAGAAAAAGAAGATGATCAAAACTATGAACAGTAAAATGACAACAAATTCACAACTATCAACAACTGAACATGAAAAGAACAAAAACAAAACAAACTAAGCAAATGACTAGAACAGGAATAGAATCACAGAAATAAAGATCACATGGAGGGTTATCAGTGGAGAGGGGGCAGGGGGAGAATGGGGGTAAAGGTACAGTGAGTAAGAAGCATAAATGGTAGGCATAAAATAGACAGGGGGAGGTTAAGAATAGTATAGGAAATGAAGAAACCAGAGAACTTATATGTATGACGCATGGACATGAACTAAGGGCGGTAGTGTTGGTGGAAAGGGGGGTGCAGGGCTGAGGGGAATAAAGGGGATAAAAATAAATTAATTAAAAAATAATAAAATAAAATAAAATCTTTTGTCTATCTGATAGGCTTCATGAGGCATTAATTAAATGTCTCTGAGATCTCATCAAAGAGGCTGATGCTTGCAGCTTTGACTTTATCTTTGTTTTACTGTCCTGGTTTTGATCTTTACCTGGAGGATATTTCTTGTTTTAAAAATCTTTTCTGTCCTGGCAGGCGTGGCTCAGTGGATTGAGTGCCAGCCTGCCCATCAAAGAGTTGCTGGTTTGATTCCCAGTCAGGGCATGTGACTGGGTTGTGGGCCAGGTCCCCAGTCAGGGTCGTGCAAGAGGCCACCACACATTGATGCTTCTCTCCCTCTCTTTCTCCCTCCCTTCCCTTCTCTCTAAAAAATAAATAAGTAAAACCTTTAAAAAAAATTAAAAATGTTTTCTTAGCTGGAAAACAGATGAGAGATAGATCTGTTTTTGAAGTCAGCAAGTCCTGAGTCCTATGTATTTCCTCTAAATTCTGCTAAAATTTTTGAATAACTCCTTTAGCTTATTTCTCCCTATCTATACTTTATCATATGAATATAAAAGTAATTATTGGCACTTATAACATTCTGCCTGGAAGTCAACTTACCAAGATCCACTAGTTTGTAAGGTCCATTTTATATTTTTCAAGATATGTCAGGCAACAATTGAACTAAACCTCTGCATCTACACCGTATGGGTTGCCTTCCTGCCAAGTCTTAATAATAACCTTCTATCCTTCCAGCCCCCATTACATTTTCTTTGAAGCCTTTTCAGTATCTGACTACTGTCCAGTCTCAAAATCAATGCCACATATTTTAGGTTTTTGTAATGGCAGCACTTATGTTTCTGCTCTTTATTGCTGCAGAGAAAACTACCACCAAATTAAGTATCCCAAACAGCTATTTTATTTGCTCAGAATTTGGAGGCTGGAAAATTCAAGATGACCTCAGCTGAGCAACTTGTGTCTGATCAATTTGTTGTCACCCAGGGTCAATGGGGCTGGGTATCCACTTCTAAGATGGCTCAGGTGTCTCACTCATATGTCTAGCATCTCAGTGTTCCTTGGTCTCTGTCTTGCTCCACATGGATGTCTCATCCTCCACTTCCTATTCACATGACTTTTGCTTCTCACAACACGGAACCCTCAAGGTAGTTATACTTCTTCATGGAAGCTGGCTTCCAAGAGTGAGTATTCCACATGACAAGAAGTAAAAGCTGTCAATCTCTTAAGGCCTGGACCCCAAAACTGGCAGAGTGTCACTTTCACCATATTCTATTCATTAGAGCAGTCACGGAGCCCGCCTAGGTTCACATGGAGGAAACACCAAATAACCCTGCTAACCCTGCTCTCTGGGAATGGTTCCCTTACCCATTCTTCTCTGTGGTCACTGGTTCTGTCTTCCAGAAATATTCAGGAAACATTTCATGAGCATCTACCAAGCCCCTAAGAACAAGTCACATGTAAATAAATAATTTTAATGCAAAGTGGTAAGTTTAATGATAGTTGTGCAAGGCCTTGGGGTGAGTCAAATAAGAACATTTAATCATCCTGGCAGGCAGCACAGACTCCTTTGAGACAGCACTGAATTAACTCTTAAACAGTTAGTAAGTGTTAGCCAGGTAAACAGAAAGGAGGGGATCCCAGGAAATAAAGAGAAACAGCATAGCATGAGCCAGAAGCCCAGAACACTTTGGTGTTCCTGAAGCATAAGACATTTGGAAGTGAGTGGCAAGAATAGAGGCTGCAAAAGAAAACATCATGAAGAGCCTTAGATACTTTGAAAGGAGCTTAAATTCTACCTAAGAGGGAGCGGGAAGCCACAGAAGCACTTCAGCGGGGAGTAGCATAGTCCGATTTACATTTGTAAAGATCAATCTGTTTGATATGTGAAGAATGGATATGGCAGGTCCTAATGATGACCTAAACCAGGTTTGATTTGTTTTATTTAACTCACCAAGCACCATGGCCCCAGTAGGAGCACTATCTGTAAGGGGTTATGTTCTGGGAATCGACCCAGTAGCCAGTGTATCTAAATGTAATTCCAAACTTTATTCTTTAAATAATTCCAAAGAGAATCTAACTGCTTACCCATAACTTCTCATTCCCTTTATTCCCAATCTTTCTCTCTATGCCTTAATATTATGTCTTTACTACAATTTGGAGAAGTACAATAGACACACAGAGCTCATTTAGAATTCTGAAATCTCACTGGGTAAGTGTCATAAGGGCCCACTGCTCAGGGGCAGAGAATGTACTTTGATTCTCTGTTCCAGTGTCCTCCTTGACCACATCTGAAGTGAGCATTAAAGGATGTGCCTTCCTTTGGGACTAGCCTACTGCCCATCAAAAGATGGGGAACCTTCAAGGGTCTTTGTAAGCCTTAGGAGTCTTGGACTTTTAAAGTTCTGGCCCATGGTTTTTGGATGGTAAAAATTTATTTTTATTTTATTTATTTTTTAGAGAGAGGGGAAAGGAGGGAGGAAGAGAGGGAAAGAAACACTGATGTGCCAGAGAAATAGCCATCAGTTGCCTCTCGCACATTCTCAACCAGGGACCTGGCCTGCAACCCAGGCATGTGCCCTGACTAGGAATCGAACCAACGACCTTTCAGTTCATAGGCGGGCAATCAACCCACTTACCCACACCAGCCAGGGCTTGGTGGTACAATGTTAAAATGTAAATTATATATATTTTATGCTTACATTGCAGTTAAGACTAGCCACATGTCAAGATAGCTGAGACCTGTGTTGTTCAATAGGATAGTCACTAGACACCCCTGCCTATGAGCCCTTGAAGTGCGGGCAGTCTGAACTGCAATGTTAAGGAGAAAGCACACCCCAGAGTTCAAAGACTTAATATGAAACAAAGAAATGAAAATCATGAATAATTTTTAATATCGATTATCTATAGAAATAATATTTTTTGACATGTTCGGCTAAATGAAATATATCACTAAAATTAATTTTAACTTTTTCTTTTTACTATTTTAATGTGACTACTAAAAATTCAAACTTACATACATGGCTTGCATTATATTTCTGTTGGGCAGTGCTGGCCTTGGCAGAAAAAAAGGAAATGTACCATAGTGCACACTAGTTCTAGAGGCAACACGTATAACTTCTGTTCATATTTCTGTGCCCAAAACAAGTCACATGAGCATGGCTGACATTTTTAGGGGAAAGGAAGTATAATCGAACCATATTCACTCAGGAGACCCAGGATAATTTAGTCTATAGTACTAAGGACAGCCACACACCCTTTCCTTAATCAGTTTCATTAATGCCACATATGACACAGACTTAATATTAAATGCCACTGAAGGTGGGGACCCCGTCAGCTTATTGTCCCCAGCCCTGGCCTTACTATTTGCACATGTGGCTGAATGCAGATTTCCCAGGGAGCTATGAGTCATGAGCTGATGCGAAACAGACATTCCTGGGACAGAAAGAAGAAATACTTGAAACAATCATTGGCAACCCTGCTTAGAATGATACACATCAATCTAAGCAGTGATACACATCAACGCTGACCACCAGGGAAAAGCTGCAGGAGGCAGGCCCTGTTGGTGGGGAGCAGAGATGCAGTAGTTACTGGTGAGCCAAAATGTCACAAGATATTTATTCTAAATAAGCATGCGCAACTACAGTGTACAGATATCTAAAACTGCTGTGAATTATAAAGCAGTCGGCATGTGTACATTATATGTCATCAGAGGGACTGGGGAGTAGTGGCTTAGCATAAACACAGGCAGAAAGCTAGGGCTGGGAGAGGGAAGAACATGCAGAATATGCAGAAGTTGTGGATCTGGGTTGCACAGTAGGGCTGCAACCTGATGGGAGCCAGGGTGAGGTGCACACGCAAATCAAGCATCGGGGCAAAGTTGTGAATAGATTACCAGACTGAGCAGCACAACAATGATTGGTCAGGGAAATAGTGGGATAAGAACCAGCTAGGAAGGTAGGAAACAGGTGGCCTTGAAACTGCAGAGAAAGGCCAGGAAAGTGGCCTGACACTGTACCGGAAGGAAGGGGGCAGGGCAAAATGAACAAAAGCAAAGGTGCAAAACACAGAAAGGAAACCTCAATGTTGTGGGTAATCTACAGCCACAAGTAGGACACTTCCTGTTTGCTTCTTTCTGGTTTAGGATTTCATTCCTGGCTCAGTCTGGGAGCTATTGATGAGAGAAGGTAAGCAGGTAAATCTTCCGAAGCAGGGAGTGGCCGCAGAGAGATAAGAGAAGATCCTGACCATTTCACTGTAAAAAGAGCAGACAGGTACACAATGGGGTCTTTGAAGTACATGTACCACATGGAAAGCCCTATGATACCTTTGCAGGTGGTGCATGTGAGCTTTATGACTCATTTTTTAGTGGAGCATATGCTCATCCAGGAGTTGTCATGGTTGGCCCAGCACCAGTGAACTTATCTTGTTGGCCTTCCAAGTGATCTGTGCTACAACCTGTTAAACTGACTGTCAGGGCAAAGCAGGACAGTGTGGAAGCATGGCTCACCCCAAGGCTAACAGTGGAACAGCAAATCATCCCCCAAGACTTGATCAGCAGGAGCTCTTGCTGTATTTTTCTAAGAGCTCTTGCTGTATTTTTGTTTGCTGGTTTAGTGGCTTGGATGCCTGTGATCATAGTGTTCCTTGAGGTTTCTTCCTTCCTTCCTTTCTTTTTTCCTAGCGAGAAGATTATTTTTCAACCTTGGGAGTGGGGAATAGGAACTTAATCAGAAAAAATGAGAAGAGAGAAGTGTGGGAACAGGCCTAAGGACTGGGCTTTCTGAGAAGACGGCCAGCGTTGGCTCACTTGCTTTGAGGCTGTTAGGGCTCTTTAATGAGAGGAGAGAATGGCACGGTGTCTTTTGCTCCTGAAGCTAAAAGAAGAAAGGACCAGGACTATGGAGAACACTTGAGTGGCGAGGTGGGCCAAAGGCCCTCTGCCTTCCTGTTTTCCTACCACACTCTCTTCTGGGGCCTCATCCATTCACGTGGCTTTAAATGCCATCTGCATGTTGACAACCCCCAAATCGCTGCTTCCGGGTCAGACCCCACTTCTAGGTTCCAGGTGTGTATTCTAGCTTCCCACTGGACGCCCCCATTTGTCTGTCTCACAAACAGCTGAAACTTAATCACAAAGCTTGAACAGATTCGCACTTACTCTCACGAATACCTTCTCTCCCCAGATTCCCCCATCTTAGTTAATGACACTACCACAGACCAGTCTCTCAAATGACAGATCTAAGAGTCATACTTGCTTCCTCTTTTCTCACTTCTCACATCAAATCCAACAGGAAGTCATGTTGATTCAGCCACCAAGTGGATGGAGAAACCATTCCTCCCCAAGGCTGCTGCAGTCGGCCACAGCCTCCTGACTGGTCCCCTCGCTTTCTCTTCTGCCTCCTACAACCCATGCCACATGCACTTTGGAGCAAGAATAGCCTTGGAACTGCAATTATTTCATTTAATTCTCCCCTTCAGTGGCTTCATTTTTCACATAGAATTACATCTAAGCTGCCTAAGGCCCTCCATCCTGCCACTGACCATGCCTCGGTTCTCACCTGGTACCATTCCCCCTGCTTGTTCCCAGCCCATCAGCTACCCTGAACTTCTTCCCATTTCTTTAGCATACTCACCTCAGGGGGTTTGCATATGCTGTTCTTTCTGGCTATAACTTTCCCACTTCCATTAACTGCTTGCATGATCATGGCCTTTTCATTCTTTTTGTCCTACCCCTTGTCACATGCTCAGAAAGGCTTTCCCTGAATGGTCACCCTTCCCTAGTATCCTGTCTCTGCCTCTGGTACATTTCAAAGCGCATTTCACAATTTGTAACCATGTTTTAATTCAGTAGTTTGTTGCTTGAGCTACCAGCACCTAGTCTGTACCTTGCACAGAGAAGATACTCAATGTTTTACTGTTATGGTTTGGTCCATGTATTTTACAGCTAAATTCTATAGTCATAGTTACCTGAAAGTCAACCAGTTGCCCAGAATGCACCTGTCCAGTAGACTGGGGATATGGCTGCTAGAAGGGTCACCAATGTCCAGAAGTTATGCTAACTAAATTGGTTAACATATCAAAAAAAACTGCCCATTACAGACATGAAGGGAATATTTTTCAGTCTGTGCTTCAGGACTTCATCCATCAACCCTTCGCTCATCACATAAGCAGGAGAAATCCACTACCTGTGCTTTAGACCTTGCCCTGTGCACTCTGGTCACCGCATGAAGACACTGCACTGAGAATACAGCAAGTAGAGTGTATGCACTGAGAATGCATAAACTCTAGTCGTCTACTGGAGGCCTGGCAAGACTGGGGAAGAGTCCCAAGTTGTCCTTTGGTGCTGGTCGGGGACACACTGGTACACCCTGAGCTTGAGTCAGAGTAAATAGTTCTATTTCACAGTCATTAGACTTTGCCAGTGTCCAGTTCCCACACACCCTGTTGGAAGAGAAGACCTGCCTCCTTGGAGGGTGTGTGCCGAAGTGTAGAAGTAAAACTCTATTTGGAGAGGTGGAATCAATCAAATGTTAGCAGAGATAGGACCATGCGACAAGTAGAAATGACAGGAGCCAAACTTGGAAGGCACACAGTGGTCAGGCTGGGAAGTTCCTCCTGACGTGGCCGCATATCCCAGGGCAACAGACCCACTTTTGTCTCTCCAGTGTGGTAAGGTGCCAGACATTCCACCTGTTCGGTTCTGCTTAAGGACTGTGTGCCTGACTGGCCATAAAATTCCCCTGCAGTTTTAAGAATTTAAGAAGTTGCATCAGATTGCTGGCAAGGCACTCAGATAGAAACGCAGATTGGGAGGGAAAGAAGAGGCAAGATGTGACAAGACGGTGTACTGTGGAACGGCTGCATGAGTACTGGGCGTGGAGAGTCTGCCCTTGGGGCCAGTAACTCAATCCTTGTCTACCTAATGACTCATTTAAGTTTGTCCTACATCACCATAGTGAAAAGGTATAGAGGTCACAAGATTCTAGAGAGCTTTGCTGTTGGGTACCCCAGCTTTTTATTTTAATGCCCATGAGGCTGAGATTTATAGAAAAAAGGAACCAGATTAGTTTGTCCCCCTTCAGCTGCAGGGCAATTTATTTACTCAGAAAACTGCAAGTTTTGAGGGTAGAAAACTTCAGGCATGAATGAATTTAGTAGCTCAGGACTGGCTCTGTTTGGACAAACCTAGTCACATGCCTGTTTGCAAACCAGTCACTAGGACTCGGAGTATGGAACATACTGGTTGGCCCAGACCTGAACAGTGTAGGAAGGGAATTTAACTCTATCTGAATCACATGAACTAAGGACATGAGGGGAGTAATTTCCCAAAGAAAAATAAAAATATTGCTAACCATAGTAAGAAAAAGGAATGGAGGATAGAATAGAAAAAAAAATCACATCGGGACTGAGATAAACCAAGATGGATGTGAGAACATGGAGCCAAAACAGAGGTATAATCAGGAGAGTCATGGCACTGAACTGAGTGATATCAGAATGTGAATTAAGTGAACCAGTCAAGGAGAGGACCCGTGGTGCCATAAGCAGAAGTACTGGTAAGTGGAATTATGGAGGGCACGGATCTATGAGCAAGGCTTAGCTCAGGTTCCTAGAAAACAGAGCCTTAGGCAACACGTAATTACTAATGCTTCATTGGGAGATGTAATCCCAGGGCAGAAAAAGTGAGGGAGGAAGGAAGTGAGACTAGAAGCAAACGAGAGCGTGTCAGTCCTTCATGAAGAGACACAGAGGGCCTCTTCTATGAAGGCGCCGTTGCCTTCATACCATGCTGGAACACATTACCTCAGAACAGTCCGTTTTAGAGAGGAACAGAAAAGAAATTTTTCTGCCATCATCATTGACCAAAGTGTGTCCCCACGGAGTTAACCATCTCAAACTCCCGTGATACTGCCTGGCTCGTTCAGTGTGTGAAGTCAGGTTTACCCAACCTGTGGCATGGTGTCTTATCCAAGTGAGTGTGAGGGAGTAGTGGAAGGTGCCAAAGTCTGGGCATCAGCCTCAAGCAGAACAGTATAGAACTGTGTAGAACTCAAGCGGGCAGCTGATTGCAGCAGCGACACCTGAGGGGAAGAGAATGGCAGAAGGCCTGGGAGCTGGGTGAGGCCGAGAGAATCTGAGGTGGCACGTGGAGTGCGTTCAATACAGGGTTCACATTTTCAATTAGGATTTTTTTAAACAACTACTAATAGCCCAGGGCTTGGCATATTGTAGGCCCTCAATAAGTATGGATAATGAATAAGTGAATATGTGCAAGGCATTATCTTAGGTGCTTGGGATATAATAGCAAGTTAAACATAGATTTCAGGCAGATACATTCATCAAAAAATATCAGGGATATTTTTTTGTGGGGAACTCAGCTATGCGGACGGCAGGCTAGACTTTCTAAACATACTATCCTGACCTGGGTTTTATGCTAAGTATTTCCATGTAAAGAGATTTTGGGTATTGCCTGAGGAGCACTGCATCATATACCTGTTTTTAAATTTTCTGTATATTATGATGTTTTGACATCTTAAAAACCTTTCTAAAAGGGGAGAGACTGCCCCTCCCTGAGCTAGCCACTTCTCAGCGGTGGCAAGGGGCCCGGCCGGGAGCTTACCCTTGCTATGCAAACTGGCTAACCCAGCGCCAGACCCCCAGTCTGCCTGTGCAGCCCGGAAGGCAATATTCCTTTGCTTTACTCATCCCGGGACGAGGTACAGGAATCTAGGGGCCATCCCTATCCCTACAGCCCAAAACTCCATAAAAGTACTCAAACTAGCCAGTCCTAAACTATATCCTGATTGCCTTTCCCTGGGAAATCCCAATAAAGCTTCCGACCCGAACCATCCCCTGGCTTCTGTTTTCTGCCCGAACACCCCGCTGTTTGCTCATGTAAGCCCTGTGTGGTGTGCCGCGCCTCTAGGACCTGCGAGTATAATAAACTTTGGGGTTTTTTCCTAAGCCTTTCCGGTGTTTCCTCTTGTGGCCGCACCTGACTGACCATCTCAGAAAAGGACACAAAACAAACACCAACCTATGTGCAAGGCATTAAATAATAAATATATATGTATGGATGCATATGTTGTATTTGTATCTGTGGATAAATCTATATGATGTATATGTTATAACTATGCATATATCTGTACGTACACTGTATATTAATCTGGTATGGCAGGCAGCATATCACTCATAACTTTTGGAGATATAATTATTAAAATATTTAACTACAACCACTCACTCCTGCAATAATTATAACTAACAATTATATAGCACTTACATGTCCCAAGCCCTGTTCTGAGTGTTTTGCCAGTGTTACTGTATTTAATCCTCACAACAACTCTATGAGTTTGTGCATAGCCCACCAAAAGATTTTCTTAGGCTCAACAAATGCTCAGACTCACCAAGTGACTATGGGTTACCAGCTTATCCAGGAGGACATACGGAGAGGAACTACAGGTCACCAGCAAGGCAGCTTCAGGCGTTTCTCTTCAATGGCAGCTCAGGGGCAGAAACAAAGACCCACAAGCACAGTATCCACCTGGCTTAAGGCCTCATTCTCCACCGCAGCCCAGTGCCTTCTGAGGATTTTTTTTCTTTTAATTAATAGACGTTATATTTTAGGACAGTTTCAGGTTTAGGAAAAATTAAGTGAAAAGTACAGAAACTTCCCTTATACCCCCTCAGCCCTCTATACACACCAATTTCCCTTATTATTAGCATTTTATGTTAATGTTGTACATTTGTTACACTTGGATGAGCCAATGTTAATCATTATTAACTGAAATCCATAGTTAATATTAGAGTTCATCCTTGATGTTGTACATTCTATGGTTTTTGACAAATGCGTAATGTCAACATTCTGTTTCACTGACTTAAAAATCCCATGTACTCCACCTATTTCTCTTCCTTCCTTCCCCAAACCCCTTGGCAACCACAGATCTTTTTACCATCTCCATAGTTTTACCTTTTACAGAATGTCAAATAGCTGCAATAATATAGTATGTAACCTTTTGAGGCTGACTTCTTTCACTTTAGCCATGTGAAAAGTTGGCGCAAGCAGAGCTCTTTTAAAACAAAGTCAGGGCAGCAATTCCAGAGGGACGGCACTGCATGTCTAGCTCCTCGAGCCTCTGTAATGTTTGAACTGGGCAAAATAACCCTCAGACTGGGTCAGAGCAGTATTGTCTTCCAAACAGCTGTTTGTAAAGCTACAGGAAAGCATCTCTCCTAACTATAGGACTAAAAATTAAGGACAGTCTTTAGAATTAACATCACCATGTATGACTAAAGAATCACTCAACTTATGAGCACCAATAGAAATTTCTTCCCTGTACTCATGTAATTATTTTCCTTCCCTTTCTCATAAAAATCCCTTGCCTTCACCTCCTAATAGGAACACTACTTGGGTTTCTGCCTGAATCCGTGCTTCCCAAATAGCTATTCTTTGTAATCTCAAGTAAACTTGTTGGTTCTCAATTCAGCCTTCTATTTTTAGGTTAACAGCAATATGCTTTTAAAGTCCCTCCATGCCTTTTCCTGGTTTGAGAGCTCATTTCTTTTTATTGTTGAAAAAGATTCCATAGTATAGATATATCATAGTTTGCTTACCCATTTTTGCTTCCAGGTTCTAGCAATTATGAATAAAGCTACTATAAACATTCATGTATAGTTTTTTTGTGTGTGGACATAAGCTTTCAAGACATTTGGGAATACCAAGGAGCATAATTACTGAGTCATATGTTAATACCTCCTGTAGGATTTTTATAGGTACAGCTACAGGGATCCTGAAAGGTACAAGCCTAGCTATGAGAGTCACCATACTCAGGGAAGCCCGATGCATGGCGTCCCCACCAGGTATAGATAGAGTCTTTTTCTAATTCATCCCAGTCAAGATTCAATTCACCACATGGGGTTCATTTTTACTATAAACAACAATGTCTAGTAACATAGTTGATATTTCTATTTTTTCCAGGTTACCAGGAAAACAGAGCGAGATAGTCACTGAATGCTTACATGTCACAGAAGAATAATTGGTTATGTTAAACACTTGGCTCACAGATAAGTACTTTCATTTCCCCCATTTTTCAAATGAAGAAACAGGCACAGAGGGTCAAGTAACTCAACAAAGATCACACACCTCGTGAAAAGCAGAACCAAGAATCATACTCAAGCACCTGGCTCCAGAGTCTGTGTTCGTAAACGCTACGTTATGTGCCTCAAGCATTATTTTCTTTTTCTATAAATGGAAGAAGTATTTATGTGAATAAGTCACGGGTTAATATCCCTAAAATATTAATTATAAGCCTGTAACCACTAAACTTGCTGTAATGCTGATTTTATCTAAGTGCCTCTCTATCTCTGTGCTTTGGGGGAAATTTTTTTCAGAGCCTCTAATTTCCAGGGGGTGGGGAAGTACCCAGGATTTCTGGGGACTCTCACCAACTCCAAGTCCTCTAGAGCTTCTCTGAGTCAGGCCCCTGCACAGAGCTCACTGTCTCTATTTTACTTCCCACAAAAACCATGATGCAGAACTTGGCCCCTTTAATGGTTTTCACAAGAAGCCCAGTCACCTCAAGCTTTTCGTGATTTTGTAAAATTTCCTGAAGGTCATGAGGTCATGAAAGACAGTGACCTTGCTTATTTCGTAGTATTCTACCAAACACGGCATTTGTTCCTGTCCTTTGTTCTCCTTTTTCTATCTCTTCCTTTTCCATTTGCCCCACCCCAACTGAGAATAGATTTCTCATTTTGTCTTTCTTCCTTCCCCAGAAGACTTCAAACCATCTAACACCTATACCCCGTGGTGAAGTTTTCACTCTTCACGGGCTTCTCAAGGTTTTTTCTGTAAGAAAGGTGAGTTTCCCCCAACGGGAACCCGTGTACCATTTGTTATACAATATATTTTTCCATCTCATTATATTGAGATACACTTAGCTGATCAGCAGCCCATTCTAATAGGCCTTCAGTGACTAGGCTGTATTTGATAACTGAATAAATGAGCAAAATGTTACCAGAAATGTGTCACTGAAAATCATTGTTTAGTGTATTACATTCTTGCTTTCCACTTTTAATTTTCCTTTCAGTATAGCCCACCAAATGCCAGAGAGATCAGTAGTAATTTCTTATTTCTCATTTAGCTGGAATTGTACTTTTCTTCTAAACTTCAAGTTCTACAACCCAGGAATCATTTTATCCAGTTGGTCTCCTCAGTGTCATCAAACGTCTGTTAGTTCTAACTTAAAGGAGACTTTATTTACGACATCTTTGTTACTGTTCAACCAAAGCTGTGGTTGGCATATTAACAACACATTGAAACATTTCATCTCTCATTCATCATCTCATTCTTAAACTAATATTCCCAGATTTGCCATGAAATATAATTTAGATTGGAGCTATCAGTTTCCTGTGAGATCTTGTATTAGCTAGCTTTTAGTTCAATTCAACTCCATAAATATTTTGAGGGCCTTTTATTTGCAAGGCACCATGCCAGAGGCTGGGGGAGGTACCAAGATGAATATGGCTCTGTCCCTGACCTTGAGAAAGTCTAGAAGGACAGATAAGACGTGAACCAAAATAACTGTAACATAAGGTAGAACATAACTGCCCTATAAATATTCTGCTATGGGATTTTAAGAGGAAAGTTTGATTGCATGCAATTGGGAAGATCAGGAGATGACTTTGGACTAGGCCTTTGAAGACTAAAAAGAATTTCGAGAGCTCAGAATGATGGGGAGAGGTGGATAGCCTACAAAAGCAATTATGTGGAAGTGAGAAAGTAAGGGGTAGCAAAGTACTCTTGTCTGGCAGGAGCACAGGACATTGAGAGGACTGTGGGTGCCAAGGTTGGAAAGGCAGAGCATGTTTCAAGAAGCTGAAAACCTGCCTTAAAATAGTAAAAATAGTTGAGGCTGGAAAACCTTCCAGTCTTGGTTATAAGCAGTTTCACCCTCTGGGGTAGAAACTGGAATTTACCTTTGGAGCCAAACTGCTAAATCAGTTTTTGTAAACATCACTTCAATGGGCCTTTTAATTGTGTGGGTATAAGGGCAAGTAAGTACTCACTGTTTTTCTTAAAGAAGGCCAAAATGCAATGAAGTAACCCAAATGCAAATGCTTTGAACAGTCTATTTAGTAATGTAAATTGGGTTTATCTTAAGCTCCATTATGCTCCTACAAAATTATAATTTTTTCCCCTCAGTTTAGCTTTAGAATTTCTGATGTCTGAAAATTGCTGGTTGTTCTTGGGAGATGTGTCGATGGGCCCTCGCCCAGGCATTTGTTTACAGGAGGAAAGAAAACCTGGCTGCAGGAAGGGCGTGAAGGATCATTCTACTCCTCGCTGCATGCTAAAGAAAAGGCTGTAAAGGAACTGAATTTGGCTTACGGCAGTACTTCCAGTCTGCAGGCCGGAATCTTGGCGCCCACATGTGCGACTGCACAGGACTAGGCAGCCTCACGTTAGTAAGTGTGGCCTGGGGGGATTGGACCCGCTGAGCCACGGGAGCCTGACTAATGCCTAAAAGTGATGGTACCGGGGTGGGTGTCCTTAGTACAACACACCCCGGCAAGGCGATCCTAAATCAGGAAATGGGGACTGGCAGATGATGTTTCTGTCTCTCCAGGCCTCGGTACCCTGCTGGGTCTGCATTCCCCAGCATGAACTTCATAGGAGAATTTGTGGTAGAGTGAGCTGACCCATACGGAGGCAGGAACCACTTATTTCAAGACTCTGAGGTCATGTTTTAACCTGTGGGCTCTAAGAATAGCAACTTTTAGTAGCGGTTTGACATTATTTTCTGTGTTACGCTTGTGTTACCCTCAAGCACTGAATGAAGTTTTGTTCAAAAGCTATAGCCTGGCCTCTGGTGAGCTGTGAGGAATTAAGATGTACCCATCGAGGGTGTGCAGTGAGAGGTCGTGGGCCCGATGGGCACTTTCCCTGAGTCCCAGGAGGATCTGAATGGAAATCGTCAGCAGAGGAAGCAGCTGGGCCTGCTCTAGAAGTGCGGCAGCAGCAGGAGCAGCCCCGTGGAGGGCCGCGAGGGCAGCCGGCTGGATCGCACAGGTGGCAGCGCCCTGGGGAACTCTGAAAAATAACCTTGAGAAATAATGAGAGAAACCCAACTGGAGGACATTCCACAAACAACTAGGTTGTACTCAAGAATGTGACTTTCATAAAAGGCACAGAGAGGCTGAGAATTCATTCTAGAGTAATAGGGACAAGAAACATGACCAACAAATGAAACGTATGGTCCTAGATTGACTCCTGGATAAAAGAAATAAATACCATAGAGGACACTTCATTATTGAGACAGTTGGCGAAATTTCAATATGGAATTATGCTGTACAATAGTAATATATCACTGTTAAATTTTCCTTGACTTGATTATTAATTGTGGTTATGTAAGAGCATGTTCTTGTTCTTAGGACGTATTTAGGCCTTTAAGAGATATGATCGGGGGTATAGAAATGAAAGGTCATGATGTCTACAACTTATTCTCAAATGGTTTAATAAAAAATTAATAGTAGTAATAATATATATATGTGTGTATAGAAAGGGGGAGAGAAAAACCAAATGTGGCACTAAAGGGCAGTAATTTCATGAGTGAGGACTCAGTGCCAATAATTTATTATCAAAAATATGACGTTAGATGTATCGAATAGTACATCTTGATAAGCTCTGGGACATACAAGTGACTTTATTTAGTAATATCTCGGTAAGACCTGAAATACACATACCATATGTTTATAATACTTAATGCTACATTCATGAGCACTGATAAGCATGAATACCACATAATAATGTATCCCTTTTCCTATATCCTGTAATAGTGATTTAGAGATAGAGCTTCTAATTTCTTCATTTTATATTATGATGTAGAACAGGTGTGCTGATTGGCATGATTGGTTCACTTGTTATCTTGAAAACATAATTGATTTAACTCATTTTTGCATCCCTAACACCTAGTAATGTCCTATAATGATGTCAGTTAATAATTTAACTACATGAATTGAATAGCTTTATAAACAACACTTAAAAGAGGAATGAACTTCTTTCACTCAATGAGATACATAGCATGGACAGAAAGGAGATTAAAAAATGGACCAATCTTCCTGATGAGATCTGTGAACAGCCCTTGCCTAGAAACATGTCTTTTGTGCTGTGGTACCCATTTAAACCCAGATTTGCATGTGACTATAATCTCCTTCCTCTATGACTTTAATATGCTCTGACTTTATTCCTTCTTAATTAGGGACCTCAGCAATTATCTCTCCTTCTGAGTTCAACTTTGTTTCTGGCATTTGCTAAGTCCATCTCTTAGATGGATCCAACCCTTTAGTAGGTGAAGATCTTGATTTCTGCCCTGTATCTCCCTCCCTGGGAACTAATAGATCAGAGACCACATTGAACTGAATGCCAAACCCATTCCATATTACTGACCAAAACATAGAATTCTTGCCTGGGAAGAGATAGCTACCAAACCATAGTGTGGAGCATGTATGCCAGTGTTGTGTGTGAGTGCTTTGTAAGCAGAATAGGCAAGGAGGCAAGACTTTGTAGATGTTAGCCAAAGCCAAAATAAATATCTGTCCATTTTATAGACTAAAACCATCATTTTTCTTTTTCCGCCTTTTTGTGGTTGCCATGTGTATACATATAATTCAGAATTCTTAAAAAATTAGGGACCTGTTATTAACTTACTCTTTTTGAAGTATTTTGACATTATTAAAATTAGATTTTAAATGTGATTTCATGAATAAATAAAAGAATGGGACTGTAGGCCTAGAAGTGTTCAGTTTTAAGTGTGTTACCTCAATCTTTGATTTAAAGACAGCTGACCATTTCATAAAGAACAAAATTAAGGGCAATAAGAGTAGTAATTTATGTTTAGAGATGAAGAATATGGCAGAAATAGTTTATATCCAGCAGCTGGTAAAAAGTTATAGATGTAAAAGAAGAGGGAATTACTCATTTTCCTTTTTGTGTTGTGTTCTCTGCCCAGGTGATGATCATCATATTGTAAAAGCTAAAACAAAGGCTCTCTTTCAGCCTTGGCTAAGAGAGGGTGTAATAAGAACCCCAACTGCCCAAAATGCAGAGATAATTGTGCCACTACCTGTAATCACTGTGGGCAAGAAGGTAGGTATTGGATAAGGCAAATGTTCTCCTAATTTTCAATCATAGGAAGATCATGAATAACAGAAAGACATTTTAATGCATTTATTCAACAAAAACTTTATTGAAAACATTCTTATGTAACAAGTACTGTGCTAAGATCTGAGGTTTTTGTTAAAAGACATGGTCCCCACAAAGGGTTGCAGGTTTGATTCCCAGTCAGAGCACCTGCGAGTAGCTGGCCAGATCCCTGGTGGGGGGCACATGAGAGGCAACTGCACATTGATGTGTCTCTCCCTCTCTTTCTCCCTCCCTTCTCCTCTGTCTAAAAATAAATAAATAAAATCTTAAAAAAAGAAAAAAGACATGGTTCCCAGAGAAGGGAAGTAACTTAACACATAATATAATAAACATTTGGAAAGTGCAATGATGTTGATTTACATAGAATATCATCAGGTGACCAGACCTGTGGTTCTGAATGTGGTCTTACAAATTAGACAGACTTGAGGTTGATACTGGCTGTCTCAAATCATGTGAATCTGGAAAGGCAATTAAATCACTTGGACCTCACCCTCCATCTGGCAGTAAAATCTACCTCACAGGCTTGTTATAGAAATTAAATGAAATACTGTAAGTAAAGAACTTAATACAATGCCTGCAACAGAGTAGACACTCAATAAAATGGTAATAATTGGGGTTATTACTACATCTATAAACTACGGATTTGTAATGTTAATAGTGGGAAAAATTTGAAAACTGTCAAATAATGTTTCTTCTAAAAGTGAAAGATGTGACCACTGGGTCGTATCATAATAGGTTCCCTAACAAAGCAGGTACAATTAACACATTTTTTTTTTTACATGGTTTACCCCCACGTGTAGTTACTAACAAGTCAGATGAAAAGAGGTAAGTAGACATAGTGTTAGTGGGTTTTAGCAAGGCAGCCAGGATGGTCTTCTGTGCCGCTTAGTCAGGAGCCTCAGGAAACTAGGCTGGGCCGGGTGGGTGTGCGTGTTGTTGAGGGCTTTGCTGAAGGGCGATGAAAACATGAAGAGAGTAAGTGTACTGGCTGTTGTTTTGCCGCACTAACTCAAAAATATTGTAAACAAATTAGAGAAGAGCTTCAAGGGTAGTCTGATAAAATATGACTTCTCATCAGAAGAGATAAATTTTATGTTTTGTGATGGATTCAGGACCCAAAATGAGCTCTCTCCACAGAACAAAAAATGGGTCTAGGCTCCTTGAATTTTTTCTACATGTAGTCTTCAAAACAGTTATGATTAGTGTAGGCTGCATGGTCTGAATTCATAAAGAAAATAAATCTTAAGTGCTCTATTCCAGGCTAAAAGCAAGGAAAATATTAAACTGTCTATTTAACAATGTATTAGAGATGTATTCCTTCTATAGAAAGATATCGTGCTTTAAGTCATACAGTATGTCACTGTTATACTAAATATGCATATGATATAATAAGAGTCTAACTCAGTTTCTTTTTTTTTAAGGATTTTATTTATTTATTTTTAGAGAGAGGGAAAGGGAGGGAGAGAAATATCAATGTGTGGTTGCTTCTCACACGCCCCCCTACTGGGGATCTGGCCTGCAACCCAGGCATGTGCCCTGACTGGGAATTGAACCAGCAACCCTTTAGTTGGCAGGCCAGTAGTCAGTCCACTGAGCCATACTAGCCAGGGCCTAACTCAGTTTATTGATATCTCAGTGTTATCATCTTGATAGATAGCTGAAACTTTTGATGACAAAATATAAGCTTTCTCTCGGAATTTTTTTTAAAGTAGTTTATGGCAGATAGTCATGTCCTAGAGCATTACTTTTTTTTTTTAATTTTGTTTATTTTTTTTAAAGAGAGGGGAAGGGAGGGAGAAAGAGGGGAAGAAACATTGATTTGTTAGAGAAACATCTATTGGTTGCCTCTTGCATACTCCCAACTGGGGACCTGGCCCACAACCCAGGCCTGTACCCTGACTGGAAATCAAACCAGTGACCTTTCAGTTCACAGGCCAGCACTCAATCCACTGAGCCTCACCAGCCAGAGCTGAATTTTTTGATAGGCTTCCAAATTACACACAGATTTTCACCTCAAAATTAAAATAAAAGAATTTTCCCTAGAGCAATTGATTGCTCAAACTTTCCCTTTAGTGTTTAATAAAATTGGCATGGGTGTTTGCATAACATTATGCCTTAAACCACAATTTATTTGGTTTCTGTTTTCATGGATTTGTTGAGTTGAAAACATGTTGTTTCAAAAGAGAATATAGCATGTACTCAAGTCAGGCACATGCTTGTTATAATCTTTCTATTCCTTGGAACCTCAGTAACAGCCTTTCCAGATATGAAAAAGTCAAGTGAAACTACACAATGATCTATGCATAATCAATCAACAGGACCTTGCTTCTGGAATACATTAGCTCCTCCTTGCATTGCAGGTTAACTTTGTAAAAGAGAGTAACTATTGAGGCAGAGTCCCAGCATCTCATTGCTCAGTGCCAGTGGTGATCAGCTTTGAAGTGCTCACATGAAACTTCTACTGGGTGGACTAATGTGCCCCTAAAATCCCCTGTCTTTCCCACGGTCTCAGAATATGACCTTATCTGAAAAAAGCGTCTTTATAGATATAATTAGTTAAGATGAGGTCATATTGGAGTAGGGTGGGCTCTAAATCTGATCTAAACGATGGTGTATAAGGAGAGAAAAAACACAGACATGCACAAAGAGGGAAGGTGATGTGAAGACACAGAAACACACAGGGAGAACATGTGGTGACAGAGGCAGAGACTGGAGTGATGCATCATCTCCAAGCCAAGGAACGCTAAGGATTGCCTGCCATGCCAGAAGCTAGGCCTGGAGCAGATTCTCCCCTAATGCCCTAGGGAGAGCATGGCCCTGCCACAGCCTTAATCTCAGACATTTAGCCTCCAGAACTCTGAGAGAATAAATCCTTCTTGTCTCAAGTCATCCAGTTTGTGACAGTTTGTTATGGCAGCCCTGGGAAGCTAACGCAAAGCCCGAGGTGCCTATGGAGAATGAATTTATTTTAGGGATTTGTGAAAAATGCAAATTCAAAGTTAATGGTTTCATAGAGTTTTGACGAGGCTTCATGGAACATCAGATAGAGCCTCCTGACTTGCCTCCCTTTGGCAGGTCTTGGTCATTCTACAATCTGTTCTCCCCTTGGTGGCCAGGGTGATCTTTCTAAAGCTAAATCTCGTCCCTTTATTCTTCTGCATAAAACACACTGACTGCCCCCCCTCCCCACCACCCCTCATTGCCCAGCTTCCCAGGGTGAGTCTTCCTGATCTGTCCCCAACCTCACTTGGTGCCAATCTGTCGCCCTGTAACTTCTCCAACCAGCCTACATTTCTAAGTACTCCTGCTCTTTCTCCCATCTGGCCTTTGCATCTTTATTTCCTCTGCCCAGAGAAGCCCGCCTCCTCCCCATCCCCTGATGCATCCCAGCATGGAGGGAAGGTGATGTGAAGACATAAAAACACAAGTAGAAAGCCATGTTGGTAAGAGAGGTAGATTGGAGTAAAGCATCTACAAGCCAAGGAATACTGAGAGTTGCTGGCACTACCAGAAGCTAAGCATGGAACAGATTCTTCCTTGTGGCCCTAGAGAGAGGATGGCTCTGCCACAACCTTAATCTCAGACATTTAGCCTCCAGAACTGTGAACTTAATGCTCCCCCTTCTCAGCTTGGACATCTCCTAGGCGACCTTCCCTGCCCATCTTAAGTGGGCACTCTACACTTCTCCCCAAACTACTCGTCCCTCTGTGTCTCGCTTGTTTGTGCAGCAAACAGGACTTTTACTGTTCCCCACTCAGATGCAAGAAATGTCACATTCCGTTATTTCTAAAATTAAAAATAAATGTGCTCCTCATTCTCATCCTCTTGAATGGTAACAATTCAATCTTTGGGCTTCATCTCTGGCCCACACTCTTGTGAGATGACCCAAGAATTGTGAGCTTGTGTACTAACAGAAAACTGGCTCTCCAGCTGCATGAAGCTGCAGCTGCATGCTGACCTGTCGGGTACTGGTTGTCTGATGAAGTCAGGGACAACCGCCCACCCCAGCAGTCCTCTCCGCCAACTGTGGGAGGACACAGAGGCCTCACGGCCACTCAGGGCCTCAGCACGAACTGACCAGTTTGGACTCAGTCCTTACTAAGGCAGAGGTTCACTCCACTTTATACTCCCCACTCCAACATATACAACAACCCCTCAAACTTATTACTTTCATTTACATGTAGAGGAACCTCCACGCATGTACACACACCCACACACCCATTTTCACAGGAACATATTTACAGTAGCCAAAAAGTGAAAGCAACCCAAGTGTCCATTTATGGATAAATGTATAAACAAAATGTAGTGTATACATACAATGGAATGTTATTATCTTTGAAAAAGTAAGGAAATTCTGACATATGCTACAAAATGCATAAACCTTGTAGGTATATGCAAACTGAAATAAGCTACTCACAAAAGGACAAATACTGTATGATCCCACTTATATAGGTACTTACAGTAGTCAAATTAAGACACAAAATAGAACGGTGGTCGCCAGAGACTTGGGGGGAGGGGAAATGGGGAGTTTTTGTTCAATGGGCTCAAATTCTCCGTTTTTGAAGACAATGGGGCTCTAGAGCTGGATGGTAGTGATGCTTGAACAACAGTGTGAATATACTTAATGCCACTGAGCTGTACACTTAGAAATGGTTAAGGTGGTAAGTGTATGTACCTTTTACCACACATTTTCAAAATGCTATTAAAAACCCAAACATGATAGTCTGACTTTTAGTCAGTTTTATTATTATTTTTAAATTCTCTGCAGACAATGCACCTTCTTATTACCTGAACTCAGGGCAGACCACACCCATGCCCACCCCTTGGCATTCTCCTGGACTTTGGGCAAGTTACTTAACTATGTGGGGTCTCAGTTTCCTTATTTGAAAGATAAAGATAATAATTTCTTCAAGGAGTTTTGAAAGAATTAAATAACTGCCCGTGGTACATTTAAATGCTTGGCAACGCTATTGTTGTGTTCACATTTAAATGATTTTAGGCAGCAAGTGATAGAGATAATGTTGGCAGAACTAGAAACTGGCAGCATAAGTGGATCCTTTATTAGGAGAGAATTCTAACAGTGTGTAAGAAAGTGCAGTTTTGACCTACAGTTTCACTTTGGTGAAGATGAGTTCCAATGAGGGTCCAGACCCATCTCACTACCTCTATGGCCCACCACCTCCAAGCAAACATCTTGCCCACCCCTGCAATGAATAGGGGGCAGCCTAGCAGATATAAGGTGCTCCCTTCAGCTAAATAGCACCTGAAGGATAAACTGAGGCACCAGCCCCAGCAACATTGTCAGTGTCTTCACCATCTGCTTACAGCCCTCTTGACAACAGTTGGGAAATTAAAAGAGAACCTGAAGCGATATCAACAATGTTTAGGTATCGTTAGTGTTTCCTCTCTTGTAAAGCTATAATGATAATTTTTAGAATACTTTTCTTTACGGAATTTATTAATTCTGAGAGGCAGCTTCTGCTTCTGCAGCATGAAGGAAGTTGTTCTTGTTCCTGCAGAAACAGGATATCATTGACCGCATTTGACATGACAACACAGGGAGGAAACCCGACGCCTCTGCGAAGTGCATGAGGCCAGCTGCTGTTACAAGAGTTTTTTTAAAATTATAGGAGAGAATAGAAAAGTCAGTGTAATGTACACAGCACATACCACACACAATAATTACTACAGCGTTTTCAGTTCTAAAATTAAGGGCTAGAAACTTAATATATTTTTGATTTTATTGTTTATATTAATGATGGAAAACAAATTATCCCCACCCCAGCATTTAGGCAGACTATTTCAAACATGTTTTATTATAAATGATAACTACTGATGGGGATTTTGAGATGCGATAGTAGTGATGTTGTCAGAATTAAGTAGGAAAACTATTTTTTTCTAAAGAGTGAATAAAAAAAAATACCGAGCCCTGTTTTTTCAAAGGGAGTAAAGACAAGTGATATAAAGAAAATTATTTTCAGAGTCTCATTTGATGCACAATAAACAAGTATCCACAGTGAATCTAGGCAGGAGCTTTTGAATGGAAGGACATCTTAAAAGGCTACCATTTGAAGGACAGAGTTTCCAGCACCACGGTTACCACCACCGCCATGTCTTTTTTCCTGGATCCTGGTGTAAATGTAAGAGCGGAACGTTTTGAAGTGTAACTCAAGTTTGGAGAAGAAACAGACATATAAAACCTTAATTAGGCATAAGATTCTTATTGATGAGAGGAGGGAAGGGAGAAAGTAAAGAAAAAGGAAAAGAGGGAGAGGCTGACTTCAATCCTTGTTATTCAAGCTGTGTTTTAAGAGCTGCAAAATCAGCATCACCTGGGGACTTGATAGAACTGCTGATTCTCAGCTCTCCCCGCTTCCCCTAGACTTATGGAACCAGAATCTACATTTTCATAAGCTCCTCCAGATATTTTGTAGTGCATTAGAACTAGCAGTACTGTGTTCCAGGACCATGCCAAGACCAGACAGTTCCAGGGCCTCAGCCACACTCTCTTTCACATAGGGATCTGGTGCCCCAGCTAGAGAAAGCTGAGACAGCCCAGGCCAGATACCAGAGCCAGAGGCAAGGTGGTTACCAGAGCTGAGAGAGGGCCCAGGCAACAGGGCACAGACCATGTCTGTGGCCACATGGAAGGCATAGGCCGTGGGACTGAGGCTTGCACCTGGGGATGTGGCTGGAAGCCAGTCCCATATGCCTGCCACTGTGAGGACTCTCTGTGGTTAGAAATCACCTCTGAAAGCCACGGGGCTGAGTGACACCTTCCCTGTGTGTCTGCCTGCCTATTGCTAAAGCCATTTTTTTGTGAATTCTGTCCCTCTCACAAAACAGTGCTCTAAGACCGAGGTTACTCTTGAAAGCAGCAGGTAAAATTTTTTTTAATTAAAGTAAAAGAAGTTGACAAATGAAGCTTTGCTGAAGTAAGAGGAAATTTAGGAAGGAGTGCCTTAGAGGGCTCTTGACTACTTGAAAAGCAGATCGTCACCCAAGAATCATCAAAGATGGAGACACTGCTGTTTACTTTGAGGGACATGTCTACCAACAGACCTCAAACTCAGGAACACCCATTAGTGAACGCCAGCTCCAGCGGCCCCATATAAGGGAGTTGTCAATAAGAACAAACAAGTAAGCCCTTCCTCCTGACAAAACAGGATGTCATTCTACCAATAATCAACACATAGAAAGGAAAATATTTTATTGCTGTCAGTGAATTGAATGATACTTCAGCAGATAAATTCCCAATCCAGAAATTTTCACATAATCAAAATAAATAAACTGAAGTTCTATTGAACAAGGGGGTTTATCACTATAACCTAAAATGATTTGTTCTACAGAAAATATGAAACTCTCCCTTTTCTGGAAGGTCTTGGAGCTTCTCAACAGGAGAGCACCACGTGGTCAACAATCTTCCAAGTTGTTCCAAGTTCAACTCCATTGTTGGAGTAACCAAACCTGCCAAATGGGACACCCTTTCTTTGCCTTCATCCAAGGACAGATTTCTCTTTATAGTTAGGAAAAAGTGATTGTAAATAAGAATGTTACACAAAGGATAGAATGGCAAGGACCCTAGAGAAAAATCTCTTCCAATAACCAGAGTACAGTACAAGTTCTTGGAACTTGTTCCTCTCTTCATATTTGGCATTAACCAGTTTTTTGTCCTTGTCTGTAGGTTGCATAAACAGTGAATTTCTAATTTCTACATAAAGCCTCTATTCATCTAGAATAAAACTGTGTCAATGTGCAGACTCTTAAGATCCAAGAGGGGCCTTTGTGCAGAGAAAAAACTATTTACAATTACCTTGGTTTTAAGTTAGTATTTACTTATTAACATTACAAAATTTAAATTTTGTAATTTTAATTTCTTTAAATTTTAAGTGCAATTTGCAAGTCATAGTATTCTATTTATATTCTAATAAAATATGAATCATTTTTTTGCTTATTCTTTTTTTTAATCCTCACTTGAGGACATTTTTGTCATTACTTTTTAGAGAGAGAGGAAGGAAGAGAGAGAAAGAGAGAGAAACATTGATTGATTGTCTCCCACATGCACCCCAACCAGGGGCATCAAACTGTCAACCTAGGTATGTGCCCTGCCTGGTAATCAAACCCACAACCTTTTGTCTATCGGATGATGCTCCAACCAACTGAGCCACACTGACCAAGGCTCATTTTTACTTATTCTTTAACCAATATTTGACTAATTCAAGCTAAAAAGGCTAAGTTCTTTTTAGTAATAATTCCTATTTATAACCTTAGTTAATTTCCCAAGTTATTCAGTCACTTTCTTAAGTGTTTTAATTATATTTTACATATTTACTCTTCTCTTTTAAGACTTCAGGTGCTTGACAGGGTAAACTAAATCTTTACAAGCAAAACGATTCCATAAGCTAATAAATGTAATGCAAAAATATATAGTGAATCTCGTTATACCAAAAATATAAGAACTATTTATAATACTAGCTAAATTCTTATGCTTATTAATTTAAAATTATGAGTCAGAAATCAATAATGCAGGTAAAGCTAAAAGCATATGGGTAATCTGTTAGATTCTCTTAAGCATTAGAGTTTAATAAATATAATAGATTACCTCAATAATTACTTACTTGTATATTTTACACAAAAGTATTATTTGTGGGTTGGTTAATTTTATTATATCTAAATTTAATTCTGAACTTCATTTGGCTGGAAGGACATTTAGCTGGAGAGAAATGAAGTTGTAACATCCCGGTCAAGCTGAGGTGACTGTGCTGACCATGAGACACTGACGTCATTGCTTATCAGTTATAGAGATTCCAGGCGGGGCCATAGCCCTGAGGACGCATGCTTGCAAAGGGAAGAGCTGTGACAAGAGTTTGTTCCCTGGGTTTGTTTTATCTTTACTTTTTTCCTTCAGCTTTAATTTTTTCATAATTACAGCTTGATTTTGGTAGATGGAATTCTACAAACCACCTCCCTCTCTCCCTTTGTTAACCCTGACTGAATTAAACTAATCTCTTTGTTGCATGATTATTCCTGCAACTTTTTAGATCTTTCTCAGATAACAGCTCTCCAGCCCTCAAAACATCATCTCAGATCATAAATTCCTCTCAATCTGCTGTCCAGCTTTGTGGCTGCAAATCTAAAAATCGTACTCATAGAAAAATGTTATACTAATCATTAGTATACTCTAAATCGAATCTCTGAATACCTGCAAACAGATTATTAGAGCGGTTAAGACAATTGACCTACACCATTTACTACCATGTGACTTTGGGCAGTGTCACATAATGGATCGACAAATACATTGACAAATGTATATTCAAAAATCCCTATACGTATACATAACACACAAAATTGGGACTATACTGAAAATATTTTAAAATTGTACTCTTATCAGCTGTTATGCCATGAATATTTTCTCATGGAATTAAATAGCCTTCAGAAATGTAATGACTCTTGGGAGGTCCACTTCTAAAATGGAGAAAAAATTTTGACCATGGACCCACTCCGCAGCAAAACAACCATATCTTGTAAAAATTATGAAACAAGCAAGTAACCATTTAAAGTCTTTGGAAATTGGCCTATATTCATACATACTCAAGAAAATCTAAATATATATGCATAGCCCATGGACACAGACAATAGTGTGATGAAGGCCAGGAGAGGAGGGGCTGGGTGGAAGTGGACAAATGGCGTGGGTGGGAAATGGGGGACATCTGTAATAGTGTCAGTAATGAAAAAAGAAAAGGTATGCATAAATCTAGGTATGCATAAGAACGGCAAGTCTATGGCACTTGAGCCATGACCCATTTCCTCCCTTCCCACCCATAGCTCAGCATGATAGAAGTGCCCATCTAGATAGGTATGGCCAAAAGGATGAGACTGCCTCTACCCTCAGCTCCTGATCAAGAGATTGGGTATCTCCCTGGAAGGGGCAGGTCCACCAGCATTTCTCATCTTCCTGGCTCCAAGGTGCAAAGGCTAAATCCCTAGGAAGTGTGAGTAAGAGGGTAGAGGCTCCCTTCCACACATGTGGTGAAAGCTCTATCTCAGGCACAACAGGCAGAAAATACTGGGATCCCCATCGACCTCACTGGAGGATATCCTGTCCCTGCCACACCTTACTCATAAATCAGAGGTATCACTCTGATTAAAAGAGGCCCCATCTCTGCTCTCAGCTCTGGAGCAATGGCTTAGAGACTTTGTCCAGGAGACAGGCAGCCCCTAAGAAAAGAGAGCTCTGAAGTACTACCCAAAGAAGCTGACTTTACCTGAAACAGAGAGTGAAGAAATTCAAGCCTAAGAGTGCTCTTGAAAACGACAGAGAATTTGGTGGTAAGCAATTAACAGAAAGCTGATAGTTCATGAGAGCAAGAAGCTAAATTCGGTCAGCTAGAGGGCGGTCTTGAAAACTACCCCTGCAAACGAACATGAATTTAATTGGGTCCAACTATGGGACAGTGTATGCCCCAGAACACTGCTGAACACAATAAGGTAGTCAGCCAGCAATTAAACTCAGGGTGACTGGGCACATGCCCAAGGATATGCCCTCTGAGGGGCAACATGCAGGCCTTACATTGTGGGGAAATAGATTTGATTAATATAGTCCAGCCAACTTATTAAACAAATAAACAAGCAAACAACAGAAACAAGCCCTGGAATGAGAAAAAACAGAATCTAGTGTTGCTACAATAGAGCTCTGAAAATACCCAATTTCCAACAAAAAATTATGAGACATTCAAGAAAAAAAAATAAACAGGAAGTATGACCCATACATGGGAACGAAAACAAGTACAGAAAACTGCCTATGAGAAAACCCAGAAGTCAGATTTAATAGATAAAGACTTCAAAGAATCCATGTTAAATAATGTTCAAAGAACTAAAGCAAGTCTTGGTTAAAGAAATAAAAAGAAGTAGGGTAACAGTGTTTGATCAAGGAGAAAGAAATTAATTTTTTTTAAAAAGAACCAAATCAAAATTCTGGAGTTGAAAAAAATAATAGTTGAATTGCAAAATTCACTAGAGGGGCTCAATAGTATATTTAGGCTGGCAGAAGATAAAATCAACAGATTTGAAGATTTTTCATTACAGATCATACAATCCAAAGAACAGAAAAAGAAACTGAAGCAAAACAAACAGAGCCTCAGAAAAATGTGGGATAACATTAAGCACAGCAACATATGTGTAATGGGAATATCAGAGGCAAGGAAAGGAGCAGAAAAAATACTCAAAGAAATAATGACTGAAAACTTCCCAAAGTTGATGAAAACAATAGTCTACACATCCAAGAAGCTCAAAGAACTCCAAGTGCAATAAATACAGAGAGATTCATATTTAGAAATATCATAGTAAAAGGAATTGTATACTTTAAATGGTGAATGTTAAGGTATGTGAAATATATCTCAATAAAGCTCTTACAAAGAAATGTAATGCTATAATAACTTACCATGACTACAAAATAATCTCTTATATGGATATGATAATCTGTAATAAATTTAACCATTAGTTTCTTTTGAACAATTACATCATTCTTAATTTTAAGTGTGTTATACAATGTTATAATAAGCATCCTTGTACATAAAGTGCATCATCTCTAATACTTCCTCAGGATAAATATATGCAGAGAGAAAAATCTGAAAAGGAAATATTTTACAATATTAACAATACTTATCTCTGAGTGGGGGAATTTTGGTGATTTTTATTCTACTTTTCTCCATTTTCTCTACTGTATTACTTGTAATATCAGAAGAAAGTTAAGATGATTATAGTCTTTGTATTATTTACACTTACATGAACTTGGAAAGAATTAAGTAGTTAAATATAACACATATCTAGAAATAAATGAGCCTGTTATACAAGACTCCTTAACAGACTGGCTTCCAGGTTCCCCACCGCTCTTATGTCCCAGCACTCATCATTGTCACCAGGGACATTTCTCACCGAGGTGCAATCTACTGTGGTCATAAAGAGCACACTCTATGGGGCCGCACTGCCTGGGTCTGAATCCCTACTCTGTGACTTGCTAGGCTGAGGGGCCTTGGCGAGTTGCTAACCTTCTTTTACGTCTTAGTTTCCTCAGATGTGTAAGGAGGGACATGATAATCACTTTACGTTCCTTATGGAAATTAGATGAGTTTACTAGTTAAGCACAAATAATAGCCATTATTCTTCTTAACAGTTCTTTCATATCTCCACACTTTATAAACTTACCGTTTGCTCTGTCTACAATTTATTCCACCTTGCTCCCTTCCTCTATGTCCCTTCTGACAGCCAATGCTACTCAGTCTTCAAATTTCAACCAAAGACTCACCTCTCTCAAACCTCCTTCACTCTACCAAAGTATTCATTTCACCTCTGGACCTCCAAAGCATTTATTCATTACTTTTTCCCTCATTGCATTTATTCATTACTTTTTCCCTCATTGCATATAAAAGAATAACAGTAGTAGAGATGTGATGGAGGCATGAACATTCAGAAGAGAGGCTTGAAGAGCTTCTATTGGCATATTGCAAAGGAACACCCACTATATTCTTAAACTATGAACTTGAAGCAGCTAAAGATGGAGAGAATAAAAGTTGTCTGCAGTTTGGCATAAAAGTTCTGATTGCTTCCTTCTTAAAGACATTTCCAATGCCTTCTCACATGGAGAACAAGAAACAGAAACTTAACTTTTATTCTCTAATCTAGGAAACATCTGTAACCCCAAACCACATTATTTTAGAAGGGAAATCAGATGGAGGAGTGATAAATGACTTAGCAGAACCAAGGATGTCAAATCTAAGTGCCTGCAGAGGTGATACTGGCCCAGAAGTAAACCAATTTAACTCGCTGGATCCCAGTATGGCTCAGAAAGTGGAGACACCACCACCTTGAAAGGTAAAGATGAGTGTTAATAATAATAATAATATTATTGGAAAGTGTGTAATAGGAAAACGTCCTCATATCTTCATTCCCACATCTCTCCCCCTGGTGACCATCCCTCTGGAGAAACCTGAACCAGAGAACATACAAAGAGAATGGTGAGATGAAGTACGGGAGTGAACACAGGATTTTAAACAAAAGTCTGCATATTAAAGCTCAAGAACCCTGCCAGCTCCCATTCTTTGCCCCACTCTAAACATGAGCATCCAGGTTTACACATTCTAGTAGGGGACTGGAAGATTCTTCCCTGGAGAAACTAACCACACACACCGGAGAAATGTCCTCTGGCTATGGACATATGGGGTTCACAGTGAGAAAGCAGGCTGACCACACCCCCTACACCAGGGTTTCTTAACTTAAGCACTGCTGACATTTTGGACCAGATAATTCTTTGTTGGATGACAGATGGAGAAGGTCAAGGAGAGGGCTTTCTTCCTGGTTTGCAGGTGGCCATCTTGCTGTCTCTGCACATGGAAGAGAGGATGCGGAGAGCGGAACTGAGCTCTCTCAAGCCTCTTCTCATAAGGGCAGAAATCCAATCATGAGGGCTCCACCCACATGACCTAATTACCACCAAAGGTCCCATTTTCAAATACCATCACATCGGAGATTAGGGTTTCAACACATGAATTTTGGAGGGATACCTTCAGTTCAAAGTACCTTACCTCTCTTTTTGATCCTGACAGCTAATTGCCTTACGAGACGTAAACAGTCTCCGTAGCACGTCCCACTAACAATCAACAGATGAAGCCATTTGATATACGTATATAAAAAAATTAGGTTTCATTCCTATACCATACACAAATGACTTCCAGATTACTTAAATGAACATATAAAATAACTTCATAATCCTGAGGTGGGAGAGGCATTCTTGAATGAGGAAAAAAAAAGAGTTCATGATTTTTGTCATGTACTATCTAAATTTTATCCACTCGGTATCATTGGCAAAGTACCTAGAGTTCTGACATTTTAAAAAAATTCTCACCCAAGGATATGTTCACTGATTTTGAGAGAGAGGGAGAGAGAGAGAGAGAGAGAGAGATCAGTTGCCTCCTGCCTCCTGTACGTATTCTGACTGGGGATTGAACCTGAAACCTAGGTATGGGTCCTGACCAGGGATAGAACCCACAGCCTTTTGGTGTGTGGAATCATGCACCAACCAACTGAGCCACCTTGCCAGGGCTAGAGTTATGACATTTTTAAGGGCCTCGGGTATATTATAGACATGAAAAGAAAAATAATACTGGCTCCGATTTTTTAAAACATTTAATTATTTACAAAATATAATATGTCAACTGGACTATTCTAACTTCTTTCAATGGTTATATAAATTATATATAAATAAAATACAATTTACATCATGAGAACAAAAACAATATTTTATACCTAATAAAATTAGAAGACTATAAAAATTACTGCTATTTTTTAAAACTTTAAGAGAGTATACTTGGTGTGGAACATGGGAGCAGTTCGGTGAGGCTGACTGGATACAGGGGAGATGGGTGTTGGTTTGTCTCTGAGAAGCTCTGGTTACTACCACATGCCCCTGTTGTGCCGCCCAGAGTCAACCCCACTTGGCACTCGGCCTGTTTTCCTCTGAAGACATTATTTGTCAGTGATAGCAACTTTAAAATGTGAAACTGTTTTCCGGCTTTGGACTTAATTTTTTCTTCCCAGAATTATGTTCTTTCTCTTTCAAAGTAAACCTTCTAGAAATTGACCCATACTGTGCAGTTTTATGCATAATGCATGCTCAGTGAAATACAGTAAAGCCCAAATAAAGTCAGCTTCATTTTCTCTATTCTGGTGCTATTTCCCCCTAATATTCTCCTCAGGAAGCGGTATCTGATTTTATAACATTCGTCTACCAATTATCTTAATGATTCTACATACCAGCAATTTACCAGGATCTGTAATTGACAGTACCGTTTATTCATAATTGTAATTTTTTATAACCACATTTACATTTATGTCACTTCTCTCTCCATTTTGCAGTGAGAAATGAAAGAGAACAAATGAAAAAGAACTAGTTTCTCTTCTGCTTCTTCTCTGTAAGTACAAAAACAGCAAATAAAAGATATTTTAAAGTCCTTAGTTGTATACCTTTCACACTTAGACTCATATCTAAGCAGTTATTTGAATATATCAAAATTAAAATTCTTTTATCTATCCTATTATAGCATTTCTTACATTCAATTGCAATTAACTTTTTCTGCCATCATCCCCCTTGAGCTTTTTAATAAGTTATTTATCTCTATATCCTTAGAAATAGCATGTTCTTAGCTCCTATTAGATGTTTAATATATGTTTCTCAAACAGCTAATTGGTACCGACCCATGGAATCAATATAAAAATGATTAAACTATATCATAATGTGTCTTCAAATAATAGCTGCCATTTGTAGCACATTTCAAGGCTACTGTAATTCATCTTCAGTAATTCTCTTCTTTGTGTACTGCACCATAATTTTTTATCTCTATTGGATTATTTCCATCATCATACTGATACACTCTGATTTCCTCTTATCTTAAAAAGCTTATCTTGATCCCTTTTCTCGTTTTAACTATTGTGCCACCTCTGCTCCCCTTTACAGATAATCCCTTTCAAATGTTTTCTGTGTTTTTGTTTCCAGCCCCAATAGGGGATTGGGCAGGGGCAAATCACTTGGCTAATGAATCATGTCCTGGAAGCAACAAAAATGTAGAATCAGAGACAAGGAGGTCTGGGTAAGATGCATGTGAATGGATTTCTGGGAATGGGCACAAAGAGTATGGATCTTTGTGTTTCTCTTTAATGCCTACCGGAAAATACCCACCGCTGAGGAAATAGTCAACAACCAGGTGGAATGAATAACTTTTCTTAGACGACGCAGTGCTTACACAATGTGCTCACACAGAGTAAGCGTATTGGCAGGGTTGGAAGCCTTGTATGGGTTCCACAGCACAGGTTCTCTCTCTCCTGTGGCTGACCTCACTATTGCAATTGCAGAAATTGACCTGGGAAGCAACAAAGACCAAAGCTATGTTCTTACTATAGTACCCCTTGAAAAGACCAACTAGCTTCTTAGAAAAAATTGATTATTTCAGATCTTTTCAATCCTGGAGAGGCAGTAATTAATCTCTGACACTTACTTTAGCTAAGGGTCTGACTTTTCTGCCTGCAGAACTTTTGGCAGATCACTCTTGACGTGCTTATATAATGAGGTTTACCAACATGGGATCCTATGTAACACTACTGCAGACCAAAGGAGCCATTTACAACAAAAGGGTACGTGACAGTGGGCATATGACCGTGTGATGCACTGATGCTGTTATGTACTATGTTCCCCAGAGCGTCGGCATGATAGATTTTTGGGAAGGTTTGGTTAAGGAGCCAGTTAGAGACAATGTCCAATGGTGTTGCTGCAGATTCCTTGAGGATGTGATATGCATTTAACAACTGTATGACATCTGGTGCCTGTTCCTCAGAAGTGCACCGCACAGAACCAGGAACCAAGGGGTTGTCTACTCTCAGCATTGCTTTCTTGGGCCCACTTGCAGAATTTATGTTTCCCATCCCTACAACTCTGGGTTCTGCTGGATTAGAGGCCCTGGTTCCTAGGGAGGAGGGAGTACTTTCACCAGGCACATAATAATGTTTCACTGAAACCGGAGCTACAGCTAATGTCTGGTCACTGTGGGCTTCTCATATTCATGAGCCAACGAGCAAGGAGAGGAGCTACTTTACTGTCAGGGATAACTGACTTTGGTTATAATGAAGAGATAAGGTTGCTGATATGTAATAGGTCAGGGAGGAGCCTGCAACTCGGAGCATCCTTAGGTGCTTCCATTCCCAGTGAATAACAATGAACAGGCAAATGCAGTAATTATGGTCTGACAGAGTGAGGCAACAAAGGCCTCAGTCCTCTAGAGATGAAAGTCTAGATCATTCCACTAGGAAAGAAATCCTGAGAGGCTGAAATACTGGCCAAGGGTGAAAAAAAACATATAAATGGGTTGTGGAGGAAAAGGATGAAAAATATCAGTTATGGTGTTGGAAACCACTGTAGGAACAGAGACTGTGGCTTGCTCCACTGACCTTTCCATTGTAGGTCTGGTTTATTTTAGAAATTATATATATATAGCTCCCATCTTGAAGAACCAGTTATCAGTAGAGCATATCTCAGTGGTGTGGAGGTTAGATTGCAACAGACATTTACAGTGCCTTGCACCCATGCTCTTAGTTCATCTGATGGGCGCGTAGCTATGATGGGGCAGTTTTACTTGGTTTCCCCCGCAACTGTACCACAGCCTCTCTATGCTTTTCTACCTAATGATATACCAGTTTATCAAGCCATAAGTTTAGTTTTGTTTTTAAGTGACTCGACTGCCAGTAAGGATGTTGTGGAATGTTAATATTCAGGATTCCAGTTAAAACATGATGTCACCAGCATAAGTAACAAAAGGAATAGATAGACCAGACATCATTTACAGTGAAATTTTTGTGCTTCAAAAGACACCATCAAGAAAGTGAAAAGACAACCCACAAAATGAGAAAATTTTTGCAAATCACGTGTGATGGGGGACTTGTATCTGGAATATATTAAGAACTCTTACAATTCAATGATGAAAAGACAAGCAACTCCATGAAAAGAGGGACAAGGATCTGAATAGACATCTTTCCGAAGAAGATACTCACATGGCCAACAAATCACAGGAGAAGATACTAAGCATCATTAACCACCAGGGAAGTGCAGATCTAAACCACAGCGAGCTACCACTTCACACCCTATACCAGTTTGTCATTATGTAATCATGAAGCTGCTTCCTAAATCTCTGTAAGGGTATTGTCACTGCTTCTGATGCTGAAGCTTGAAGTCTACTGGGCAAGCAAATCAGAACGGAAGATTGAGATAATTTTGGGGAGAGCAAATACAAGCTAGAACTCACAAACATGAACTGGAGCCCAGGAGAATGTCCTGAAATTTGTGTCAGTTGTTGCTTCTGACCTTGATGGTATGGGTGTCGTGTAGAAGCTACAAGAACACAGAACTGACACTCTCTCCTCACCATGGAGACCACAAGGTGGTACAAGTTGGTGCCCCACTCTCTTTGAGAAAGGTATCAGTGGGCTTAATGATAAGCTGAATGTGCATACCCACCTGGTCTCAGGCTACATGTCAAAGTGAGACTACTGCTTCAAAAGAAAATTAAATAGAATCTAGACTCTCACAATATAGTTTCCTCAATGCTCAAAATACAATTGAAAATTGCTTATTACATAAAGAACCATGAAAATCATAACTTGAATAAGAAAAACAATAAAAAGATGCCAACACTGTTTATCCAGTAATATTTGCCACATTTGTTTATCCATTCCAAGAGTTATCTGACAAGAGTTATCTGACAAGAGTTTTAAAGGAAGCATAATTCAAATTCTTCAAAAAGTACCTATGAATTCTCCTGAAACAAATAAAATATAGAAAATTTAGCAAAAATGTTATAAACAAACAAAAAATATAGAACTGAAAAATACAATAACAGAAACAAAAATCTCAGTGATGACAGAGAATACTATTAGAATTGGTACCTTAAGGACAAATACATAAAATTTACCCTATTCAAAAAACAGAAAGAAAATAGACTGAGGGGGAAAAAAAGCCTCAGGAACAGACGGACAATAACAAAAGAGTTCATTTGAATCACTGAAGTCCCAGAATTAGAGGAGAGAGAGGGGGTGAGACTGAAAAAGTATTTGGAAGAATAAGGACTAAAAACTTCCCCAAAAGTCTTTGGGGAAATATAAACTTACAGATTCACTAAGCTGAGAAAACCCCAAATAGGATAAAACCAAAAAAATTCACAGCAAGCACATCATAATCAACCTTCTGAAAACTCAAGACAAAGAAAAGATCTTGACAGCAGCCAGAGAGAACTAACACAATATTAAATAAGGGAACACCAATTTAAATGACAGAAGATTTCTCATCTGAAACTATGGAGGTCAGAAGGAAGTGGCATGACATTTTTCAAGTGGTGCTAGAAAAGAACTGTCAACCATGAATTTTATATCTGTCAAAAATATCCTTCAGGATTTAAAGGGAAATAAAGACATTCTTGGATAAAAGAAAACTAAAGAATTTCTTCATTAAAAAAATTATCCTTAAAGAATAGCTAAAGGAAGTCCTCTAAGCAGTAAAGAAATAGCACAGGAAGATCTGGAATATCAGAGAGGAATTAAAAAACTTCAGAAAGGATAAAAATAGAAGAAATTTAATAGGTTATTATAAATTTCTTTTTTTTTAATTTACACTATTATGTACTTACTTCAGCAGCACATATACTAAAAAAATTTTTACACTATTAAAATGTACAATTCAGTAGTTCTTTAGTACTTGGGTATCTAGAAAGTTGTGTAAACATCACCACCACTATCTAAATCTAGATCATTTTTATTACTCCACAAGAAACCCCATATCCATTAGCAATTACTTTCTGTTCTACACTCCTACCCCTCAGCTGCTGGCAACCACTAATCTACTTTCTGTCTCTATAGATTTGCCTATTCCAGATATTTTATATAAATTAATAATATGATACGTGTCCTTTTATGAATAACTTCTTCTACACACTGTTTGTTTTCAGGGTTTAGCCATGCTGTAGCATGTATCCATACTTCATTCCTTTTTGTGGCTAAATAAGATTCTATTGAATGGATTGACCATATTTATCCTCAGTTGATGAATATTTGGGTTATTTCCAGTTTTCAGTTTTTATGAATAATTCCCCTTTGAACATTCATGTGCAAGATTTTGTGTGTGCATATGTTTTCAATTTTCTTGGGTATATGCTTAAGAATAGAATTGTTGGGTTATATGGTAAATTCTGTATTTAATCATTTGAGGAATTGACCAGTTTTTCAAAATGGTTGGATTATTTTATATTTTTACCTGCAATGCACAAGGGTTCCAATTTCTTCACATCCTTAACAACTCCTGTTGTCATCTGATTTCTTGACTATAGCACTCTAGTGGTGATCTCATTGTGGTTTTAATTTGCATTTCCTAATGATTAATGATGTTGGGCATTTTTCCTGTTGGAAAATGGGTTGTTGGCCATTTGTGTATTTTCTTTGGAAAAATGTTACTTTTTGTATATGATGCAAGATAAGGGTCACATTTCATTCTTTTGCATCTGGGTATCCAGTTGTCCCAGCAATCATTTGTTGAAAAGATTATTTTTCCCCATTGAATTGTCTTGATCCACATGTTGAAAATCAACCATAAATGTCAGGGTTTATTTCTGGATCACAGTCTATTCCATTGTTATCATTATGCCTCATGTGTTTCTTAAATAGTTTTGGGGGTAGAAGCAAAAATTATAATGCTATCTGATGTGGTGCTCAATCTATTGTAATACTTAGGACAACTATATTATAAAAGCAGAGAGGATCAAAAGACCTAAATAGAAATAAGTTTTCTGAAGTTCATTCAATGTGGGAAAACACTAATACTAGTAGACTGTGAGAAATTTTGTGTTTATGTTGTCATACTTAGAGCAGCTACTAGGAAAACTATATAAAGGGATCTAAATGTAATGGCACAAAGCAACAGAGTATCAGAATACACAAAACAGACCTCTCTTAATTGTGCTATCCCCACCCCTAGAAAAGGACCTGGCTGATGGGTTAGAACAACTTGTGTAGGTACAATGGGTTTGGGACAAATGCGTACATTTCTTACATAGCTGTTATGCAGGGAGCCAAAGACAGCGGGGAAAATCACACTCAAGAGAGCGTTCCAGGGACCAAAAGCACATGTCTAGAGTAGTGGCCATAGGAAGGAAGGCTTTAGAGGAGAATGCAGTCAAAGGGCTCAGAGAGCTGGGACTACAGAGCGCAGAACTGTAGCTTGACACATGCAAGCAGAAGCAGGAATACCAAGGCTACAGTTGAACAAGTGGCATGTCCAGAAAGCACACTGTGTGAAATCCAGGGATCCTGCTAAAAGGCCTGTGATATCATCAGAACTTACAGACAATGCATTATGACCCAAACTTTTTTCAAAATAATTTAAAAAGTATAAAACCATTGAGGACTTCCTATTTCTCAGGCAACCTATATGCATTATCCAATAATTTTCACAATAGCCCCACTATATTAGTTTTCTGTTGCTGCTGTGGCAGGTTGGCATAACCTTGGTGGCTTATAACAACACAAATATATATGTTACAATTTTGTAGGTCAGAAGTCTGACATGGGCCTCATTGGAATAAACTGAGGGCATTGGCAGGTCTGTGTTCCTGTACACTCTTGACAGGATTTGTTGCCTTTTTCCATTTTTAGGGGCTACCCACATTCCTTGGCTTATGACCTCCTTTATTTTTGTGGCTGGCAAAGGCAATTCAATTTCTTCTCACATCACATCACTCTAACCTCTTTTGCCTCATCCTTTTACTTTTAAGGACTCTTGTGATTACATTGGGTCCAGCCAGATAATCCAGAATAACCTCCCCATTTTAAAGTCAACTGATTAGAAACCATAGTTCCATTGCATCTTTAATCCCCCTTTACCATGGAAGGTAATATATTTATAGGTTCCTAGCATTAGGATGTGAACATATTCGAGAATTATTCATAGGCAGAAGCCTATGAAACCTAGGAAGTGGGTTTTATAGTCCATGAATTAAAATCTGAAGCAGTGGTGACTTACTCCAGTAAAATGTGCAATGCCTAGAGACCTTTTTGGTTGTCACAACTGGGGTGAAGTGCTACTGGCATTTGGTGGGTGGATATACCAAACATTCTACAATATATAGGGCATTCCCCCACAATAAAGAACTATCAAAATGTCAGTAATGCCACCTTTGAAAACACCTGGCCTAAAGAAACTGAGACTTGGGCCCTGGCTGGTATGGCTCAGTGAACTGAGTGCTGGCCTGAGAACCAAAGAGTTGCTGGTTTGATTCCCAGTCAGGGCACATGCGTGAGTTGCGGGCCAAACCCCCAGTTGGGGGCCTGCAAGTTACAGCCACACATTGATGTTTCTCTCCCTTTCTTTCTCCCTCCATTCCCCTCTCTCTAAAAATAAATAAATAAAATCTTTAAAAAAAAAAAAAAGAAACTGAGACTTGGAGAGGATAAGTATCTTGACTACAGTCACAGCTAGTAAGTTTCAGAGCCGTGATCTGAACCCAAGTCTGCCTGCCTGTGGATCATAGACCCTTTCCAACTTTGCCTCATGCACCATTATACCATAAATTGTCCTGTGACAAGCAAAACCGAGTGCCCTCCTCCGTGGATGTACTCATACTCAATTAAGTGAGGATTTCTTTAATCCCTTTATTCTGAAGATGCATATGTCCAGCTCCAAATGCTTGGATGATTTGAACAAAATAGTCTTGTTCAGTAGCTGAAGCAGGTATAGTAATTTCATGAAACTTTCACTGAATATTGTTCACTCAGGCCTTAGAGTAATAATAACAATCATTTTTTTTTTTTAACTCAAATGTGTGGAGGAATATGCTCTCTCAGAGCTACAGGTTGGAAAGGAATTGGTCCTGGGAGATGAAATGTCATGTCAATCTTTTGCTTCTATTTACCCAGATCCCTGGTTTCTGTTACTCCTCTTACCAGAATGTCAGTTGCTGACAATGTTCAGAATGCGTTGCCTCTGAGGATGGATAAATAACAGAGTGTCTGCATTCTAAGTATGCACTAAGTGGAAACCTTGAAACATCCTATCCCAGCATATGTACATAGATGAACCATGTAGGAAAGCAACGCATCATGATAGTTATCATCCAACATGTGAAAAAGTATTGCTTTAGCATAATACAACAAAAAGCAGATTATCTAGTCACAGAAGATTTTTCTAATGATAACATAGTTTGCTGTTTTCAGTTATCACATCATTAACAACCCATTGCATCTGAACATTAACATTGCATAAACCATTACATCATTAAATAAACACTAAAAATAATTATAGCAACATTATTATTTTCTAGAGTCACATGTTCCCTGAAGCACCAAGAATTCATTTGAATATAATTATGGCATCTCAGATGTACAAATATCAGCATGAATTTAAAAGACTTTAATTAGAGAACACCTTTAGCTTTCTTTGGGTAAACAGTGACATTCCGACATCAGTAACAGCAATTCACATAATTACATATTTGTGTAAAGGGTTTACTTGGTATAAACTATTTAACAATTTGAATCAATTTTACTGTCTTATAGTGTTTCATATTCAGACTATCACAGTTCCACTAAAAAATAAAACATCAGCTAAACACAACATGTCATGTAAATGAAGGAAGTTGTGCATTTTCTGCAAGTGGTCATTAATGACTTCAGGCTCTATAAAAATCAATCACCCTGCTACCTCCCCTGAGTTTTACTGATTAGAAAATTAATCCATATCCCAGGAAGTTCCTAGAAGCTACTGACTTTCACGAGGTTACCCAGCTCCTGAAATCAGAACTAAGACCAAATCTCAAGTTTTCCAATTCCAAGATCCTTGAGATGAGAGATCACACCTTCCTCATTCCTGTTCTGCCCCGAGGGCACAGAGTAAGGCATCTGCTGACTTGAATTCTCAGCCTAATATTCTAATATGTTGTTTTATGTTCAAAGCTGATATTGATCTAAATTCTCAGCCTGTCTGGTTCCTCCCCAGACAACGCCTGGACTGGCCATAATCCAGGAGCTGGAGGGAATTTACTAGCCTCCTGGACTCTGCTGCAGGTCTATGGTTGATGTCCGTTCTGACTGTTGGGTGTTCTTGCCATACCCACTGTTAAATGCTATGAATGTCATCCTGATTTATACATAACTAACTTCAAACTTGACTTTGAGTAAGTTACCTCTCCTTTCATCTTAAAACAAGGGCAAGAATAATAATGGTTCTATTCATAGGCTTTTAGGATCACATGAAATCACCTGCATAAGGGTTGTGTTTTGGGGGTTTTTTGTGGGTTGGTTTTTTTTTTCGGCTGGGTACAGTGAACTTTATTGATGGTGCACGACAAGGCAGGGCTCCCTAAGTTTCTCCCCTTCTCCAGGGGGTCTGGGATGGAAACTGGAAGTCGTGAGATTCTCGGTGTGTTGGGAGATCGATTTAGGGCAAGGACTCCCCAGCCGCTGAGGGCCTCTCTTCCTCTTGCTGGGGCCGATGGTCCAGGGCCTCTTACTCCTTGGAGGCCATGTGGACCACAAAGTCCACCACCTTGTTGCTGTAGCCAAATTCATTGTCATACCAGGAAATGAGCTTGACCTAGTGGTCATTGAGAATAATGCCAGCCCTGGCATTGAAGGTGGAGGACTGGGTGTCACTGTTAAAGTCGCAGGAGACAATCTGGTCCTCAGTACAGCCCAGGGTGCCCCTGAGGGGGCCCTCTGATGCCTGCTTCACTACCCTCTTGATATCATTGTATTTGGCAGCTTTCTCCAGGTGACAGGTCAGATACACAACTGACACATTAGGGGTGGGGACATGGAAGGCCATGCCAGTGAACTTCCCATTCAGCTCAGTGATGACCTTGCTCACAGCCTTGGCAGCGCCAGTAGAAGTAGTGATGGTATTCCGGGTAGCCCCTTGACCATTATACCACAGTTTCCTTGAGGCACCATCCACAGTCTTCTGGGTGGCAGGGCTGGCATGGACTATGGTCATGAGTCCCTCCACGATGCTGAAATTGTCATGGATGCCCTTGGCCAAGGGGGCCAAGCAGTTGGTGGTGCGGGAGGCATTGCTGACAATCTTGAGGGAGTTGTCATACTTGTCATGGTTCACACCCATCACAAACACAGGGGCATCTGCAGAAGGGGCAGAGATGATGATCCTCTTGGCTCCACCCTTCACGTGAGCCCCAGCCTTCTGTGGTGGTGAGGACACCAGTGGGCTCCACAGCCTATTCAGCACCAGCGTCATCCCATTTGATGTTGGTGGCATTTTACTCCTGGAATTTGGAAATGGACTTTCCATTGATGACAGGCTTCCCATTCTCAGCCTTGACTGTACCTTCAAACTTGCCATGACCTCAACCATGTAGTTGAGGTCAATGAAGGGGTCACTGATGGTGACAGTATCCACTTTGCCAGAGTTAAAAGCAGTCATGATGACCCGGTGCCCAACATGGCCAAATCTGTTCACTTCAGCCTTCACCTTCATGTTTCAGGGTTGTGGCTGGCACTGTGTAGGAGGACGTGACTGTCTGCCCAGCAGGAGGAGCAGAGAGCCTGCACAAGGTTCTTAACAGTGCTGGCCATATAATAAACTCTTAATGTTAGCTATTATTATTATTATTATTATTAGCAAAAGTTATTTGCTTAAAATGAAAAGCAGTGCACAGCTATTTAAGATGCTCAAAATGCCAAGTTCAATATATTTAAAGTGTATAATGATTTTTTTATGCAATTAGAATAAGAATAATTATAACCATAGCAATTACACTTGGATAGAACCTTTACTAAATATTTTAACATGTTTACAATGTGCTTTCTTACATATTATTGAATTTATACCATGAACTAAAAAAGAGTGGCTAGATTCTGTGGTAAAGATAGCTTCATCTTAGTCAAAAATTGAGTTATATATAATATTAATTTGAGGAACACTAAAGAAAGCTAATGCACAATAGATTTCTCCAACTCAGATGCCACTGTGTCTGAATTCCAATACTGTAATAAAGATAATAGCTTTATTTTTGCCAGTTCTTCCTTTAAAATGAGATTACTTCTCTAACTGCTGATAGCTCAGGCTAAAGGTATGCAATATTTTTTTAAAGATATACATAATACCTACTGCCCCAAAGGATTCTGGATTTCTGAATAAAATATAAAATAGGACAACTGGAAATAAAAACAGAACAGAAACCATTTAAAAAGAGTGGAGAAGTAAAGAATACCAGACTTCAAAGAGTAAAAGGTGCTCACTGAGTTTATTTTAATATCTTGGCAACTATGGCAGAAGTTGAAAGCATCTTGCGTAACATGGTCTATGTTTTCTGATCAAAAAAAAAAAAGAAAAAGAAAAAGAGCAAACATTGCCTGCAAATGCATACTTTCTTCTTGGAACAAGTAGTACCAGAAACATTGCCAAAACTCTTCTGATTTGAGGGTGAATCTCTTAGGATTGACTCATTGTCTTATGGGCAAGAGGTCAGGTAAGGAATTTAGAGCCTTCCCATCTAGTTAGGATTCCTGTCACAGTTGAATAAAAATCTGCCTGCCTTTTCCTGGTTAACTTTTGCCCTTCCTATGCACATAATAAACCACAAGGTTGGCCAAAGTTAGGCTCAACTATTAAAATAATACAAAATGTATTGCAATTAATATAACACATATGAATTCATTATACATTAGTGTTATCATTAAACCGTAAGATAAATTTCAATTCATCAGAGTACTAATAATGGCAATATATATACATAGCAATACCATGTATATAAAACTTTACAGTGTACAAAAATATTTTCACAGGTATTACTGAAATTAATTAATTCAATAAATTTTTATTGGACATTGATTATGTGCTAGGTATGTGAGCTAGGAGAGAATAGTACAAAATTTTGTATTGTTCTTGCCTTCTCAGACTCACAGTTTAGTAGAGGAAATTATGCCTTGAAGAAATAATTAAGCAAATAATGAGTAAAATACATGTGATAAGTGCTATGATGAAGAAGTACAGAGGGTTATGAGGGTGTCCAACAGGGAAGCCTGACCTAGACCGAGAGGTTAGGAGAATCTTCCCTGAGGAAGTGAAATGAAGGCTGAGGCCTGAAGAGTACATGTATAAATGTTCGCCAAGTAAGGAGGAGAGTGAGCATTAGAAGCCAAGGAAAAAGCCTGCACAAAGGACCAGAGCTGGGGAGCGGTCCAGATTCTCCCAGGAGGTGATGTGAGAACACCAGGGTGGCTGGACATCCAGAGCCAAGAGACAGGTCACATAAGATTAGAGAGAATGGGCAGGGAGACCAAGGGTCACATCATGCTGAGTCTGGAAGACTATAATCTTTTAAGGACTTAATCATAGGATCTCAAAAATTAGTATGTATTGGTGGATAGTGCAGGGCAACACCAGCCATAATACATGGGTGGGTTCCATATGGTTTCATTTAGTCAAATGGAAGGAGGCTGAATGCCCCAAACATCAAGCCAGCTAATTTCAAAGTACAACCAACAACTGTAAAAGAGTTACATTGGCTCTATAAGTATCTAAATAACTTCAAAGAGTAGACTGTCAGGGAACTGGCAGTTACCAGTCAGGCTTTCTTACCTTACTTCTAATTCTGACTCACTGCTTTATAACTGTGGGCAAACCTTTAGCTACTGAGTTTCAGCCTTTTTTTATTTACAGAATGAAGATAATACATTTATAATGTTATACATATATAAAAACTTACTTAAAATACCAGCAAAGTCAAACTTGACCAAATAGAACCTGAGTGTTCTGTGGCAAAAGTTACACAATGGCTAATGATTTGCTGAAATATGTGGATAAAAGTGTTACACTATCAGCATTTTCAGATTATGGAACATTTGGCTGGAAGAAATTTGCTTTGCTTTGTGTGTGTGTGTGTGTGTGTGATTAAAATGCAGTTGAGATATGGTGGGTCATATTCTCCTTGCTACCCTTGAACACACTTTAATAAATAGAAAAGGCTCATACCTTGATAAGCTCAGGTAAGCACCAGGTTGTGCCATTTGGGCAGATTTGTGGCCATGCTTCTAAGGAATGTTTTTTCTGATCTGGTGTGATATGATCTACAAAAAATCATTCATACATTATTCCAACATAAAAAACACAATAAATTTAAGTAATTTTACTTAAAGGCAATATCACCATCTGGATTAAATATAATTCAAATGGATAAAATGTATAAAATCTTTTAAATGTAGTGCAATGGATCTAATATAGATCTCCTCAAAGCTTTTTGGTTTTTTAAAAATTATAATTTATTAATTATGCTATTACAGTTGTCCTGATTTTTCCCCTTTGCCCCGCCTCAACCCAACCGCCCGCAACCCACTCCCTCAGGCAATCCTCCCACCATGGTTCATGTCTATGGGTCATGTATATAAGTTCTTTGGCTACTCCATTTCTTGTACTGCACTTTATATACCCATGGTTATTCTCCACGTATTTGCACTTCTTAATCCCCGCACCTCAGTTCTTTCTCTTCTTGGGGAGTAATGCATTTTTGTTTTCTCTGCAGCAAAGTGTTTTCTAAGAATTATTTCATGCCAAATCACTTTTCTTTTTTCAAATCACTTTGATGATGTGACAGCAGCATAGAGTGTTTAGGCAATCAAAGCTTTTTGGATATAACATTTTTATATTTCCATGTTGCATCAGGATATGCAGAACACATGAGAGATTCAATGTGTTTTCTATAATTTGATTTTTTAAGTAATATATTGTGCTCCTTTACAGTTAGAACAAAACTGTCTAGTAGTTTTTTGGGTTTTTTTTAGCAAAGCTCAAGTAAGGGAGAGAGAAAAGCAGACTGAGCAGAAGCCTAACTGTCTCTCAGTCCAGTTATTACCACTAATCAACTATACACTACCTATAATATTTATTTTGGAGAATGAAAACCTAACAATAAATACTCCAAAAAAGGGATCTACCTTAAGAATAAAAAAATAAAAATTCAAACAGTAGTGAAACTAGAAGAGAGTTGCTCTGTGCTTTTTCTGCAATACTGTTACCCTTCTTTATGAAAGTCAGTCAATAGGAAACCAACAAGAGTGAATAGCACTTTATGAGGCTTTGGGTATGTGTTTGGGATGGCTAGGATCAAAAATAACCCAATTTCAAAAGGATAACAAAGAATGCAAATTCCAAAGACAAGAATCTATCAATAATGTGCCTTTGCTTACCCCAAAACTTCAGACCTTTGGAACGAAGAGTAAGAATTAACTAATCATCATAACAAGGATTTATAGAGGCAGAACCAAGAAAACTGGTTCTAGAACACTGTAATAATCTATTGCTTGACACATCCCTGACACTCATTACAATTTCTAAGGAGGTGAATTCATAAATATACTTGAGATTAAAAGTAGGCTTCCCTGGAGAGAGCCCTAGATGAGTAGGTAGAGAAGGCAATTCAATTCAATAATCTATTGAGCATCTTACTATATGTTTTGGGGTTGTGTAGCTGAGAGAAAATTTTTCTAATATAAATGGAAGAATCCATTAAAAATCTAGGTGACAACCCTCCCTAAACTAGGCTTTAAAAAATGTTTAACATTAGTATCCCTCTAGTGCTAAGCAACAAATAAGAGATTTTGGGATGGAAAAAAGGTAGTAGAGCTCAATAAATTTAGTAAAAATTTAAATATATAATCAAGTCACATACTTTCCCCTAAATAATATCATCTAAACCTGTGCCCATTATATTCATCAACAGAAAATATTTGTTTTCTAAAAAAATACATCCTGCTCCTTGCCCAGCTTATAGTACCTTGACTTTATACCTTTTCTTACTTACTTCATTTTTCATTTGATTGGCTCATTGTGTCAGAAGCCAGGGTTTGGTTTGACTTTAGCTCATCTCCTCTCATTCAGAGACAGATCAAGGTTTTGTACAGTCAGAAGTTTACATAATTTGATGGCCCTCTTAAAAGAAAATAGTATAAAATTACAAATGCAAAATTAGGTAAAAATTAGAATAATAATAGAAACCACATAAGTTTAAACTTTTTAAATGCTGAGAAATACCATAAATAATACAAACTCCAGGAAAATCACATATTTTTATTAGTTAATTGCTTTATATACCAATATAATATTTTTCTTCTAGATTTCTTTGGTTTAATACTCTTTAGTAGCTTCTTTATACAACAGCTATTTTATAATATCACCTTCTATAAAGACAATGGAAAAGTAATTCAGTTTTTCCTCCAGCATAGTTGATCAAAATTTGTTTTATATATTGAAGTATAGGATGCATAAATCATCCCAAAGTTTTGCACAGACATATTTGCTGTTTTTAATACTGCTATAGGTTTGTGCCCTAAAATCAAAAGAATTTTGATCAATTTCACACAATTTCCATCACTAAAGACATATATGGCATTTTGATAACTGTAGGCGCTGTGTCATCCTATATATTCCAACTGGAAAGTTATGATTGTGCCTAGGCTTCAGTGCAAACTAAATCCTTTGCTTGCGGTTTTATACATCTGATGATAGGAAGAATTTTCCATAGACTAGCTTAGAACATTTAAGACACATTTCTCCACTACTTATTCACACAGTCCTGTGTGAATAAGAGATAAGATATGACCCATTCATGTTATATAAACCTTGGCTTTGCACCTTTATGTCATGACACTGGGTGGATCAGAATAGTGGGAGGCAGAAGTATCCCCAGAAGCTATTCCTTCCTCAGGACACCTAGCTATAATTTAACTTATCACAGAAATGACTGCAAACAACATAAATATAGTTTATGAAACCTAAACTAAGTGTGTCACCAGTTGAACTTCCCCTTACCAGGATCCTACGATACCCACAGCCACCGCAACATACCTAACACAAGGGCAAGTACTGCAGAAAGGAAATCTAAGGGGCAAGAGAATACTGTTAACAGAAGGTGGCTAAAATAGTTTCATTTTGCAAATTTTGCAAAACCATGTGACAGGCGAACACATTGCTAAGGCCTTTTCCAAAGCCTCAAAAAGACCTGTGCAAAAAAGGAATGTGAAGCTTCAGCATCCCCAGCTTCAATCTGCTCCTCATCTCATTTTGTCTCGGTTATCGAATGCTCACTTTCTGAACATCACACGGTGAAGCACAGGCATCTCCGCACAGAAATAAATCACGTGTTTTAAAAGTACTTAGTCTGCTTCTCCAGAGGAAAAAAAAACCTTCCACTTTCTATTACAGCGAATAAACCTTACAGTTGGAGCCACATTCCTCTTAGTCTTCAGGAATCTTTAATAGAATTATCTTGGGGAAATGAAGGGAAATTGCCTAGTTGAGAAAACGAGGAACAAATACCATGGAACTGAAACCCAGGTTCAATCAGCCAACCAGTCAAGAATGTTCTGAATGCCAGCCCACCTTGAACGATAGCTAAGGGCTGTTATCACAGGTGTGTGGCAGACAAGGCAGCAGGTGTGGCCTGGAGGAAAAGAGGTCCCAACAGGGGAGATGGAAAACACCAAAGATGAACTATGCTATCTCAAAAGTTTATGCTTGAGACAGATCTTACCAGGTGCCTAAAATAAATCTAGATGCGGACTATGAGGTCAGCCCAACAGGTTGGATTTACACAGTCAGAAGGAAAACAGGCAGTATTAGAAAAGTATTTTAGCTCCCTACATAAATTTTATCCTCCCAAATTAGATCAAGATTTATTTGTATCTGAAAGCAGAAGTGATTAGATGACTTCTTGAGTCATTCATCATCAATCTATGATATAATATGAGAGAATTAAATTTTATTCTCAGAGAAAGATTAATAATGTATATTGTAGATTTGAAGACTATTCTTTCAGTGCTTTCTATAAATCATCTAGCTATTTAAAGCCTTTCAGCATTTAAGATGTTACAATTTTCCCACTAGAGAAAACAGAAAAGTAGCAGTGAGGCAATTTTAAATATGCTTTGAAAAACCACAGAAAATTACCAAAATATTATTCTCAAATACATCGGTTTTTCTTGAGTAATTTTTCCATTCCTGTTTGAATAGGAATATAATAGAATTTTGCAAGTATGCTTAAGTAATATATAAAATCTGAATTCGTAACAGTTAATTAAACTACAAAACCAACATTTCTCTTGCAGCAGTCTCTTTAGATAAAAGTTACAGCTTTAATGACCCTTAAAATACTAAATTAGAAAAATCATGAAAGTTCAACTGTGCCTAATACTTTCTTTCCTAGGAGATTTGACCTCCTAGCAAGTTAAAGCTTTCCTTTTCTTTTTATTTCTCCTTTGTAAATATGATGCTCCAGAAAAATTTTCTGCTATTCTTTGTCCTGGTGATGTTACCTCTTTCACGGCAACACTTGGTCACTCTACTGTATATAAGCTAAGCAAGTCTTGGTTGCTTTAAAAAAAATTGTTTTGTAGTTCCTTAAAATAGATACTATATCTATTTATTTTACCACAAGATTGAATGAAATATTGGGAGTGGGATACTTTAAAACATGAACATAAAATGAAATTTAGGTTATGCTGGGAAGGTCAAATAACACACTAGAGCTTTTGGTAACCAGTGCCAAGATTAGGGGATGACAATGCTCTTCTTTTCAACCCTGCACACTTCACATCTATGAACACAGGCTTCGCCGAAGGTCACCTAAGTGGCAAGTGGCAACGATCACTTTTGAAAAAGAAGCTTTCCAATAATGTCACTATTTTAAGAAAAAGGATGCAAAATTGCAACTACATAACAATATTTACCTATCAACAGACCTGGGAAGTAACATAAAAGATAACATAAGTATACATAAAAAATGTAACATAAGCATACATAAAAAAGTAAGTACTTCAAGGGTGAGAATAATTTTTCAAAACAAGTTTTTAACCTTGTTCTCCCAACGTCTTCATAACAATGATTTGAAAATGGGTGCCTCAGCCTAATAGTGCACCCACAGTAGCCACTGGCCAGGCCTCTTAGCCAACCATACTGGGGCCAGTCATCTGACAGTATGCCTGTCACAACAGTGGTCCCACCACAACAGCAGAGCGCATGAAGCTTACACAGGGAAAAACCATGGAGCACCTGGCTCTGGTGGCCAGAATGGATTGTGCTGCTGGGCCCCGTGGGACACCTCTTACATAAGGCCACTTCCTCAAGACCAGGAGCCATAGCTGATCTCCCTAATACATAGAAACAAACACAGAAAGGAGGCAAAGGAACATATTTCAAATGAAAGAACAAAAAGAAACCTCTGAAAAAGAACTAAATGAAATGAAGTTAAGCGATCTACCTTATAAAGAGTTCAAAGTAAGGGTCATAAAGATGCTCACTGGACTCTAGGGGAGTTCAAAAAGAGATTATTCAAAATCAAAAGGAGATTAGGTGATACAGAAGAATGGATCAACAACCTGAAAGTTAGAGTAGTGGAACATCCAAGGTGCAGCAAAAAGGAAAAAGAATTTCAAAAACTGAGAATAGTTTAAGGGACCTCTGGGACAACAACAAGGGTAATACATTCCCATTATAGGTGTCCCAGAAGGAGAAGACAAAGGTAAAAGGGCAGAAAACTTATTTGAAGAAATAATAGCTGAAAATATTCTTAACCTGGGGAAGAAAAGAGACATCCAGGCTCAGGAAGCACAGAATCCCAAACGAGGTGAACCCGAGAAGATCTGCATCAAGACACATTATTAAGCTGTCAAAAATTAAAGACAAAGAGAGAATCCTGAAAGCATCAAGAGGAAAGCAACATGTTATTTACAAGGGAACCCCCATAAGAGCATAAGCTGATTTTTCAGCAGAAACTTGGCAGGCCACTTCCAATGCATAATAACTTAAAAAAAAAAAGTTTCTGTCAAAAATATCTTAAAATTTCCGAAAAATGTAGGACATGAGTCTCCTAAATTAAAAAGATCCACTGAGTGCCCAGCACAATGAATTAAACACAAATGTGTATCACGATATTTCAGCATATCAAGGTTATAGAGGATCCTAAAGGTTTCCAAAGGGGAAAAACAAGGTTACCATAAGGATGTTTTCAGAATGGCATTTAGACTTCTTGGTAGCAATATGGAGTGTTAGAAGGCTATGAAATCAAGGCCTTCAAATTTAAGGTAAGAAATTAATTCTAATCTAGAATTCTGTATCCCGACAATCCAAACAAGCATGGAGCTAAAAGAAAGTTTAGATTTGCATGGTCTCAAAATTGTACTTTACCATGTACCTTTTCTTAGGAGGCTACTGGAGGATGTGCTTCACCAAAACAAAAGAATAATCTAAGTAAGAAGACAAGGGATCCTGAAAACATAAGATCTCATAAAGGAATGCAATGAAGGGAAGTCCCAGGATGACTACTGTGTCAAGTAAGTAGGATAGGGTTTCCAGAAGTAGGTCTCTGGAAAACTTGGAACAAAGTGTTTGAGTATATGGAAAACATAGAAAAGAATGGGACAGATGTTGGGAAATTGGGGGAAAATAATAAGATAAATATATGGGAAACTAGGTTAATGACAAAATGAGATCATTAGACGTGTACCAAATACACATTTTTGGATGAGCTTAACTGGGTCACAAAAGTAAATCTGAAATTTTATTTCTTAAATGTAATTATTTTATTACAGTTTTAGTAGTCAGATTTTAGAAGTATGACATTAAAAATATAGTATAACTGTATCTTCAACAATTTGATTGATCTTTCAGGCATCATTCTCCACAATTGCAATCTGTAAGATGCGCACTGCAGAAATTTTTTTTCACGCAAAAAAATTATTCAATAATTTGTTTTGTAAAAGGAACTCTGTCCCTTCCTTAGGCAAGTTCCAAAATTTTTTATTTACAGAAATGATGCATAATCTACAGCAGTAATTTCAATAAGCTTATCACTTAAATTTTAGCCTCTGTAGGTTCAAAAGCAGAATGAATTATCTACTTCTTTAAAAATAATATTTTGAAATTTTATAATTTTTTTGAAATTTTATAATTTTTTATCTTCCATACTGTTTTTGCTGTTGAGATGTAGTTATATCCAGGGACAGATCCATAGCATATTCCTACATAATGCTTTAAATTTTTTACCTGTGAGCTATGGTTGAGGTATTTTTCTATACTTTGCTTATATTACTATTACATAACCTCACAATAAATTTTGATTTAATTGAAAAGAAAACCCCAAAATATCTTAAATTAAATCAAAAAAGGAAAACTCACAAAATAAAAAGTATATTGTAGAAGTAGAGAATAGACACAATATCCTTTCCCACCCAAAATAAAACAAAATCCATTCTGAAAAAACTTTATGTTTAAGGCCTCCAAAACATGGGTCTAGAAAATCAGCAATTGGGATGAATTCCCAAGGGTAGAGAGGAAATTACTTTTGAGAATTTTGCTGTCTCATTTCTAGAATATTCCATTTTGAAAGACAAAGTATACAAATCTTTATTACTTTACTCGAATTTAGAGTTAAAAAGACAGTCTGATAAAAACAGATGCTGCAATCTGCCACTATCATCTTAATGACTGTTATCAGCAATACTGCAACTTTTGTTGAAGCAAAAAGGAAGCCAGTTCAGTTTGTAATGTAGATCTTATGACTATCTTCTAGTCAGAATTTGGCAGTGCAAAGTCAAAATATGGTAGCCAGACATGTGTTTCTAAGCAACCTAGCTCAGAAAGATAGTCGTGTTAGAGTCTTTTACCTATAATTTAAACAATGTTAGAGAAAATAGTCCTGTGTGGTCTTGGGAAATTTGATAAACCTGTTTGAAGCCTGTTTTCTCATCTGTAAAATGTGAATAAAAATACCTACCTCATTGGGAAGGTGTGAAAAATAAATGTAATAGTGTTTACAAAGCACTTAACAAAGTACCCAGCACACAGAAATAAATTGAATAAGTGGGTAACTATATTATGTGGATAATCAATCCTCACCTAACCTGCTTTGCAGGGTCTGCTCTCTGAGAATATTTTTTGATCAGATGACTGCTCTGAGTCAGGAAGGGAATTCAAGAGAGCAGACCCAGGATATTGCTGAAAAAGCAAAAATCTTCTACAAGACTGTAAGCCCCATGAAGGAATATATATAAAAATATAGGGTGTGTATGTGTGTGTGTGTGTGTATAAAATAATTTTTAAAATCTGAAAATTTTAAAGTAGGATGGAGTACCTTAAACAAGAAACTTTAAATCAAGATAGATATAATAACGTAATTTAAAAGGTGCTCTCTCGACCAGGAGAAGTGCAAGGTGCTTTTTCTGGGAGCTACAGTAGATACAAAACTGAACCAGATATGAATTCTGCCTTCATGGGACTTACAATCTTGTGGAAGAGCTAAGATATAGCCACTGGACAGAGTAATGGACATTTATTGCTTTATTTTGCTGCCTAGTATCTGAATCCTTATAAATATGGGGACTCTGCCATCATACAAGTATTTGGGAAAGGCAGTCTTGCCACATCCTTTGACAGTCAAGAAATCAGTTCTGGCCAAGATGGAGGCATAGGTAGACATGCTTTGGTTCCTCACACAACCAAAGATGGGCAACAACAAATTTAAAAACAAAAAACAACTAGAACTGCCAGAAAGCTGAACTGTATGGAAGTCCAACAACCAAGGAGGTAAAGAAGAAACATTCACACAGACAGGTAGGAGGGGCTGAGATGGGCAGCCAGGGTGGAGAGGATGCACAGCAAGGCAGTGGACCAGGCAGGCAAGGCTGCGGCTGGTGGACCAGGTGGTCCCACCTTCGCATGGAGATAAGCCAGAAGGAACAACTGGGGAGTGAGAGAGACCGTGCAACCCGGGGTTCTAGCATGGGAAAAGAAAGCCTCAAAACCTCTGGCTGTGAAAACCTGTAGAGGTTGCAATTAGGAGAAACTCCCAGCCTCATAAGAGAGTTTGTTAGAGAGATCCATGGGGTCCTAGAGTGTACACAAACCCGCCCACTCAGGAATCAGCACCAAAAGGGCCCAATTTGCTTGTGGATAGCAGGGGAAGTGACTGAAAGCCTTCCAAGAGCCAGGAAAGTGGCATTGTTCCCTCTCTGACCCTTCCCACACATACAGTGCCACCAATGCAGCAGAGCTGGCTGCCCAACCCTGGCATATACCTAAGGCTCTGCCCTTTACAGTGTAACAGGTACACTGAGACAAAGAAACGTGGTCCAAATGAAAGAATAGATCAAAACACCAAAAAAGAACTAAACAACGAGGACAGTCGGCTGTCACCAACTATCAGAGGTAGAGTTCAAAACACTGGTAATCAGGATGTTCACAGAAATAATTGAGTATGGCCACAAAATAGAGGAAAAAGTGAAGGCTATGCAAAGTGAAATAAGGAAAAATATACAGGGAACCAACAGTGAAAGGAAGGAAACGGGGACTCAAATCAACGATTTGAAACAGAAAGAAGATATAAACATTCAAACAGAACAGAATGAAGAAACAAGAATTCAGAAAAATGAGGGAAGGATTAGGAACCTCCGGGACAACTTTAAACACTCCGACATCCGAATCACAGGGGTGCCAGAAGGAGAAGAGGCAGAGCAAGACATTGAAAGCTTATTTGAACAAATAATGAAGGAGAACTTCCTCAATCTGGCAAAGGAAATGGACTGCCAGGAAATCCAGGAAGCTCAGAGAGTCCCAAAGAAGTTGGACTCAAGGAAGCACACACCAAGGCACATCATTGTTACATTACCCAAGATTAAATGTAAGGAGAGAATCTTAAAAGCAGCAAGAGAAAAGAAGACAGTTACCTACAAAGGAGTTCCCATGAGACTATCAGCTGATTTCTCAAAAGACACCCTACAGGTAAGAAGGGGCTGGAAAGAAGTATTCAAAATCCTGAAAGGCAAGGACCTCCATCCAAGATTACTCTATCTGGCAAGGCTGTCATTTAGAATGGAAGGGCAGATAAAGTGCTTCCCAGACAAAATTAAGTCAAAGGTGTTCATCATCACCAAGCCCTTATTACGTGAAACGTTAAAAGGATTTATCTAAGAAAAAGAAGATGATCAAAACTATGAACAGTAAAATGACAACAAACTCACCACTATCAACAACTGAACCTAAAAACCAAAACCAAAAACAAACTAAGCAAACTAGAACAGGAAGAGAATCACAGCAATGGAGATCACATGGAGGGGGGTTATCCACAGGGAGGGGCTGGAGGGAGAATGGGGGAAAAGGTGTAGGGATTAAGGAGCATAAATGTTAGGTACAAAATAGACAGGGGGAGGTTAAGAATAGTATAGGAAAGGGAGAAGCCAAAGAACTTATATGTACAACCCATGGACATGAATTAAGGAGGAGAATGCTGATGGAAGGTGGGTGCAGGGCAGAGGAGGATAAAGAGGAGAAAAAAATGGGACAACTGTAATAGCATAATCAATAAAATATACTTAAAAAGAAAAGAAAGTCAAGAAATCAGGTGTCCTCTGTCCTCAAACCCAGTAAGCATATAACCTAGGATTAGCTAAATGCATGTGCCCACATATGACTTTGTATCCTGAGCAGGTGGTGAAAGATGAAGGGATGAGAAGAGACTGTATTTGCTTCTAGATCCAGCTGCAGTGTAGTATGGGGACAATAAAGGTGGTAACATCCATGCCACATGCTTCTCTCTACCTGACTAATCCCCTTCCTGTTTTTCAGCCTCCCACCCATGCTGTGAGTCTCCACCACATCATTCAATAAATTGTTCTTGTTGGTCTTTTTCTTTAAAATAATCAAAGTTGGCTACTGTGTTTACAACCAAGAATACTGAATAATTCAGAAATCTGAAATTTGCCTTTTTGGGAAAATTCTATGGAGGGTAGAGCAATAAAATTGCATCTTGAAGACTAGTATAAATATTGGCAATGTGATAAAAGAACGTTTCAAAATAAGAAAATTTCATGAATGAACAAAGGCATTGGGTGGGAATTATTCATTCTTTCAGTATGTATTTCTACATACTGTGGATACAATAGTGGGCAAGAAAGGGAAAGGGGTGATGAAAAAGTGTTGAAATGACACTAATGTTACAGAATTTAAAATGGCTAGGTTTGTAGCTGACTGGATGTGGGCAGTGACAATGGGAAAGGGGTTTTTCACCCAAGTGACCAGGCAGGGTGCCATTAACAAAGGAAGAAAGTTGGGTAGGGAAGGTGATCATTTCTATTGTAGACTTAGTGAGTTTGAGGTTTAAAGGGGCAACTTTGTGCAGAAAGATAGCAGGCAGTCAGAAATGAGGGGCTGAAACTTGAAAGAACCATGGGACAAACTGTCGGAATGGAGATTTTGGAGTTCATGTTCATAGAGGTTGCGAAGCGGCAGGGAGATGGTTGCGGTGGAGGGACACGTGTGTCTGTGCTTGTGTGGAATGTAGTGTAGACTGATAAGAGAAGACATGCAGCAGAGATCTTTGAAGAACATCTGTGTTTAGGGGTCCCAAAAGACCGCTTGTATGCATAAATAAATATAGTACCATGCAGAAAGGGGTATGCCTAAAAAGAAGTACAGATGGTCTTATGAACTGTAGAAGAGAAAGGTTGCTTCCAGCTGAGGGATTCAGTAAGGGCTTCACTGAGAATGGATTTTTAAAACTAGGTCATATGATACATGGGACTTGGGGAATTTGGTGCCTGGGTGAGAAGAAGTGGATATTCACTTCAGTGGGAATCGAACAGGGGAAGACATGCTGGTGAAAGCAAGGTACTTGTGGGATTAGAAAGAAGTTCAAGATCTAGAGTAAAGGCTTTGCGATGTAAGTAACTCTGAAGACTGATTTGAGGTGAGCAGCAGCCAGAGCATTCTCTTCCCCTCACTGCCACTTCCGGTCACTTGTTTTCCCAGAACGATTGGTATGTTTTTTTCATTAATAAGGCCCGTGCAAACATTTTTATTTCTACTACTTTGCGAACTTTCATCACTGCTGCATTTATTAGAAACCTGAACAGTGTTTGTGATTTCACATAAGCATGATGGCATGAGGGAGGGCTGGCAGATGTACTCTCCACAGATGAAGAAAAACATTTCTTCCAGTTATCTCTTTCACGTGACTAAAGTTTGTCTTAAGCAAAACCAACTTGCTTCTTGTGGCTTTGTTCCAGGTTTTTTTAGACATTTGATTGGTTTTGTTTGTTTATTTTGCAGGGCTTTTGATTTCAACTTTTTACTGATATTGTTGTTTGTTTTACAGCTTACCTGTTCCTTTGTCTTCCACTGTGTGTACTGCAGTTTTATCTGGTGGTTTTATAGTTTTAGCTACTCGTAGACTCTGCATGGTTTATCATAATTGCCTACAGATACATTACGATTAGAGTATTTTGCCTGCTAAATTCCTCGAACCAAGAAAACATGCAAGAGCTAAGCTATCAAGGCATATTGTTGACCACAAAGTATTTAGGTGCTATGGACAACACTCATGTCACCGACAACAGGCCCAATCTCAATTTAAAAATCAACATATGAAAAGTGTTAAGGAAAATAATGTGTGCAAACTTCAACTTGGTAAATGACTCCATCTTTTTTGGTTAACTGTGAGAATATTTGAAATGAAAAGAGACAACAAGTGTCATAGGATATCTGAAGTTTTTTTTTCAATGTTTTCCAGAAAAACAGTAGATGAAAAAAAAAACCACATAATAGGAGCTCTAATGACCTGTGGTACCTGCAGTGAAGGGAGGTCACCATTGGGCACTATCAAACAATTTCTGGGAAGAGAGCTACTGTGAGCATTGAAGAGGGGTGGGTGTATGCCTTCAGAGCAAGAGTGGTAACCTACCTCCACAGGAGTTTTATTCTAGAATTCAGAGAGTTTAGCTAAAGCAGTCAACTCTCATAGCACATCCCTTGGCCCTGTCTATTGTGGTAAAATACAGTTAACATAAAACTTAGCATTCTAACAATTTTTAAGTGTACAATTCAGTAGTATTAAATGCAGTCAGTATTGTGCAACCATCACTGCTATCCGTTTCTAGAAATTGTCATCATATCAAATAGAAAATTTATATGCATTAAATAATAACTCCCCATTCTTCCCTTCCCCTAGCCCCTGATAGCCTCCATTTCATTTTCTGACTCTGAATTTGACTACTCTAGGTACCTCTGGTAAGTGGAATCATACAATGTTTGTCTTTTTGTGTCTGTCTTATTCCATTTAGCATAATGTCACCAGGTTTACCTACATTTTATTCCTTTTTGAAGTTGAATAAATTGTTTTGTATACATATGCTACATTTGATGTATTCATTCATCCATTGATGGACATTTGGGTTGTTTCTGTCTCTTGGCTATTGTGACTAGAGCTGCTGTGAACATCAGCGTACAAGTATCTATTTGAGTCTCTGTTTTCAGTTATTTTGGGAATACACCATGGAGTGAAATTGCTGGATCATATAGTAATTCAACGTTTAACTTTTTGAGGAAGCACCAAAGTGTTTCCACATCAGCTGCACCATTTTGCATTTCCAGCAATAGTGTTCAAGGGTTCCAATGTGTCCACATCCTCACCAACACTTGTAGTTTTCTGTTTCTTTGATAATAGCCATTCTAACAGGTATGAAGTTGTATCTTATTGTAGTTTTCATTTGCATTACCCTAATGACTAATGATGTTGAGCATCTTTTTAGGTATTTATTGGCCACCTGTATATCTTTTCTGAAGAAATGTGTATTCAAATGTTTTACCTGTTTTTGAACTGAGTTATTTGTCCTAGAATATTTTGAAGACCTTCAATCTTGGATATTTAATCATTTCTAAAGTCAGTGACTGCTATTACTAATTATATTCACTTATTCACAAATGAATAAATTTCACATTAAACTAAACTGAATTCTGAATACTGAGTTCTTCCACTCCAAGAACTGTAAATTTACTAATTCTTAGACAATGTTGAGGTTCCTAAATATTCTAAATGAAATAATCATTTTAGTTGCATTTTAAAACTTAATTTGCTACTGCTAATATATATATAACTTATTTTTCTATCCTCGTAAAATTGTATATAAGTTCTTTACCTAAAGAATTAAATCTTGGATATTTCAACAGTAATTTTATTTTTATTCCTTAAATTTAGAGTTAAATTTTTGAGCTGTGAATACAGTGTCCAAATGGACTCTAACTGGTTTATTCAATAACTCCTACCAGTTTCTAATTTAAAGAAGTTCAGAGGCTATGGATTAATCTCATGACTATTGTGATATTTAACTTGAAAACAGGAGATGCTTGTAGGTTTAAATGGTTATCTGTAAATTTCTTCTATATAAATTTACATGGCACCACCTCTGAAGATGTTCAAAGGTACTATCATTTCTCTTTCAGGCTATGTAAAAGTTGTGTTTTCTTTGTTGTTGTTGTTGTTTTAAGAAATTCTCACCCAAGGATATATCCATTGATTTGAGAAAAAGAGAGGGAGATAGATCGTTTGCCTCCTGTACAGCCGTGACTGGTAATTGAACACACAGCCCAGACATGTGCCCTGATCAGGGATTGAATTCATAAGCTTCTGGTGTGTGGGATGATGCTCCAACCAACTGAGACACCGGGCCAGGGCTGTTTAAAAGTTACTTAAGTGATTTCTTGCTTCCACTCTTCTAGAGATTATTGTTTACAGCAATGGTCCCCAGCCTTTTTGGCACCAGGGACCAGTTCTGTGGAAGACAACTTTTCCACAGACAGGAGGTGGGGGGATGGTTTTGGGATGACTCAAGCACTTTACATTCAAGCTGACCTCCTGCTGTGTGGCCCAGTACCAGTCCATGGCTCCGTGGCCCCAGAGATACAGAGCAGCCAGAGAGATCTATAAAACATACAAAGCAGGTATTATCGTTTCTCTATTAAACAAAACAAAACAAAAATAGTCCAGTGGCTTCCCATCACACTTAGAATAAGATCCAAATCCTTAACCAGGCCGACGAGGACCTACATTGATCGGCTCTCATCTTCCTCCTTTCTTCTTGGTCTTTCTGTTCCCTGCGCATTGATCTCATTCATGCACGAGGCATTTGTACTGGTTGCTTCCATTAAGAAAGTTCTCCCCTAACCCTTAATCCTTGCCTAGCTTACTCCGTTCCTTCATTCAGGATTTTGCTCTAATGTCGTCTTCCCAAGGATGCCTTCTGTGACATACGTATACCACGTTCTAGTACACTTCCCTGTTTTATTTTTCTTCACAGCACCTAACACTAGCTTATGTTGTGTTTGTTTATTGTTCTTCTCCTCCATTAGAATTGTCACGTCATTAAGGCAGAGACTTTTATCTGTCTTATTTCATTTCCAATGACTACAGAGTGCTTAACATATAGCAGTTACTTAACAAATACTTAGTGAATAAAAAGAAAAACGAAAAAAAAATGGAATCGTAAGAATTTTAAAGGGCGCCCTTTCCTCCCCACACTATAATTTTGATAAAGTCCTGTGTATTTACTTCCCAGGGCCGCCGTACAGATTTCCACAAACTGCGTGGCTAATGGCAAATTTTATGTTACGTGTATAAACTGGGTGACTTTAAACAGGAAAAATTTATTCTTCACAGCTATGGAAACAAGAAGTCCCAGAGCAAGATGTCTGCAGAATTAGCTCTTTCTGCACACCCTGAGGGAGAGTCTGCTCCCTGTCTGCCTCCGAGTTGCTGGCGACGGCCAGCAGCCCTTGGTGTTCCTTGGCTTGTAGATGCATCACTCCATCTCTGCCTTCATCTTCACATGGCCTCCCCCGGGTCCGTGCCTTTACATGGCATTCTTCCTGCAAGGACACCAGGCATAATGGACTAGGGGCCTATTCTAAGTCAGTATGACCTCCTGTTAGTTTAATTATATCTGCAATGACCCTATTTCCAAATAAGGTCACAAACTGAGTTAGGAGTTAGGACTTCAACATACCTTTATTTGTGTGTGTAGGGGCGGGGAGTGGAGGGAAGCAGACACGATTGAACCCATAACATCCTGTAACTGGCTGCTTTAAGATCTTAAATAGCTCATTACTTGAGCTATTTTAAAGACGATATTGGACCCTAAGACAGGACATTGGAATCAAAAGTGTAGGAAATATAAATAATACACGTGTTTTCTTTATAAATCAAATCTGTTATTATTTGATTTTAAAATGATAGTTAGAAATTCAGAGATACTTGATAGTTGAGGGGAAAATGGTTAGTAATGATTTTCAGGTCTACTGTAAAAGAATTTGCAGTCTGAGCAATATTCATTCTGTTCAATATTTTATACTGCTATTGAATGGGACCCTTATTCTTTATAACTATTCTTCTTCAGAGATAGCAAGGGAGAATGGTATTTTTAAAAACAGAAAGTAAACCTCAGAGAGGCATACACTTAAATATTTATAGCTAGAGACCAAAATTTGTGTTTCATGTTTGCCAGTCCTCCTACATCCATCCCTTAATTGAACAGATGGATTTTATATTGTGCCCAGAAAAACAGCTAACTTGATTACTTTTTGTTGATTTAAAAAAAAAATTAAAAATTTTTAGAAGATTTTATTTCTTTATTTTTAGAGAGGGGAAGGAAGGAAGAAAGAGAGGGAGAGAAACATCAATGTGTGGTTGCCTCTTGTGCCCCCAACCAGGACCTGGCCCACAATCAAGGCATGTGCCCTGACTGGGAATTGAACCAGCGACTCTTTGGATCACAGGCAGGCACTCAATCCACTGAGCCACACCAGCCAGGGCTATTTGTTGTTTTTTTTTAACCTCAAGTGTGAAAATGAATTTAGAAGAATTTGCCCTCTGTGAAACATGTCCTGCTTCTGTTAAAATAAACAGAAATTGAGTAACATGACTGTATTCATTTCTTTGGGCTGCTGTAACAAATTACCATAAACTGTGTGGCTTAAAACAACAGATACTTATTCTCTCACAGTTCTGAAGACTTGAAGTCAAAATCAAGGTATTGACAATGCCACACTCCCCCTGAAGGATCTAGAAGAAAATTTATTTTATTCCTCTCTCCTAGATTCTGCTATTGCTGGCAATCCTTGGTGTTCCTTAGCTTGCAGGCATTATCAATCCAATCTCAGTCTCTATTTTCACATCGCTCTCTTCCCTGTGTCTTAATGTGCCTTCACATCTTCCTGTTTTTATAAGGACACCAGCTAAGGGATATAGGGCCCACCCTAATCCAATATGATTTTATCTCAATTACATCTGCAAAAATCCTCTTACAAAATAAGGGAATAGGTACCAGGAGTTAGGACTTCAACATATCTTTTAGGGGACATAATTTAACCCATTACAATTACTTTACTTTTTTTAATGAGAAAAATAATACATGCCCACAGTTTTTAGAGTTCAGTAGTTCTAATATGCTGCAATAAACACAGCAGCCTCCTGTTCTGTTTCAATACTCTTCCTATTACTGTTCTGTTGAGACAATGTTCAATCACTGTTTCCTTATAATATTTATCTCCATATTATTAACTCACCTCTCAATTTTAGATAATATTTATTAATATTTTACTGTGGAAGATGAAAATTTAGCTTTCTAATACCACCCAAACAAACACACTTTTCATCATCTTCAACCTCTCAATATAGTTAGCATAACACCATACTTTTGTTAAATCAATATTCAGTGCTTTTGTTACTGTGAATAAGCAACTATTTATAAAATAGCCATATGATGTATGGTAATTATATTTATTTTCTTTTCAACATTTTGAAAAATATATTTTATTGATTATGCTATTACAGTTGTCCCATTCTTTTATCCTCTTTATTCCCCTCCTCCCTGCACCCACCCTCCCATCAGCATTCTCCTACTTAGTTCATGTTGATGGATCATACATATAAGTTCTTTGGCTTCTTCCTTTCCTATACTATTCTTAACCTCCCCCTGTCTATTTTAAACCTACCATTTATGCTGCTTATTCCCTGTACCTTTTCCCCCATTCTCCCCCTCCTCCCCACTGATAACCCTCCATGTGATCTCTATTTCTGTGATTCTGTTCCTTTTCTAGCGGTTTGTTTTGTTTGTTTTTGTTTATGTTTTTTTAGGTTCAGTTGTTGATAGTGGTGAGTTTGTTGTCATTTTACTATTCATATTTTTGATCATCTTCTTTTTCTTAGATTAGTCCCTTTAATGTTTCATTTAATAAGGGCTTGGTGATGATGAACACCTTTGACTTAATTTTGTCTGGGAAGCACTTTATCTGCCCTTCCATTCTAAATGACAGCCTTGCCAGATAGAGTAATCTTGGATGGAGGTCCTTGCCTTTCAGGATTTTGAATACTTCTTTCCAGCCCCTTCTTACCTGTAGGGTGTCTTTTGAGAAATCAGCTGATAGTCTCATGGGAACTCCTTCGTAGGTAACTGTCTCCTTTTCTCTTGCTGCTTTTAAGGTTCTCTCCTTATCTTGAATCTTGGGTAATGCAATTATGATGTGTCTTGGTGTGTGCTTCATTGGGCCCAACTTCTTTGGGACTCTCTGAGCTTCCTGGACTTCTTGGCAGTCCATTTCCTTTGCCAGGTTGGGGAAGTTCTCCTTCATTATTCGTTCAAATAAGTTT